>MU183402.1:209568-238211 GCA_016904865.1 Pissodes strobi | reverse complement strand
TACCGAGCCGGTAAGTACCTACGGGGAACGCGAATTGAGCTCAGTTCGATACCAGTATTAAGGCGAAAATTAAAGTTGCAAATAACATCATCATCATCATCACATTTATTTAGACAATTTACAGAGATATATACGCTTATGAAACTACTATACAAGACCTAAAGGTAGCTATGTTTATATGTACATGAGAGGGTGTCGTGCACTAAACTGAATGCTACTGAAGTACTTAACTAAGTGCTACTGAAGCCTACAAGCACGCATTACCAAACTCTGTGGACCGATATTGTGCCAGATCATGTTTTAAGCAGTTTAAAGTGGAACTTCGCTAATCAGCTCATCTTACTTGGGCGCGCTTGGTGCCCTTCAAGAGTATTTAAGTTATTCATTATCAACGACTGGCAATGAAAACTGGTGACTTGTTTTCAAGGGAAAAAGAATAATGGTGAGGGAAGGTTGACATGGGGAAAAGCAGTTTGAAAACCCCCATTACTCGTTTCTTTGGCTTGAACATGTAACACACAAGACACACACCAGTATATAGATGGAAGACTAAATGAATAGTCTTAATGCGGTGAGAACTGCAGCTGCATATTACAATGCACTCAGTTATATGTAACCGCACTTTGCCTGCTGAAACATGGAGGCAGGAAGCAGCATGAACGTAGCGATATAAGTGCTTGCGCGACGTTTAATCAAGCCTTATATAAGCGTTGTAGGTATCTTAGCAAGCCCCACCCACCTTGCTTCTCGGCGGAGTGGAGGGGGCCCGCTCTGGGATATGCTCGATGGATGGGACGGTGGAAACTTCTGTGCTCCCAATACTTATCGAAATGCATTTAGGGCACAGAAGGGGGTGATTTTGATGGGATATTTTAGGGATGCGGGATGGGAATAGATCCATCATAATGGCGGTCTAGATTCCAGATAAAAAATTGTTGTTCTTTTGTGTATCGGGTCAAGTTTAGGTCCACCCTGCGGATTATATCTCAAGTCTGCGATGTTGGCGGCGTATGCGTATGCAACAACCGAAGAACTTGCACGCCATTTTGTCGACGTATTCTCTGACATATTCAATTTGAGCCATTGCATGCAAGTCCCGGATGCATTTTTACGTTCCCTATACCGTGTGTGCAACCGGTTGCAGACACAGCCTAGGAGACGAAATGCGCACCGATGCACTCCGTCCCTATAACGTGTGTGCAAATTGTGCGCTTTATTATGGCTTTGCATGGCACTCCGCTCGCTTCGCTCGCTACGGGGCTCAATCAACAAAAACTAACCAAGTGCTAACCAAAACTAACCCAAGGCTAACCCAAACTAACCCTAAATTAAGGAAAAAAATCCCCAGACAGTACGCGCAATAGCGGGTAACTGATACTCAAAATAAATACCTGAGAGTAGATAATAGCTACGGGGGCGCATCCAACAAAAACTAACCAAAACTAACCCAAGGCATGCCCAAAATGATGAAAGAAAACTTTTTACAAACATAATATTAAAAAAAAATAACCAAAACACCGACGGGAATCGAACCATGGCCGCCGAACTAGAGGTCTAGCATCTTAACTACTGAACCACCAGAGCATTTGAAACGAATTTGCTGGACCCTAAAGACATGACAGTTGGCGTTGCGCTCACTGTCTAGGGAACGGAGTGATTTGGCGCGCCTACATTTCCTACCTGGTCAGTGCAACCAGTAGCGCTCACGGTCGAAGAGACGTAAAAAAGCATTCGGGATCCTAGCGTACGGCCGAGAAGGCCGCTCTTAGGTAGCCATTTTGCATAACTTGCACTTTTTGAGTTTGTAATCCGCGATAGAGCTCCAAACCGGCGCTCCAAATAGTAGGTTTGGCCTAGTGATGGATCTATATGGACTAACGTGGACTCAAATAGGAGCCACTCCTGACAGGCGGCAATGAATCATATGGTTTTTATTTTGAATATGAGTGATGTGCCTGCAAATAGCAGTTATGTGAAACAAATTCCTGCCATAAGGCTTACAGCCTATGACAGTAAGAATAAGTCTATTAATTATGATGCCCCATTAACAACATGAATTCTCTACTCGAGATAATATCAGATATGATAATGAAGAAAATAAGTATCCCCACAGCAATTAGGAAAAGAAACAGAAATAGACATGATACATAATATTAGATAAACTACAGCTATTTATCGGTAGATTCGATAAGCAAAAACGGTAAGATCAGCAACCGAAAACGAGAAATAATGGTAATATATATGATATAGAATGCAAATCAACTACAGTCTTTAACAGTAAATCCATTAATTTAAATGATATATAACGATAATATTTTCGATATAGAAGGCAAACGACCTACAGTCGTTTAATAGTAAATTCATTAATCAAAATGATATACAAAGATAATATATGCGATGTAGAAAGCAAACGACCTCTTGTCGTTTAACAGTAAATTTATTAATCAAAAAGATAAATAACGATGACAGCGATAATAAGAGGTCATTAATAAGAAAAAAATGTAGATCTTACTTGTATCTAGTAGATTTGCAGGCACTGGCGTTTCCTGCGAAGCTGTGTCTCCACCATGTGATCGTATTACTTTGACAAAAGGCCTATGTACGGTTAAATGGAACCGGGAACTCGTTAGGTCAGCATAGAAAGGCCGCTGACAGGCGTTCAGCCTACGTAAGGACGTTCGTCTCACGGAGAGTCACGGAAGATCCCTAATTAAATTATAAATAATTTTCTCTCTTCAATATATAATAGACGCACTAACATGCATCAAACCTCTTTTTATAGAAAGAGTAACCACACTAGTCGTTAAATATCTTAATCAGTATAAAACAAAACGACCGATAATTTTAGAAACTACACCTGGCAGTATGTTTGCCAATTAATTTCACTACAATATTAGATGGTAGTTAGACCTGATGGTCAAAAATAACAAAAACAATTTTAGATATTCAAAGCGGGTGGTTTTTCACCTCCTACACGCTTGAGCGTGTAAGAGAGAAGGCTTTAACTCTCCCAAAAAAGAATATATATAGCACATATGTCAAGAGAGCGCTCCAAACGACTTGGAACAGGATTCCTCCCACCATCGCATCCAGCGACTTGGAACAGGATTCCTCGATAGTTGTGGATTGTACTCGGAAGTAAGATAGCGAGAGTATCGACAACCTAAATCGACCAGTAAAAGGGAAAAATCGCACTACTGGATTTTGTAACATTTACACCGTTACACCTTTCATGTTTTGGCATTTAAGCTTTTTATTCCTACCTTTTTCTATTTACCAATAATTTAAGTCGCAAAATTCTCATATGGATTAAATTAATTCTGTTGGTATCAAAAATAAATACGAAATCATATTTATTGAAACGAGACGATTTCAAAAAGGGAACCAATAAATACGGTGTCACATTAAGAAAATGTTAATTTTAGATAAATCTTTTTGCTTCAATTCAAATCATTTTCTTAAGTATTCTTTCTTTTTTTTAATCTCCCTGCAAGAAGGCTTTACACTTCGAAATCACCAATGGACACAAAAGAACATATAGTTTGGGTTAGTTAAAACTTACCCAGGATCAGACATACAGACCACAGTCCATTGGTAGGTGTCTGTAGAATCAGATGGAAGACAGTACAAAGAAAGGACCGAAAATGTAAGCTGGATCTCCAAAAACTGAAAGATCCTCCAATTAGACAACAGGTGGAGCACGATTTGTCCAATGCGGTTCGTGAAATAGGAGGCACAAATACCACAAACACAATAGAAGAAGAGCTTAATCATATAAAAAGAGCTATTGGTACAATCAGCGAAAAATACCTATGACAGACGAGATCCTTCAGATGATGGAGGAAAGACGAGTACAAAAACCAGTCAACCAGATCAAAAATACAGGGAATTACAAAAACAAATTAGAAGGAAAATTAGAGAAGCTAAGGAAATCTGGTTTACCAAAGAATGTCAAGAGATAGAAACTCTCCAACAAAAATACGATAGCTTTAATGTTCATCGGAAAGTTAAGGAAGCCGCTGGTATCTACAAACATCGAGCTACGGGTCTGCTAGTAGACAACACGGGGAAATTAATTATAAACAAACGAACTCGTATACTTACATGGCAAGAATATATTAAACATCTTTTTGCAGATAATAGACAACTGCAGACTTGCACAACCGGACCGTCAATCACCATCGAAGAAGTTCAAACTGTTATCACGCAAATGAACGTAGGAATAGCCCCTGGAACTGTGTGGCTCACAAAGCTGTTTAATTACATCTATGCTGTTTAATTACATTTATGATAATGGATATCTCCCTCGAGACTGGCTCGTATCAGAATTTATTACGCTTCCCAAAAAATCTGGTGCTAAGAAATGTAGCGAATGCAGGACCATTAGTCTGATGAGCCATTTTCTGAAGGTGTTTCTAAAGGTCATACACAGAAGAGTATACAGACTTTGTGAAGAGCAAATGTTAAATACACAGTTCGGCTTCCGAGATACTGTTGGAACAAGAGAGGCATTATTTTGCATACAGGTGCTGTTCCAGAGAAGTAGAGATGATAATTGCGATGTCTATGCCTGTTTTATAAACTATCAAAAGGCATTTGATAGAGTTCAACATGGAAAAATGGTTGAAATACTGAAGAACGTTGGTTTGGACGACAAGGACATTAGAATAATTATCAACCTGTACTGGAACCAATCTGCCTTTGTTCGAGTGGAAGGAGAGAAAACAGAAGCATTAGAGATATTGCGCGGTGTACAACCCTGTATACTCTCACCGTTATTATTTAACATCTCCTCCGAACAAATATTCAAAGAGGCCTGTGAGGAAACGAAATGTAGTATACCAATTAACGGGAACCGCATTAATAACATTAGATATGCGGATGATACTGTGGTGTTCGCGGACAGCCTGAAAGATCTCCAGGAAATCATGACCAAAATAACACAAACAAGTGAACAATATGGGCTTGATCTGAATATTAGTAAAACAAAATTTATGGTGATCAGTAAAAACGCAGTGGCCGCAGGAAGAATAACAATAGGTCTGCAGCAGATTGAAAGAGCTAGTAACTACACCTATCTTGGAACTACCGTTAACGACAAGTGGGACCGCACTCACAGGAAATTCGATGTGGTATAGAGAAGGCCAGGGCAATATTCTTAAAAATGAGAAATGTTTTTAGAAGCAGGGATCTAACCTTAACAACGAAGATAAGATTACTGCGCTGCTATGTGCTCTCCGTTCTTCTGTACGGGGTGGAGTCGTGGACGCTGACTGAAGCTACAAGCAAAAAACTGGAGTCTTTTGAAATGTGGCTTTACCATAGATTGCTACGTATATCATGGACCGATCATGTTACCAACGAGGAGGTGATGAGGAGGATGAACAAGGAAAAGGAAGTACTTATCACGGTAAAGTCCAGAAAGCTCAAATATCTAGGACATATTATGAGAAACCCAAACAGATTCCAGTTACTTCAACAGATATTACAAGGAAAAATCCTTGGACAACGCGGACCAGGACGAAGAAGAATTTCATAGCTGAAAAACCTAGGAACATGGTTTGCAATTACCACCACTGGTCTTTTTCGAGCTGCCGTCAGCAAGGTGATAATTGCTGGGTTGATAGCCAACATTCGGAACGGATAGGCACTCAAAGAAAAAGAAGTTCTTTCAGGTTCTATTTGAAAAATACTCAAAAATATTCAAAGTTTCAAAAAAATACAAGGAATGCCACAAATATGACCCTGTTCGGTCCCCGCTGGATGAACCTGTACAAGGGAATATTCTGAGGAAACTCGCGCTTGTGCAATCAAGAGGCTGCATATGAATGTATTTTATATAAGTTATTACTATAAATCTTACACTGAAAAATGTGTTTCTTACTCCTAAATATTATATTATTATTATTATTATGAATTAATAGCGCAGCAATCTGGAAAAGTGCCGGCTGAGAGTGGACCTTCTAGTCTCTTGTTAATGTTCGGTGGTTGTACTCCGAATACCTAAAACAACAGTTGGTTTTCTAGTACTTAGATATATCCCAAAACTCTTTGGGTTCTTGCTGGATTTCGAACAACCCTTTTTTTGTTTTCCATAGATTCACTTTCTCGAAATTTTGTAACTAGGCTGCATACGAAAGTATGGGACACCTATTTCTCAGGATATTGTTCATTAAATACATTTGTAGCACCTCGAAAAAAAGGCGAAATAGTTTAAATTTTTTGTTGAATCATGTAAACCATTTTAAAAGGAAACGATGTTTATCAGTTTTGTTGCATTTCTAAGATAAAATTAAAAAATAAGGTGGAACTGAAAAAGTAATTGAATGTTTAACATCTTTCCATTTAAGATTTTTGGAGTGAAAAACCCCCACCCTCACCCCCACCTTTGGAAGTTGAATCTGGGGCAACTAATATACCAACAAAATATGACCCTCTTGAAATTAAAGTTGATGGGTTAGTTTGGATCATAAGACAGAAACCGTCGGTGGCAAGTTTTCAGTTGGGATCCTATTAAATAGGGGTTCGCGAGACTATGGTCTCGGTCTCGGTCTTGTCTCGGTCTCGGTCTCGAAAACGAGACCGAGACCGAGACCGAGACCTGGAAATTAGAATCGACCGAGACCAAGGTACCGAGACTCTCGGTCTCGGTCTCGGTCTCGAAAAATATTTTTATTTGTTGAAATTTCAAAACTTATTTTTCTGAAAAAAATCAAATTTTTATGTATGTTATTGGCAATTTATGCCAACGGGGTCCAATCAACCAAAAAATTGAAAAATCGTGCAAATCCGGGTATAACGCTTGTTTATATTAAATTGGGCTGTTTTTTTTATGGTTCTAGAAGAAAGGTTATACTATACTGTTATGTACATAATATGTAATTATGTAGATAACTTATTTTGAGCCATTTCCAAGCAATAAACAGCTATGAGTTTTCACATTTTTCGTAATATCTACAAGGTAATAAAACATCGCGTATCCATTAAAACAACTGGATATCTGCTTCTGGTACAACCGTGTCAGATTAGTATATTAAAAGATGGCCACCTTTGACCATATCCACTTATACAGTATATACCGTATACCTATACAGAGTGTCACAAAATTAGTGGACGAAGCATATGCCCTGTAGTTATTGGTAAAAAATACATTAAATTTTTTCTATAAACATATATCAGGAAACACGCCCTACGGGCCTCTTAAAGGTGGGCCCCTAAAGATGTCTTTTTTCTAATTATTTCCAAAATTGTGTAAAATAGAGTTTTAAAATTTTGGAATTCCCCTAAGTACACTAAGTTTAATATTTAGAATTCGGAAATGGAATAAGAAAAATGTCTAACATTTTGGGAGTGAATATAAAAAATTAACGTCAACTTTTTTGTGGGCTATTTTCTTACTTTCTTTACAAATTTTGAACATTTAATTTTTCTTTTTTGGGTAAAAAAGCGCCTCTTATTTCGTATCATTAGGACGCAAGGTTTTGAGAAAAACGGAATATAAATGTATTCCGACTGCCAAAAACGGGTGTAAATTGAATGCTATAGTTTTTCAAATTTTGAAAATCTGTCATATCTTTTTTCTGGAACAAGTGTTTCTACTATTTAATAATAATGTGAAGTTTTGTTACGTCAAAATGAATTTTTGGGGAATATCAAAAATTATAACCTTCATTTTACACCCGTTTTTGACAGTCAGTGTACTTTAAAATCCGATTTTCTCAAAAACGCTGCGTCCTAGCGAAGCAAACTAAGAGGCATTTTTTGCGAAAAAAAATTCAAATTTTCAAAATTTGAAGAAAAAATATATAAAAAGTTAATTTTTAGATTCACCCCCTAAAATGTTCGCATCTGATTAAAATTTTTTATTTTTAATTCCATTTTTAAATTCAGAATATTAAAGTTAGTAGAATCCCAAAATTTTAAAACTCTATTTTACACCGTTTCGGAAATAATTAAAGAAAACCATATTCAGGGGCCCATTTTTAAGAGGCTCTAGCTCCCTTCCCGATATATATTTATAAGAAAAATTTTAGTTATTTTTGACCGATAAATACATGGTTTATGTTTCGTCCACTAATTTCGCCACATCCTTTATACCGTTAAATTTTAAGAGTTTTCAAAATAAATGTATCCATATAATACAGAATGTTTGAAAATGACCTCACTTTGTATGGCTACGCTACAACTGATAACAAAAGTAAAAAATAAGAAGATAAAGCGTTGACTTTGACAATAAAATTGACATAAATCGGTACCTAGTTTTTATGTGTACAGGGTGTCCCAAATTCGAACCTCATCATTGGAATCTCGGAAACTAGAAGAGATGCGAGGTTGGTTAAATGGAAGCAAAGTTGCGCAATTTGATGCTGATCAAAATGTCATCTTACAAGTTTAAAAATTCCGAATACTTCCGAAGAGTTTTGGAAAAAACCGAATGTTCGCGATTTTATTTTTATTTTTTTATGACTCTATTTGAATAGATATAGCAAAATAAATTTCACATTTTCATTGCTCCTTTTTCTGTTCTTCTAGATGGTGTTATCAGATTTTTAAGCCGACGTTTCGTCTTTGAGCTGCCATCATCAACTTTGTTTTTTTAAATACGATCCTGGATTTTTTATTACGAATTTTTAAAGCTTCTAAGGTCCCAAAAGAAATGATGTATCGCACTTATTCGAAAAATTCATATTGGTGACATTTTCCATAAGAACTCATGTGTTAGAGAGAGACAGAAAATAGAATTTTAATAGGATTAAAAACAAAAACCTTTTTTTACGCATTAATGCTTTGCATAAAGAAAGCTTAAAAACTAAAGTAAGAAGTAGTTAATAAATAATATAATTATTATTAAAGTGTCAACCCTCAAACCATAGGCTCTGGCCAAATTTTTAGCAATTTACCGACGTAATTAGTCGTGTGGGATTAGATTTGGAACAAATAATAAATCACATTCTCATTGTTATATCGCATACTCTTCGAAAAAATCATTGTAATGATTTCCTGGTAACATCTTACCAAAAATCTGTTTTCTGTCACACAGGAGTTCTAATGAAAAATGCCATTAATATCAATTTTTCGAATAAGTGCGATACATCATTGATTCTGGGACCTTAGAAGCCCTTAAAGTCCGTAATAAAAAATCAAGGGCCGTATTTAAAAAAACAAAGTTGATGATGGCAGCTCAAAGACGAAACGTCGGTTTGAAAATCTGATAACACCATCTTGTAGAAAAGAAAAAGTAACAATAAGAATTAAAAATTTATTTTGCTATATCTATTCAAATAAAGTCATAAAAAAATAAAAATGAAATCGCGAATATTCGTTTTTTTTTTCAAAAATCTTCGGAAGTGTTAGGAATTTTTAAACTTGTAAGGTGGCATTTTGATCAACATCAAATCGCGCAACTTTGCCTCCATTTAACCGGCCTCGTATCTCTTCTAGTTCCCGAGATCCCAATGATGAGGCTCGAATTTGGGACACCCTGTACATACTTAAAAATCCCTATCACTTGTATACCTACCTACATTAGGGGTAAGCATTTTTATATCAAAACAACAATTTAGAAACTAACATGAAATATATTAAAATATTATTAGATACCTATTTAAGTTAACTATTATTATCCAAACAACTGTTGCAAACAAAAAATGTAAAATTATTTAAGAAGTTTATCCCTAATATCACATCTACACCAAGAACTGATACACAAAAGACACTTATTAGATGTTTCATTTAACTTAACATTCCGAAGTAACGTTTGCGTTAGTAACGAAATAAAACAGTAAATGGTTTAATTACTTTTTATTTGCTCAAACCGAGACCGAGACCAAACCGAGACAAGACCGAGACCGAGACCGAGACCAAGGTAGTCTCGGTCTCGGTCTCGAGCTTCGAGACCCGAGACCGAGACCGAGACTAAATTTTTTCTTCGAGACCAAGACCGAGACTTACCAGGTCTCGGTCTCGGTCCAAACTAACCCCTACTATTAAACTAAAACCAACTTGAAACCAACTCTCATAAAGCTCTTTCTTTAATTTGAACCTTTAACAATTAACAGTAGTAAAAATTAGACCAATAAACACAATGCCATATAAAATAAGAATGGTTAAGAATTCATAAATTACCTGGTTGTGTTGTACGTTAATAATTTCAATAAAAATAATTCAACTTCAACTTGCATAAAGAAGACCCAATTTGAGAATTCAACACAATTCGGTAGTTAGTAGTATAAAATACCATAAAATTTGCATAAATGAACCATAAAGTAACAACTTTTAACAAATATATAATATTTATGTCTGTTGCCAAACCGAGAAGCCCATCAACATGGGTCTAGGCAAAGGCGTATACGCCACAAATAGAGAGTTTTGGAAGCAATGAAACCAATGTTTGCAAAATAATTTAATATTTACACACGAGCGATACAAGTTCGGAATTTAACTGCCGTAACTAAGTTACATACAGCGCGTTCTGGGAAATAGTTATGAGAAACTGTTTTTTATTGCTAATTTTCATAAAAAGTTCTGCTATATGAGAAAATGGTATTTAAAGGATAAAACTTGAGATATCTTGTGCAAGACGACAAAAAACATGAATAGTCAGAATTTACCCAGAATTTTCAGTTCAGAGTAAAATGTAACAAGAAAATGGTCTTTAGAATTATAATTTGTGCTCAGATATGAAATTTTGCAAGAAGTTTAATATCGAGATTTTAATGAACGATAACTAAACATAACGAGATATCTAAAAAAGCGTTTCTCAATAATTCTAGAATTTGAAGAGCTTATTTTAAATGAGATACCAAAAATAACAAAAGCCTATGTAGGTAGACTATCTGTTTTAATAGCCCCCAGAGAAAAGAGTCTATGGGAATGATATCTGATGGCATGGATGGCAAGGGAATGTCTCTCTACATATCGTTGGGGAAATGTTCTATGCAAAAACTGGAATGGTTCACTGCAGTATGGCAAAGGGCACCGTCGGCTTCGCGTCGTGTCGTGCTGGTACTACACGCAAGGCAATTCGCTTGTTAAAAAGTTTAAATAAATGTCGTCGGTAATAATTCTGGAAAAAATACAGCTTTATTTTTTATCAAAGAAACCACATCAGACGCTGAGTCGATAATAATATTGGTCGATCAAAAAAATAGGATTTTCAACTCTCTAACTTCATGCAACCAGGAGAAAAGTAAAAAGCGCTTTATTTAAATATGGTTTGTAAGGATGAAATTTATTTAATTTCAGAAGTGTGCCTGCAGAGGATTTCGATGAGGAATTCCAAAGCTTCCATCTGATTTCCATCGTTTCCAGGTTAATGTTTTTTTTTAATATATTCGATGGGTTTTAAATGTTCAAATCGAAAAGTATTTGCGCTCTATCTACAAAGTTTCCACCGAAGATTTCTGTCTTATGATGTAGAGAACAGAAAACACTTGAGCCCGTCAATTTCAAGGGGAATCATATTTTTTGGTATAATCATTTCCACAGATTCAAACTCTAAGCGGAGGTGACTTTCACGTTGAAAATCTTAAATGGAACGAGGTATTCTCGAAGAAAATTCTACTAGAGAAAATTCCACTACGATAAGAAAATACAAGGTCGCTTGAAATGCGGCTGCGGCGAACTCGCTGTTGCCAATTCGCGCTGGAAGATCGTCTGGGCGAAAAACAAAAACCAACGCAGCAGGTCTGGCTCGGCGCCGACACGTGGTGTATTCGAGTATTGTAAAATTTCGGCAATGTCCGAGGGTTACCGCCGCAAAGTAAAATTTTGTGAGCGCATTGATGTCTCCAAGTCGTTTCACGCGCGCCCATAAAGATGAGCCTTCTCATCTTAGTAGAATTTAGTAGAATTTGCCTTGGTGTAATACATGATTATTACCTTTTCAATGTCGCATTGTTTTATAGTTTTGGATGAGCAGCTCTCGAGAACTGAAGTTCAAAAGTAAGAAAGGAACCGTCGCGTCGTGCTGGTACCAAAACTATTTCCGCAAATTTAATGGCAAAAAACCAGTTGAAATAATGGTAATATTTTCGCGATAAAAAATACGGCCCCCCTATTTGGAAAACCACACAAACACTGGTTTTAAAATAATGTTTGTCTCGACGTTGGATCCAAAAATTAAGGTTATTTTGTCTCCACTAGCGATAGTTCTGTGAGGACACCACTCCGTTTGATATAACCGTGGCTAGATCTGGGAATGATCTATTTCTTGGAAAGAATGGGTAATTTTCTAGTCTCCTTGCAACAAAGGACAAAATAAAAACGCTCTATTTAGGTGTGTGAATAAATATGGGTTTGAAAACATGAAACTTACTTAATTTCAAATTTTACTGCAGGGAACCGCTTGTAAAACTTCCATCTAATTTTCTTCGTTTAAAATCATGGATTGATGTTATTCTTAGAAATATTTTCAATGGATTTAGTCATTTTAAATTTCCACATGATATTTTTGAGTGCGGCATACGAAATTGATATTTGCGGCATCTCTGTGTGCTTTATAGTAATGTTCGACACTTAGCTCTTTCTCAATTTGTTTTATTTTGATAATTTAACAATCATTATTATTATTTTTCAAATCACTGAATGTCCAAAAACCTTCAAATATCAAAACTGACAAAATATTAAAGATTTATGTTTCTCTTGTAACAACAATTAGGTATTTATGTTCTATATTGTTGTGGAGGATTCATGTTTTACCTTAAAATTGTTTGGGTTTTCTCTCCAATTAGAGCCGCTTGCTGTGGATCCAAGGTGTAAACAGCACAAGTGCTAGTTAAGTGACCCTAACGAAGCTGCAAAAAATCAACAGAAAAAGGGGGGAAATACTCAACGTTTCGGGGAACAAATCTGTCTCTGTTATTGTTCTTGACAACGGGGACAGATTTGTTCCCCGAAAGTTTGAGTATTTCCCCCCTTTTTCCGTTAATTTTTTTGCAGCTTCGTTAGGGTCACTTAACTAGCACTTGTGCTGTTTACACCCTGGAGTCAGAGCAAGCGGCTCTAATTGGAGAGAAAACCCAAACAAGGTAAAACAATACCTATTGTTATGTTAATTATGTTTGGGTATTATTTTGTTTCAGTTTTCAAACATAGAATTATTGATAAAACTTTTAAGATCAGCACTCTTGATATTTGGACTTGTTTGTTGTGTAATTCGTTATATGAGCCAAAATTATAATTCTAAAGAGTATTTTATTCTTACAATTTGTTCTGAAATAAAAATCACAGGTACTTCTCTCTCGGGTTAATTTTAAATTTTTAGACCTTACGCCTCCCGTACAAAATATCTCAAATAGTATTCTTTTAATACCATTTTCCCATAAAGCAGCACTTCTATGAGGAGTGAATTTTTGTCATAAAATTGACAATAAAAAAGTATCTCGTACGGAAAGAACTATCTATCACACCCTGTATGGTTAAAAGGAAAATATTAAACCATTATTCCTTTAAAGCAATAATCTATATTTCCCTTTTACTGGTCGATTTGTGTTTTCGATATTCTCGCTACCTTACTTCCGTTGTTCCAAGTCGCTCGAATGATGAATCCGTTTAGAGCCCCATTTGACAAATGTGGTATATATTCTTTTCCGGAGGAATTGCCAGCCCTTCTCGTCTGGACGCTCAAAGCGTTCAGACAGGGGGAAGTGAATATTTTGGTATCTAAAATATCGTTGTTATTTTTGACCATTTTTGTAGCGAAATTAATCGGCAAACATACTGCGTGGTGTAGTTTCTGTAATAATCGGCCATATCGTCTGATACCGATAAAGATGTTTAACAACTAGTGTGGTTTCCCTTCCTATGAAAAAATGAGTTGTTACATGTTAGTGTGTCTATATTTAAAAGTGAAAATTATTTCTAATTTAATTAGGGATCTTCCGTGAAACCTTCTTCCGTGAGGGGATTGATTGCATTCCTTTGGGGCTGACGTCCGTCAGCAGCCTTTCTATGCCGACCCAGCGAGTCTCTTGTCATTTAGCCGTACCGAGGCCTTTTCTCAAGGTTGTACGACCACATGGTGGAGACGTGCTTTCGCAGGAAACGCCAGTGTCTGCAAATCTACTAGATACAAGTAAAATCTACTTTGTTTGTCATTACCGTCCTATCGATATTATCGTCATATATCATTTTGATTAATGAAGTACCGTTAAACGACTGTAGGTCGTTTGCTTTTCTTATCGCATGTATTATCTTTGTATATTATTTTGATTAATTAATTACCGTTAAACGACTGTAGGTCGTTTGCTCTTTATAACGTTTATATTATCGTTATTCTCTCTTTTCCGTTTACTGATCTTGCCGTTTTGCTTATCTAACTTCTCTTTAAATACTTTAGGTTATCTATTATCATATATCATACCTATTGCCGTAGTCGACAGCTTTTGTTTAATGAATTTAATGTTAAACGGCAGTAGATCGTTTACTTTCCTATATCTACCCATTTTCAATACTTCTGGTTTTTGTTTAATAAGCTTACCGTTCTTGCTTATCGAGCTTACCCATGAATAGTTTTAAGTTATATTTTATCGGGTATCATATATATGCCTGTTTCTTACCATATTTGCTTTAGAGAAATTTATTTTTACTGTAATTTTCATACCTCATATCATCTCGATTAGAGAATTTATTTTGCTAATATCCTGATAATTAATTGATTTTTTTTTTACTGTAATTAGATTTATCGAATATACCTTTACCTGACTGTAGGTCATCTCTTATCGTGTATCGTACCTACTGTCGTTATAGTTTACTGTAATTGAGTTATTGAAAAATTGGCTTTAAATCATTTATTATCTTTGTCGATTATTTAATTTTGACTTTCCTTATAGTATCAGCTTAATTAGTAAATATCTTTATAATGCTTTCGTGGTTATCTGATTCACTTGTATATTACGCTTACCTATATTTAAAATAAGTTTTTACTGTAATTGTTTCGCATAGCTGCTATTTGCAACTTTAATTTTTCGCCTTAGCCTTGACATCGAACTGAACTCAGTTCGTTTTAACCGTAGGTATTTACCGGCTAGGTATATATAGAGTGACTCATTGATTTAACTAATCTCATATTTAAATAAATTGTTTAATGGGAATCCCGATGTGTATTTTGGTAAGTTAGTGTTAAACGTACCTTTTCTTAATAAATACCTTTGATTTTTAAATCTTATGATGGTCATATCTAGTGTATGTTCCTAAATTTTACTGCTCTATATTCCCAGTTAAAAATTTAGTGGCACCTTCACCTAACTGACAAGACATAGACCCACCCACGCTTTTAATTATTGTTGAACCCGCTCAGTAAATCTGGCATATGGACCGCCTGTTAAGCAATTAACAGATAATGCTACATGCTAGACACCCTCGCTTAAAGCAGGTGCGGGGAAAACCTCTGGAGCTGGTAATGTCTCAGAAACCTCAGCTAAAATTGCCGTAATATGTAAAAAAAATAATATATAAAATTTGTATTTAAAGTATTGCAAAAGGCAAAAGAACAAAAAATATTTTTTCCAAAAATAACGTTTGCTCATCAATCAAAGTAACATCAAACTAACTGACCGCTTTGAACTGGCAACTTCGATGTTATCAAACTTCTGAGACTCAGCGTGATTTGGGCAGTCATCAGGTGTGAACGAATAAATATTATAATTTTTTTTTGGAACAGCAGAGCAACTTGACTTAGATTTTATATAGTCGGCTATACGACGTGACACTATAACTTCTTCATTCTTCTAGGGCTTCTCTTTTGCAAATTGCTGGCACCTCCCGTGCGGTTTTCTTGTTGATCGAATTGGGTACCCAACCTGGGTGCATTTTGACGCCGATTTAGTCAATTAAATTATTTTTAAAAGACGGCTCTAATATCTGAAAAACGCCAAAAAGTGATCATGGTTGAGATTTAAAATGTTAAACTTTAAGTATTGACGAGTTGACGTGTACCTATAGTATGATGTAGATTTTTTTTTAAATTGTGCAAATAAGCTGAAGTGGATATTGATCCAGATAGTTGTCGAAAGGTGGTTCATTAAGCTGTCATCATTACTGTCTATCTGAATCCAAATAGTCGTCAATGGTTTAACGGTGACGCTAACATATTAGGTGAAGAAACGCCATAGTATAAAATAACTAAATAAATAATTCATGAACTTTAACGCTAAGTTGTTCATTAACGAAATCATTGCATATAAAGGTACCTATACGTCTTTGTTTGTATTCACAATTATTATCCATTTGAGAAAGCAAAATAATAGTTGTTACCATAAAATACCAAATAAATGAGGCATGAAATAGTCACTTTAAATAAGTAAATAATGTTGATGTCCAGTGTAAAACCCAGTACGCACATCAACATTAAACAGCTTGGCATAATTATATAGAAATGAACGCGGCCATTTACTGTCGACTGGCCGTACTTTACACAAATTAGATTTAACGGGTATTTATTAGACTGAGGTGCAGTTCGGGCTAATGCGCGAATATTTCGCTCTTGCCGCTGCCGCTAGATATTTGCATTTTCAGTCGGTATAAACAACACGTGCACGATGAGCTACTAGCTAACTGATTACCCCTGTTTAGTTGCTGCTGGCTTCTATGTTGTACATCCTGATAATTCTGCTTTGGAAAATTCAGTTCACCTGGACATAGTGATATTGTTTTCAAATACTGGAAATGTATATATGACTTTGAAATGAATATATTGCAATTTCATTACATTCTGCTGATAATTAGAGGTAATCGTATGAGATATTCAAAGAAAGGAGACATAGAAAAATAAAACAAAGGAAGTTTGAAGCCGTTACAGAGGAAGATACTATGACAAATCAAAAACTGTATCATTATTGCTATTTTTGTATATAACCTTAATAAAACGATAAGTAAAAATTAGTTAACCAACATTTTTTCCACAATTTTAAAACCATAAATTTCGAAAAATGATTGCCTGAAAAGACTGGAATAGTGTTATGCTTTATAAAAAGTTTTAGACTAATAGAGCTTTGTCCAATTCTTTTTAAGTTACAAAACTATTTTCCTTATTATCTCAAAACTAGTAGGCGGTGGCTTGACTCACTGTTGCATAACACAAACCTTTTAAAGCTGCAATATAGGTATGTGAAAATAGGTCAAAAGATTGACTTAACTTGGACTGAATACTCACTTGTCAGGTTATTATACAATATCAACCAATGTTTTCCTGTGAGAGTGCTCAATATCAGGAAACGTAAACCATGTGCAAGCATACTTATGATCAAAACATTGTTGGACATTGTCGGAGTTACTCCAGAGTGTACAGGGTTGCAAGGGAGAATTACTATAGGGAGCCTTTGAATTGCCGAACGCACTGAATGATTATTTTTGTGGAGTGGCTGAGGCTTGTTGAGGGGTAGCTCCAGTGTACACTGCACCATATCAGGTTTAGGTCGGAGATTATTTTTTCTTTTGCCCTGCGAATTCCGCTGAGGTTAGGAAGGCAATTTAGGATTTAAAGAGCCGTAAGTCTTCGGGACCTGGTTGCATATCTTCAGGATTGCTTCTGGTTTTACCTGTTTGTTCACTAGATGCGCTAGTCTTTGCCATAAACAACTCCTGGCTTAAGGGCATTTTTCCCCTTGTTTAAAGGGAGTGACTTGGATCAGCCATGTAACTTCCGCCCAATATCAATTTTGTCGACCCTCTCAAAAATTCTCATGAAACTTACAAAGAGCAGAATTGTATATTTTTTGCATCAGCATAACATTTTATCTGCTAATCAGTTTGGTTCTCAGACTGCCGGAGGAACTCATGATGCTATCTTTCCTTTCTTGGAGAGCGTGTATGCTAGGGGGTAACGATCTGGGGTTCATCGAACTGCGGGGCCGAGTTGTTCAGTTTGCTAATGATACCACCATATAGATGCGTCATATGAATTCTTATTATGTTAGAGCGCTCATTGTTTAAGATCTTGAAATTATGAGAGAGGGGTGAGACTCAAACAGGCTTGTTTTTAATGCTGATAAGACATTTGTTTTGAGGTTTAATTGCGAGTCGAGGATCTGATGTTCGATGAGTGGACTCCATTGCAGACTGGAGATAGTTGCAAGTTCTTGGGTACCTCTATTAATGGTCGCCTAAGGTTCGAAGATCATATCCTGAGTCTCGCGTCAAAACTATCTTCAGATTGTTTTGTGGTCTGGGTTGCAAGACGTCAGCTTGGAGGGGTGGTTGCGCGCTTAGTTTACTTTGCTCTGATTGAGTCTCACATACGGTATGGCATGCCGTTTTGGGTTCTGAGTAGCAGGGGTTTGTTGGGCGTTATATTTCTGCTTCAGAAGAAAGCAGTTAGGAATCTGTGTTTGGCTGGGTTGAGGGACTCTTGCAAGCCACTCTTTATTTTGGAAAAAATTCTCACCCTTTTTTCTATCTTTAGCTTGGAAACAGCTGTGCAGATTCACAAGTGTGATAGACCTCCGTCTAACATTGGCCATGTGACTCGTCAGGTGACTGATTTTCCTATGCCAGTTCCTACTTCCTAGGTTGATAGAAAGCCGCTAATATACCTTAGTCGGAAGACCTACAATAATGTTCCTCTCTGCATCAGGAATTTTGCGGGCATTAAGCTTTTAAGCGCAAATTGAAAAATCTGCTTTTACCCAAGACATATTAAAGCATTGAGGAGTTTTTTAAAGATGCTTTTTGATCCACCCTAGGTCTTAGTTTTTGTTGTTGATGTATTTTTGTATGATTGTTTAGGGTCTTGTCTCGTGTATTGAATAGTCTGTAGCTTTTTAATTTCTTTTTTTTAAATCTAAATGCTGTTGTTTCTTATTTTAGGTGCATTTATTTTTATTATTTTTCTTATTATGTTTTTATAAATTTTTTTATTTTGTTGTAGGATACTTTGTACCCAATATTTGTATCTCTCCTCAATATGTTGAGCTTCGTAGTCTATATCATCAGAATCATCAAAAAACTCCCTCTGTTCCTCTTTCTCCTCCACTTCTGACTCGTGTAATAGTTGAGCAAGCTCTTCGTCGCTAAGGAATCGAGGCCTAAACAAAATAATGAAATAATTGCCGACTCAAATTGGGATATACTAGCTGAAAACAGCTAAATATTTACATACATTTTCATTAAGTGAAGGGACAAAGATATTACGCAGGCGCTCGCAAGGCGACTATCTGCGGTCCGTCCAGACACTGTCTACTTTAAAACTAAACTCAGGCCTTATACCACTCGTGCCTACACACAGGAATATCACTTCGGCTTCCTGGCTTCCGCATGCGCAGGGGACGGGTGTGTTCGTTTACAAGCGTCTAGGACTTCACGCATGGCCCTTTGCTCGCTTCGCTCGCTCCATGGCGCAACTAACTAACTAACCCAATCTAACCCAAATTAAAAAAAAGAATCAAATATAGTCTTAAAAAAATAGAAAAAAACACGACGGGAATCGAACCCGAACCGCCCGCATGACAAGCAGCAGCTCTGATCACGAGACAGCTAGACCGCTTGAAACCAATTCGCTGCACCGTAAAGACATGGGTAATGGTAAATTACCCCGCTCCCTCTGCCCCCCCCCCTCCCCTCGTTGTTGTCTGACATTTATGGAAACCCTCTTTAACATTATTTTAATTTTCAGTAGTATTCTTAGTGGTACTTGCTAATTAAAACAGGAGCTTTTCCTAAATTTTTAACTCTCTTTTTTAGATTTATAATTGGTTCTTTGCACTCTGTGTTTTAGGTTGCTCTGTTTACTTATCGGCGAGGTTTATTTCAATGTTTATGCTTGTTTTAATGAATATTATACGCATTTGTAACTATTTCTTGGTAAATAGCATACTTTTGCATTTTTGCTTAATGTTACAAATCGCGTTCGATAATATCAATAAAAATAAACTAAAACATAGATTTCTAGCAAATTTATTGTAAAGGAACAAGCGGAATTTATATTTTCCTCCAACACTCAACACCCGTTGATCTAAATGCGCTGGCATAATGTAATCAAATATTTTATTAATCTTCGGAGGGCTTTTATGGGGAGACATTATGGTATTTTGCCAACTTCTCTCACATATCATGCCCCACTCCTTTTCTCGTGTGCCCCATCACTGCATTGTGTGCCCCCCGGGTCGTAAATCAGCTGAACAATGCAATGCACCCCGCGAGCCGATGCCGCTGCTTCTGCGGCTCCCGAGTTGTCCACGTCTTCTCGACGGATGGTGACACTTGGGAAATAGACCAACTGCACGAAAATGTTTTACTAGCGTAAATAGCTTTTTGGAAAATGGTGATTTACTCGTTTGAAACCGATATATTTTCCAAATGTTGGACTGAATTAATGAATTCACAACTATGTCAAGTAATGCTCTCGGATCATTTAGCTTTGATCAATGGCATCTATGGAAACTTTGATAATGGATTTTTGCAATCTTAGTATCACTGCATTTGCCGAAAGCGTCTGATCTTATAATTTTATATATATTTTTCTTATACTATGGATATGTTTATAAAGGAATGGAAAATATCGATGTCAGATGTCATCATTTTGTTAGAGTGCCTCAAGAAGTAATAGAAGTATATAGTATAGGAATTTACATATATAGTAACTGATTATTCTGAGGTCTATTTTGTTTACAATTTATTTTTTTAAATCAGAACGTATAGTGGCTGATTTTTAGTATGCCTATTTCTATCTAATTGAACTCCGAATCATTAAAAGTACACAACACGCAAGCGATTAAAAGGTATTGATCTACTAGTCCTTGACTTAGAACTGCATCTAATGCAATGTCACCTGCAGCAATAATTCTAAAATTAAAAGGTTTTGAAAAATCTGAGAAGTGAATTGGTTTGGTAATTAGCAAACTCTTAGGAATTTCAGTCAACAAAATCTTTATTATGTTCTATCTTGATTAGAATTGAAATAATATTCATCTGAGATTTTTTCTTATGTTCCGCACATACAAAAAGAAATCCTATGTAGGCTGTAGATTCTAGTTTACGGGATAGACGTTACTCGCGTGTTCGCAATTGAATCGTTTGTTGATGAGCAGCTTGTGTCTGACGGGTGGTTCTGTTTGGGTCAACTCTGGGTGGAATCATAAGTGCCAGCTCCTGTCCAAGAGATAGGTCCGCTACTTTTTTCTTCGATGTTCAAGGCTATCAAGGTCTTTAGTCAACTCTGGGTCATCCACAAGACGGACTGCTCTCCTCTGTATGGAGGCCAATATCTTGAGCAAGTGTTTGGGTGCCGAGCTCCACATATGGGAACAGTACTCCTAACTTTTGTGCTGTTGCCTTGGCGAGTTTGGTGACGTGATTACGCCAATACATGTTGTTTTCTACGTTGATGCCTAGCAACCTTATCGGTAAGGCCAGAGTCAGTGTTTGTCCTGTCATTTATAAGTCAGATCCTGCGGTGTTTGCTTTTTTTTTGAGAAGACAGCTGCTTGAGTCTTTCCTGTGTTAAACTGGACATTATTTGCCTCACCTCATTCCACGATGGCGTTCATATCCTCATTGATGGCAGCAATCTGATTTTCTCGCTCGTGTTGGGAACGAGCAGCGGTCATTGGAGTCCACGGCATGAATGAGGATATAAGAGTGCTGTCGTCTGCAAAGCTGTAAATAAAATTGTCTAAGAGATCGTTGATATAGAGCCGGAACAAAGTGGGAGATAATATACATCCTTGAGGAACCCCGGCATTGATTTTAAATTCCTCCGAGAGATGTCTATCAATGCCAACTCGGATGCTTCGATCCCTTAAGAAATTGGAAAGCCATAGAAGCAGTGCTGGTAGTAGTCCGTATGATCCGTCATGCCACACCATCCGCCGTAGCTCTCGATGGCACAGGTAGGTCACGTAAGTCAGGAGATCTCCCGTTGACCCGTGCTTGCGAAAGCCATACTGGCGATCGGTTATGATGCCTGCTGATTCGAGATACTTTAAGAGCTGTTCATTGATCAGTTTCTTCATGACTTTGGACATGATGAGAACTAAGGCAATTGGACGGTAGTTATTTGGAATCGTTTTTTTACCTTTCTTCGGGATTGGTTGTACTTGAGCGCATTTCCAGCTAGAAGGAAAGCATGCAGTTCTGTATGATAGGGAGAAAACCCTGCTTAGTGGAGGTGTTAGTTCAGCAGCACATTTCTTCAGCACTATTGTTGGAATGCCATCCGGTCCTGTGGCTTTGTTAGTGTCTAGGCTTTTGAGTATTCGTTTCATTTCTCGTTGGCGAAATACCAGAGCTGGCATTGAGGAATTCACTCTCGGGATAGTTGAAGGAGCTTTTCCTTGATGATCTAAGGTAGAATTTGATGCAAATATTTCGGCAAGAATTTTCGCTTTTTCTTTGGCCATTTCCGCTATTGAGCCATCATCTTTGGTCAGTGGTGGGATTGACGTCTTCGAGACACCCTAATTGACAGTTTTGGCAACTAACCAAAAGGAACTTGATCCGTTAGGACAATTGAGAAGCTTGCTCTTGATATGCTCGATATTTCCCTTCTTGATCTCGTCAATGGCCCGCTTACACTGGTTTCTAGTCGTAATGAATATATTTCGATTTTCGGCTGCCGGATCTTGGCGTCATTTTGCGGTAGGCGGCATTTTTAGCATTGGCTCCTCTTGAGAAGTTTTTCACAAACAATGGTTTACTGTTTGAGATACGTTTCATAGAAGAGGGGATGAAAGCTTCCATACCAGCTAGAAGAACCTGAGTTATCTCTTCGGCAGATTCAGGGGTATTTTGTTTCCTAAAGCAGACATCTTTCCAAAGAAAAGAAATATGAAACTCGTGAAGATCACGCCACTTTGCAGATTTGTAGTGCCAAACCGGCACCTGTGGCTCCTGTATTTGATAGCACGTTCACAGGTTGCGGAGATAAGATTGTGGTCTGATGAGCTCAACGGAGGTTGGACAATTACGGTGTAGGGGACAGGATTAGTTGGCTTAGAATAGATCCAGGAGGCTAGCAAAGACTTTTTGACGCTGAGGGATCCTGGTAGGTCCGTCGACCAGCTGAGTAAGTCCGTGACTTATAGCACTGCTTCTCGTCTTTCATCGTCGTTTTTGTTGGAGTATTTCAACCAGTCGATGTTATGTACGTTTAAGTCACCTACTATGACAATTTATGCCGTTGGATAGTTGATCTGCAGAAAATTTGATTGCCAAGATTTGAGAAAAGCCGTTTATATTGGTGTTGGTGCTCGATCTGTGCTTAATTTGAACCACATGACATAGAATTCCTTAGGTTCGTATGTTTCTTCTCGTTGATAACATAAATCGTCTGGTATAAGAACAGCTAATCCAGAATTATGTCGAAATCGGGTGTGAACGTCATATCCGGGTATATTCAAGTGAATATGTGTAGTGTCATAAAGGATAATCATTACGTGTAGGGTCAAGTTCGTCATTATACATCTTCTTCTGAATAGTTCTAATTATTGTTCGGTAATAGTTATTATTTTTTTGAGGGTTGAATGATATTGAATTGAGTCTATAGATGTTCGTCTGGGAAGTGCTTTATTTGGGCTAGGTTGAAATACATTAGGAGGTTTACCAAAACTGTTGTATTCGTGCGAAATCTTTGCGGATGAATATTGGTGTCTGATTTTATTTGAATTGGTTGAGAAGGAAAAGATTGCCTAAACTGATTGTGTGAGGCCCCTCACTATCAGCGCATGACCTACCGTTTAGATTATAATGAATCAATGAACAGAGATGCTTTGCAGTTAAAGCTTATTACCAGAATGGCGGGAGTTTTGGAAATGCGCGTCGGGTTTTTCGAGGTAATTTCAAAATACCACACAGTTAGCCTCTCCCGTCAGATAACACGATTCGAAGGTGGGTAGATACGACAACAACCTCAAAGAAATTGTATCGTAAAGGGCCATGCGTGAAGTCCTAGACGCTTATAAACGAACATACCCGTCCCCTGCGCATGCGGAAGCCAGGAAGCCGAAGTGATATTCCTGTGTGTAGACACGAGTGTTATAAGGCCTGAGTTTAGTTTTAAAGTAGACAGTGTCTGGACGGACCGCAGATAGCCGCCTTGCGAGCGCCTGCGTAATATTTTTGTCTCTTCACTTAATGAAAATGTATGTAAATATTTAACTATTTTCAGCTAGTATATCCCAATTTGAGTCGCCGTGTAAAGCAGTCTACACCGATTGGCCATACGTAATGTCGCACGTTTTGCAATAAGTGGCAGATCAGTGAGAAGGATTCTCCATTAAGATGTTCAATGTCACCCTTACAAAGTTCAGATTATACAATCTCTTAACCCGGGTGATCCGACAAGTTGTTCATCAACCGTTACGTATTCAGTTGAACGAAACATCGCGGTACATGTTTTCACAAACTTATCAAACAAACAACGAATACGTGCATATGTGTCTCTCTGGATTCGCTCTCTGTATTGCGGATATCATCAAATCTAACAAAGAGTGAAAGGAACAAAAATTGTTTATAACTCATAACTGATAAGAACAATTCATGACCATTGCCATTTGTTGCAAAAAAGTGTAGATAGTTCAGGCACAAATTACCCACAAACAGATAGGAAAGACGATGCCGCCGCGCGGACACAATATATGCGAAGCTCCTCCCTCATCCACATGTGCGAAGTGGAAGGAGGCACAATTATTTATAATACTAGAGCATATTCAAAATCAGTTCTGGCCGTTCTACGCTAAACGTATGTTTCTGTCGCCGTCAATAATTTTCATATTGTTGGTACGGTATAAGATTCCAATCCCCCACTCTCGCGATAAAACTTCGGCCAACGAACATCAAACATTTCGACAAAGCTTTCGTATCCTGTTTATGGGTAATTTGTGGTTCAGGTGAGAAGGTTTTAAAGCACCAGGCATTAGAAGTAATCCGAGTAGAGCGCTAATTTCACTATTGGTAACTTCGCGAGCATCTCTTTTTTATCTGAAAATGTTTTAGCACCTTTTCCCTAATATAAATATTGGCATTTTGGTTATATTCTGAATAATTTCAGCACTGAGCAATACCCCGAATATTTCAGGGATATCAGTAATCTTACGAGCTGCTCCCACGGTTCCAGGTAAATAATTCAGTAAATTGACGAGCTACGCCCACACTTCCAGATAAAAAAGTAATTTTGTTATGCTTCTAAGTTTTTGTAGCTGGAAGCGGATTTTTAGACCATTTTTCTGTATGTTCCAAGGAAAAAATTTTCATCGTCACCAGAGTCAATAATGCTGTCATCCTCAGCTTCTTCCTCAGAACTTGTAGCATGTTCACTAAAACATTTATGATCTGCACCTAATTCATCAATTTCAATTTTAACCTCAAGCTTTTTCAATTTTAATTGACGATGATTTTTATGGCTTTTATCAAACTTTTACTACTGCTAGCTATAGTCACATAGAAAAACACATATAAGAGAATAAATTACATACATATTTTGTGTATACGTTTATGGTCGCTTGGTGCCAAGTTTGGGATATTGTTACGATATGTTAATCAATAGGCTCATTATTATCCAATCTTTGAAGAACGGGTTCTCGTCCTTCTATCAATTCACTAAGCCTAGTTTGGAAAGCACATAAATCTATATTAATTTGGTTTGTCTGATAATTTAAATTATTTAAAACATTTAACGTTTCTCCATTTGCTGAAACTAAGTCAAAGTTAATTGAAGGAAGACTTAAGCAGCTGTCTTCTCAAAAAAAGCAAAGACCGCACGACCTAACTTATCAATGACAGGGCAAACACTGACTCTGGCCTCATCCATAAGCTTGCTGGGCATCAACGTAGAAAACAAGATGTATAAGTTTTCGGTGGAATCTAATTATTCTTTAAAGCTTCGGGCAGGGATGATATCTGTTCTTTGCGGATTCGGTGAATTTCTATATGGGCTCCTACTATGTTGATCATTTCCAACACTAGTTAATCGAAAAGTAATAAAATTCGACATGTCTGTTTCTTAACAAGTTCGGACAACCAATTTAATCGTTTCGCGAAAACTACCACACGACTTACTAATTTTTGTCAAAGCTACCGACCGCACCACTTTCAAATTGTGTGCTCAATTCTTCTTTTTAAAAACTAATTTATAGCCTTAAAATCTAAATAAAGCGGATAATTTATAAATACAATTAATATGGATACTTTACTCTGACTAACTCTCAGCGCAAGCTCGAGAACAGTGAAAACAGATTAAGCGGCCTCAATTCATCGTTTTAAATTATAGGGTAATGCATAGTTCGTGGTACGTGACAAAAAACCTGGGATGCACATTTTCATAACTAGTCATCCATGACTCCACGCCTTGGATGGCGTGCAGGTTATGTAGCTCAGATAAGGAATCGGCCTACGTCAGGTAAGAAGAGATTATAAAGAAGGCACTTCGGTAAAACAATAACAATGTCTATTGATCAAAGACTTAATGAATTTACACTGTTACCGACTACTAAAACATGCTTGTTCTTTCGGTTGAGGTATATTTTGAATAGGTCTTGGCCCTGTTTTATAATACAGTTCGTGAAGAGTAGTGTTGTGTTTTAATTAATGGTTAGGTTTAGTTATTACATTAGGTAATTATTCAAGTGTTATCTTAATTTGCAATTAATTAACTTTAAAAATCACCCAGAATTTTGACATCTATCGTAGATTCCACTTTAGTACTTTAGACGGGTATCCCTCAAGAAATTGCGCTACTGTGAGCTACACCCCTTGAGTTGGGTTTAACGCTTAGGACATCGGTAGAACAGTCAGCGCCTATGTTTCTGTGAACTACGGGAAATGATTATAGTGGAATAGGTGAGAGACAAAAGCATGCCGCTTAACTATTCATATAATAAAATCTGCTGACCATTGCAACTTTAAAGTTCATCATTTCTCGCGCTATTCGCTCGCGATATTTATCATTTATCTTGAATATTTACATAATATTTTCCAAGTTCAAGTCCAAACTTAGGACAGGGTGATAATTAATTAGTAGCTTATATCTTCTTAGTACCCAAAGATGGTAATGAATTAACTTATCGCGTGTTTTGATTGGAAGATCCTTGAGAAATACATTCGTGCAGATTGTTCGTTCCCGTGAAAAGATGTTGACACCAGCGGCCAGCGATATATGGTCCTTCGGTCGCGCTGTCACAGCATTCGCGAACGGGCGTAACTCTCGGCCTAAGATGCACTAAATTACCATAAAACAAACTGGTACGGTTCGATGCTGGGCCAAGATAAGCAGTGATCGATGGAATTAAGACTTATATGGTAGAGGATGTTTTTCGAAAGCCGGCGTAAGGTGCAATGGTGGTGGATAACACACCATGAAACCAAGCTAATAATTGCTTCTTAATGAATCCAATAGAGTAGTTTAATGCTCTGTTCTGACAATGCGGTAGATGAGAAACTTCTTAAATAGATTAATGTCACACGTCGTTTCTATAATATGCGACGCAAGATACAATTAAGCTTCGTCTTGCTGACACCGCATTACTATTCGTTCACCAATCGAATTCCATGTTTCCATTTACTAATTCGGGAAAATTTTCAATTCAATATCGCACCAAGCGTCGATATCTACTCATATACACATTTTGAAATTTAAATTCGTCACTCCATATTATCCTGTTTAAAAAAAAAACAGGAATTTCCTAGATTTGGACATCATTAAAGCAAAAAATCTAGTATTGGATGAAGGTCGGTTGGACGAAGTGCATGCATTAACTGCGCACCTCAATGGTACATTCCAAAAAAAAAATTGTTTCTTGAAATTTTTGAGCTCAACAAGTTGTTGTTTCATGATTCCTCTCATATGGAATACACGCTTTCCTCATAATATGCGTATATATCCGTTTTGCTGTTGTTTTGAGTGCAATCTCGTTCCTGTAATTGCTTATAAAACTTGCTCCATTTTTTTGCTAAGAAATGATGGTTTTTATTGAAATAAACATGACTTGACTTTACAATAATTGATTTTAACTAAAATTAACTTGGTTGCGCCAGGAGTGCGTTTCAGCAAGTTGAGCTCATTTTTAATATACCAAGGGACTTGAAAATTACGTTAAAAAGGATTGCAACATATACAGATATGGGTTCTAAAATATTTTAAGGTCGGATGGCGTCGGTAAACATTTATACATTCTGTACATCTATTTGGCACCTAGGGGATTTTTATTGGTCAAAACATCCAACCTCTATCCAATCCACGCGCCGCGCCGCGCCGGTGCGAAAATCGTGTATGGAATGTAATAAATACTTCTGCAGTGTAAATATTTTCCAAAGGCTTCAAAGAGTGTAGTAGAAGTTCGGATAATCGTATACGGAATTACATTCCCTACACGATTTTCGCACCCGCGCGTTGTTTGGACAGAAGTTCAAATTTTGATTGATTTGACCCATAACAACCCCTAGGTGCCAAATGCATGTACAGAATGTACTAATGCCGTCGGTAATTATTCCAGATCATAATAGTGAGGATTAAGAATTTTCTGATGAAGATGACAGTGTAGATTCAATAAAAGTATTAGAACCTGAATAGGTTACAAATGAGCACCTTTCACGGATCAATTTTGACGATATGATTATTCTTGAAAACGACTACTCATCATACTCAGATCACAACATTCTGTTATCTGAGCTGAAGAAAATACAAATGCAACCGAAAATTATGCCTAACCCGAAAG
>MU183402.1:105126-203911 GCA_016904865.1 Pissodes strobi | reverse complement strand
CACTTCCTATATTATTTCATGCTTAAATTCGAATGCAAATCGATAAGAGAAAAAGAGAATCAGTACCAAACATCTCGGCAAGCAGTAGTACCGTACAAGCATTTTTTACAAAAAATATAGATCGTTCAAATTAATGCGATCCGTAGCTCGAATAATCTGGGTAAGGTATTTTACTATATTATAAGTGCTTTTTTAACGATGTTTCAATGTTTTTTATTGCTTTTAATTGATCACTTCTATGTTGTGTTATTTATTAGTTCTCTAAGTTGTTACGTTGTATGTCGGTTGTTTATATAATTCCTGCACTGTTTTTTTGAAACTGTCTAAATGTTGAACGGCGTTGAAATGCGTATAACGTTCTTTGTTCCTTTTTTAGCCTTGAGAATGATGCGGAATGCATCGAAACGTTGGCATTTGATTTAAAAGCTTATCAATAAAGTCCAAACAAGCTGAAAACTGACTTTTAATTACTAGAAATTACAACAATCAAATATCAATTAAACAATTTAGGCCTGGTACTCACTGCGATTAAACTTCAAATCAAAAAGTAGCACTAGTTATGGTACTTTAGCAAGTTTCTGATCAATAAATTCACATTACTAATTTCTATATAGAAATCTCAATAAATTACCTCGTTGTTAATTAAAGACAGGAGTTATCTTTAAAAGAACATTTTCATATTATCCAGTTACTATTGCTTAAATATGTAATCTATATGTTGAAATTAAGGAATAAATATCCACTAAACTACGCTTAGCTTATTCCCTTGGCAGCTGGAATATAGAAGACTTCTAAAATGTCTTCAAAATTCTAAACAAAAAGGGATTTACTGAATAAAATATCTAGAAAAAAATATAGCCACTCCAACTAAGGAAAAATTGAGCTCAATTGACCGATATCAAGGGGAAACGTTCAATGATAAGGTTTAAATATGTTAGTAAGCCATGGGCTTTACAGATAGAAATAATTAACTTAATATAAATGGCAATACCGCCCTAATTGTATCATATACATTCATCATTAGATAATACCAAGAGAGGAAACGGTAAAAGAATTACAGTATATTAGAGGACTGTCTCTTATTAAGATCACTAAATAAGTTCAGCGAACTAAAACTCAGTATTTCTGGAATTAATATTTTCAGTAGATGCTTCTCGGTAGATTATATTTAATCTTTTCACTTGAAAAATTTTAGGTAGTAGCACGATAAATCAAGAACAAAACTCAACATATTAGCCGTGCTGATTTATTACTAATTGAAATTGATCCTACCAGACATGACTATGTGTGTTTTGTTCTCGGTAATTGGAAGACCTAGACCAGGTACCAGTCGGGATAACCAGGCCACACTAAACTCTCTATCTGGCCCAAGCTGGAGAAGACGGCTGGGCTCCTACTCAGGTAAGGAAAGCCCCAAGCATATGGGTAGTGATCCCTCGGAAAAACCCTGGTGAAAAATGGTATTTTTTATAGCCCTGTTACTTGGAAGCACATGAGTCGAACCTATCATTTAAATAAGAGGGTTATCACACCGCTCTGCACACGAGGTCTCACAACAGCATAGCCGGTACTCTAACAAAAGATGCGCATTACTAGGCTTTGTAATATTAACAAAAATGCTGTCTGGGAATCATCAACCAGCAGTTGGAAACTTAATTGCTATTAGGCACCTTCATGGACGAGAAGACTTTTACTTCCCTCGATATATGCTATTTTCTTGCGGATAATCGGAAGGTGCCTGCTATGAAGCGGATCGGAGTACTGAAATCCACTCGTGATAGTGATATTGTGATAATCGATACCATAATTTAACGGATACACAGAGAAAATTGCGATATAATATTCAGGTACAATTACAACGTTACAACTCAATCCACACAAATTGCTTTTGAAAATTCGTATATGATCCAGAAATATATTTGGAATTTGGTTGATAATTTGCAAGTCACTGTTCTTGAAATATGACCTCGGATTTTACCTATACGAGAACACTAAACCTTAAAAAATAGAATGAGTTTTACAAAATTAAAAATGAAAACTACGTCACATTTTTTTTTCAAAATATGCTTTATTTTGGACTTTAAAAAAGAGAAAAATTATAATCAAAGAAATTATTCTGTTCTCTTCTCGTTTATATTCGCTGGGATCGGTTTCACGCTTTAGGGTTCAACAGTAGTCTGCCAACACGTTTGGGGTTCCTTTTCCACTGCACCAATTTTCCTATCGGTGAGATCTTTCTCCGTATTCATCTGAAAGTACACCTAAGTTTTCAGGAAAGAATCCCAAATGCGAGTGAATAAAATGCAGCTTAAGCGATATGTTGCAACCTTATTCCTTCTAAGAATGGATAATTTCTTCAACTAGTTCTGTATAATTCTCAGACTTTTCATTTCCTAGGAAGTGGTTTCACACATTTTTGAACGCAATCCGCGTCCTATTTTCTTTGTCCAGTGCAGTATCAAAATTATTATCCTTGAAAAGCTCTCGTATTTGCGGACCAACTAACAAGTTTTCTTTAAAATTTGCTTCACCTATTAAGGACTTTAACAGATTTTTTATAAGCCCTAATTTTTTATGCAGAAGACGTAGATAAATGTTCTGCTGCCTAATTAAAGTTTCGCAAAGGTTGCTTTCAGACCGGACACAGTGTTCATATTTCAGCCATTCTTTAATTACATTATAATATCGGTTTCTAGTTCTGCTGTCTCATTCGCATAAAACATAACAATATTATTTGGTGTAGCCACTCTAAGAATTACGACAACTTTGAAATCGGCACATATATTCCATATTCCAATATCCAATATCATTCGACATGTCCTCAAAGTCCCTACTTGGTACATTTATACGAAAGGCCAAGTTTGTTTTATTAAACCTGGAATATTGTCACAGTAAACCAAGTAATTTTCCATTGAAAAAAATAATGCCAGCTTAGACTCCGTTTCGCAGAAATGTTCACTTCTTCATGCAGAAGATTCTACTACTGCAGTTGAGTTCCAAGGATCTCTGCCTTTATTTTAAGAAGATCTAAATCACCAATAAGTTTGTTGAGATCTTTCTGAGACATAGAATGAGACTGCTTGCTGATACTACATTCGTAATCACCTTCCTCTGGAAAACTTATGCCAGCTTTTGTTGTTAAATTGTCTAGTTCATCCGATTCCTGGCATATTTTGAATTTTTTCGAAGGCTTTGGCACAGATATGCTTGAAGCATTAAAAAGGGACGTCCCAATAAAATCCAAAATTATTATTGAGTTACTTCTCTAAAATTCTGGAAAAAGTTTTATAAGAAAAGGTTTACTTACAAGACAACATGGTTTTCGAACTGAATCAGGTTGTGCTGATCTGACAACCAAGAAGTTGTTATCTCATTATTGTTTGACTTGACTCGAGCTTTTGACACGGTCGATAAAAAGTTTGTATTTCTGGAACTTGAACGAACCAGTTTGAGAAATCACATAATGTGTCCATTGTGTCATTTCTCTCTGTTAGGATAGGCGGATCAATGTTCGATAACTTCAATCATGACGTGGGGACGCCCCAAGGTAGCATCTTGGACCCCTTGATCGTCCTTCTCTTTGTTAATGGTCTTCCTGATCACATAAGTCTAGGCCGTGTATTTCTATATGCGGATGACACCACAATTATAGTTTTCGATTAATATAAAAGTGGCCTACATAATCAAATTTCCACAGGTTACTTGGTGCAATTTGATGACAAATTTTATGAATCCGAGAAGTTTTAGAATGAAGGCCTGTGTTATTGACATCAACTTTAATGGCAACATGATTGGCTTTTTAGCTTGTGTCAGCTTTCTAAGCTTAAACATCGATTGTCACGGGCCCCGGAATTCTCGTAATCATGGCTTATGTATCAGAAAGTGCCTCATAAATAGCCTTAAAAGTAACGTTAACCTGGACACCCTGTTAAGTATATACTATGCATTTGTGTTTTTTTGCACTGTCGTGTAGTTTTAATCATATGGGGCCAGGCCTCTGATAACAGAGATTATTCATTATCCAAAAAAGAATTGTGTGAACGATGTTTGAATTATCATGTAATAAATTAAATAAAAAATAAAAATATATTAACCGTGTACTTAATATATTTATACAAGCTACTCATCTATATTCCTAACAATAAATTAAAATTCACCTCAAATAAAGATTTTCATAATTATGGAACACTTGCTGAGGACAATTTCTTTCTGAGAAAGAATCTGTTAAAAAATTTCCTGTATATGCGGGAAATAAAACTTATAATCTTCTCTCGCCCAACTTAAAGACTACAAACAGCGTTCTTAAATTTCAAAATAAGCTGAAATAAATGTTAGTTCTTGAAGAAGGGACCTTAGAATCCTTTATGTTGGTAAAAGGCTAGTACTGTTGGTTTCATTTTATGTGATAATTTTTACATATTATGAATGTTGTTTTGTATTTACTTGGGTAGGGATACAATTTATGTTTTTAATGACATGTTGCTATCTACTACTGTAGTCTTCTTCTTACTGTGCCTCTCTTATCGGAGTGGAGGTTTTCTAACATCACAGCTATCTGGACCTTATTGACGGCAGCTCGGAACAGTTGAACATTGTTGCAATTAAACCAGTTTCTTAGGTTTTTCAGCCAGAACACACGGCGTCTACCAACTTCCTCCTTCCACCAGTCTTTCCCTGAACTTCCCTGTAGTAGTGTGTATTTGGATCCTCTCATTATATGACCAAAGTATTAAAGCTTTCTTCTCTTTACGGTGTAAATGATTTCCCATTACTTTGTATCCGATTTAGGACTTCGGCATTAGTGATCTTATCGTTCCAGGTGATACGTCACATTCTACGGTATCACAACTTTACGAAAGCTTGTAGTCTGTTCATGTAATTCTTCTTGAGATTCCAAGCTTTAACTCCATACAAGGTACAAGGGCATGGAGAATACGTATCAGCGCAGCATTCTCATCCTCATCCTAAGTCCTATCTTAATATTCCGACTTTTAAATAACTTTTCATCTTCACAAATGTTGATCAAGATATCTCTATTCTTGTCCTTATCTCTCTTGTTTGATCACCGTATTGTTCTATCCAGGTTCCTGGATATTTATATGCCTGCACATTCTACACTGCGGTGTTAGCTACTACCACGTTGGCATGGATTTTGTGGGAACTTTGCACTCTTAAAATTCTTAAAATTTATTTTCATACCGTATTCGTTACATCGATCATTCAACTTTTCTAGGAGATGTTCGTTCTGTATCTCAAAAATTGCTCGTTAACAATATAATCTCATCAGCGTATCTCATATTATTAACTAGTTCTCAGTTTATAATCATTCCCACTGATTCATCTTCCAAAATGTCCTTAAAAATAGCCTCACTATAAAGGTTAAACAAGAGTGACGATAGGATGCACCCCTGTCCACAACACCTCATCAAATCTCTACTTCCTCCGTTACATGCTTTTGTATTAGCTCTTTGGCCCAATATAGATTACTAATTATTTTCATGTCAGCCGAATCAATGTTTTTGCTGACGAGTAGGCGATATAAATTTTCATGTTTTACTTTATCAAAGACCTTTTCAAAATCGATATAAAAGACAAACACATCCTTGTTTATATCGAGACAGCACTGGGAAAGCACATTAATCCCAAAGAGCGCCTCGCGTGTTCGTCCCTCTCGGAATCCAAACTGTGTTGCTTAGGCATCTCTCCTTTATCATAAATGTTATTGAAACGGTCCAGAAGAAAATCAATCACATCGTCATCAAAGAGCTTGATCTCTATGAGTATTTGAATAGGACCAGCAGCCTTACCGGGTTTCATAGTTTTCAGGGCATATTCTATTTCTGATCATGATATTTTTAAGTGTACGTTGCTCGATTCGAAAACCGACTTTAGAGGTCTTTTCGTCATCGATGTTTTCCATCTCTTTAGATTGTTTTCCGCTTCAGTTATTATGGGCCCATTTGTGTCCCTAATTACACTACCAGTCGTTTTGATTTCGTTGCATACAGCCATCTCCTTTATCTTTTTGTGCATGTGGAAGCAGTCGTGGTGCCTTGTATTCGCTCACATTACCCTTGCTCTTCTTCCTCTCTTCCATAAGATCCAGGATTTCTGATGTTTTCTAAGCCTTATTCTTTTTCTTGCTGCTTTTACTTAATAGATGTTCTTTAGCTACTGCTCCTAACCCTGTACTACTACTGTAGTACTGGAAAACAAATAAAAAAAAAGTAATTTGATTTTGAATTTAATGGCCGAGGGTATATGAGGATACTATGTTTGATTTTTGTTAAGCAAGAATAACAATTATTATCAACATGTATTCCAAATTTCAGAGCTTTGTGAGTAGCATTTAAACAACCGCTTAGGATTCAAGAGCAAGTATTGCCCAAACTTTATCTTGATCTCCAACTTTGCAACCAAAATATAACTTGTAAGATTTTCTTACAAGTGGGCTTAAGGTCTCTCGTTGGGTATTCAGGGACACTTCGCCATATATGTAACCGAAATTACTGGGTTTGTTGACATAGTATCGCAACAGCATCGCTTATGAACAATCAAAAGAATAGTACTAAAACACGATTTAAAATGACAGTTATCACGTCTATATCGCACGGGAAATAATTATTAAATATGTACTCAAATGGTTCTTTTACAAATGCTAACTGGTGAATATTTGTATCTGCTCGATAATCCTTTTTTTTTATGGTGGTAGCACTGGTAGCACACACACTAAAGGGAGATCTTATGACTCTCGACGAGCGGTGTATGTGTGTGTGCGAAGATGTTGATTGGCACGGTTCTTGCATAGATGTAGGTTGTAATTTGGGTGAAACAGATGTCCTGGGAGTGAGTTCCGCAGTCATGCAGTGTGTCAGATAAAAATGTACCTGTAAAGCTATGTTCTAAGCATTTCCAGTTCGTCTGTCTCATAGGCGTTGCTGGGGGCGGGATGAGGCGGGCCAAATCCTCAGAATATCTGTCGTGAAAATATCTGTAAAACAGGGTGGTCCGGCCACATTTCTGCGGTGCTCCAGACTATACAGATGCCGGGTCAACTCCAGGTCGCTGACGAGACGCTCAGCTCTCTTCTGAATGGAATCCACTATTCTAAGCACGGTCTTATTTATGCTTTGTAGAGCAAGAGCTGCTGCTGCTGCGCTTTATATAGTTTTTTTGTTGCGAAATAGCGCACCATCAGGCTGATTTTGCGATATTGGCAACGTGGTCATGCCAGGATATATTGCTGTTGATCGAGACACCCAGTAGTCCGACTGACGAGAATGAAGGAACGGTCGATCCTGTCATAATGCTGTCAGCGTCGCCGTATTGGAGTTTTTGGTAAAGGTAGCTGCTTGGGTTTTTGCTGCATTGGACTGGAAGTACAAACTTTCTTCAGAACTTGATTAATTGTTGTAATCTGCTCCTGTCAGAGTAGCAGTTGCTAGTGTTAGATACTTATATCAGTGCAAACATAGCCTTACCAGTAACCCTAAAATACACAAGAATAATAAATAACCAGAAGCCAATCTTTCCTCGTTGCTACGCATTGGCTGCCGTGACCTTGCACTGGTCGATCCGCCGAAATTCCGCCGAAACTTGCCAGTGTCGGCGCTCATAGTCGGATTACAAGCGATGCATGTCTAAGATGCACCCTCTATTACACTCGCGAACAACCACCTAAAAAATCGATTTTCATGTAAATGGACATGGCGCATCCGATTTTGGAGTTCGCCAGGCAATCCAGAATTGCGAAACTGGTCAAAATTGGCAATTTCTGAAAAATCTCAAATTTTATGTGATATTTTTAATTTTTGCTTATCACCTTATATCTCCCTTACTTTAAGTCTGATTGAATTAAAATTTTTAGGAGACTCAATTTGGACATTTGTTATCATGAGTGATATGAGACAAAGGCAAAATAAAGTACGTGTCACCAGTTTTATTTTTTTTTAAAGTTGGTTTCACGAAATTTCTTAAAAATGTAGCAACAAATACTCGATCGAGATAACTTTTTTGCTTTTAGAGATAGATGTATATAGTAAGCGACAAAGTTGTAGCCAAAGAACCGAAAAAACTTTTTTATTTCGGTGATTTTTTGATAACTACTTTAGTTTTCAAGAAAACGATGCTGCAATAAAACACTTCGACGGCCGCGTCGCGACAGTTAGCTAACTTGGCTTGTACTGTACAGGGTGTCCCATTTTCGATGATATTACGGGGTATCTCACTTACGAGTAAAGATAGAGAGTTGCGGTTTCCGCAATACTATGCTACTTTTTTGTGAAAAGAATGATGGTGTAAACAAAATTTTCATAGCCCGCTTCGTTTCTGAGATACAGGGCGAAATTGAAAATAATGCATTTTGGGACCCCCTCGTATCTCCGTTATCCTTTAACATATCACAAAGCAAAAAACTTGCTCTTATACAGTTTTTGACGTAGAATCCAGTGGCGTGATCAGATTTTTGCCGCGAGCTGTCAATTTTTAGCTATAAATCAAACTTATGTTATTTTAAACGGAACACCCTGTATATTTTTCTTTCGTTTGATTGGAAATGTTATGAGCTTTATAAAAATAAATAATACATTATATGTATTTTAAATATTAAGCTTAAAATTTATAATTTCACAAAATTTGTCTCGATACGACACCCTTGTATTTTATTTTAATGCAACACCCTGTATATTTTTCTTCCATTTGAATGGAAATTTTATAAGCTTTATAAAAATATATAATATATGATATGTATTTTAAATAATAAGCCTAAAATCCATAATCTCACAAAATGTGTCTCTATACGATACTCTTGATGAGTATAGTATAAGCATTGTCTTTTAAACAACGGTATAAGTATTAGCAGGCAGAGACTATTAAGAACAATGGACAATGGAATGGTAATTTTTTATTGGCAAGACCTTTCAGTGACAAATTTTATATTTTCTGTGTAATATTGTATTTTTTACGATGGCTCAAAATGAAAATTATCAATATTTTGAAAAATATGACATGTTAGTCTGCTTTATACAGAGCAACGAAAACTGTCGTGAAGCTTCTCAGCTATATTCCAATAAGTTTGTTTGAATATTTATTTACCTTTTGACTTATTTGAGTTTATTTTTTTAAGTATCATTTTAATTTATAGATATCCCGAAAGAAGGCATCCTGATCTTTTAATGATATCCGGAATAAAGAAAAAAATTGGCAGAACAAGGAACGTTGCCTCCGCCCTTACGGCGATTTTCCTTATTATACGTTTTTGGTAGGGGCCGGATAAATGTTCCATGTTCTCTTTATTCCTGAAAACATTAAATGACCAGGTTGTCTTCTTTCAGAATATCCATAAATTAAAATGATACTTAAATAAAAAATAAACCCAAATAAGTCAAAAGGTAAATAAATATTCAAACAAACATATTGAATAATAGTTGAGAAGCTTCACGGGAGTTTTCATTGCTCTGTATAAAGCAGACTAACATGTCATATTTTTCAAAATATTCATAATTTTCGTTTTCAACCATCGTAAGAAATACAATATTACACAGAAAATATAAATTTTGCCACTGACAGGTCTTGTCAATAAAAAAATGATCATTTCATTGCCCTGATAATCTCTCCCTACTAATACTTATAACGTTGTTTAAAAGATAATGCTTATACTATACTCATCAAGAGTGTCGTATAGAGATACATTTTGTGAAATTATGAATTTTAGGCTTATTATTTAAAATACACATCATGTATTATATATTTTTAAAAAGCTTATAAAATTTCCATTCAAATGAAAGAAAAATATACAGGGTGTTCCATTTAAAAAAACATAAGTTTGATTTATAGCTTAAAACTGACAGCTCACAGCAAAAATCTGACTACGCCACTGGGTTCTACGTAAAAAAGTATATAAGAGCTAGTTTTTAGCTTTGCGATATGTTAAATCATAACGGAGATACGAGGAGGGGCCCAAAATGCATTATTTTCAATTTCGCCCTGTATCTCAGAATTGAAGCGGGCTATGAAAATTTTGTTTATACCATCGTTCTTTTCACAAAAAAGTAGCACAGTATTGCGGAAACCGCAACTCTCTATCTTTACTCGTAAGTGAGATACCCCGTAATATCATCGAAAATGGGACACCCTGTACTGTAGTAGCGTGCCGTATCCGTTGAGCGTTGGTTTTATGTTGCTGTCTCTCTTTGGACTCGCCATTAGCGAAATAAAAAAAGCGAAAAAGGCAGCGATAAGACCTGAACAAAATAACCGATTCGACCGGTCGCGTGAACGAAATATTTTTTAATGCTAGTATGGATGCGTTTGATTTGACGGTCGGAGCACTCCTAGTATTATTATCTCTGTCGCTCTCGCTCTTTTTTCGGTAAAGGCGAGTCGAAAGAGAGACAGAAACATTGAGCAAGTACGTTATAGATATCGGTCATAATATTTGCTAAGCATAATGTATAGAGTATTTATTTGTTTTAATTGAAATATAATAAGAACTAGTACCAGATATTTTTCTTTTATTTTATCCATAAGAAATAACAGGATTGCCAGTAACATAACTAATAGGGTATATTAATTAAAAAAATAATATCTGAAAGAAAGAGATGCAAAAAATGATATTGTAATAGGTATAAAATATATAGGTAATATAAAAAACAAGAAGGAATGTTTCTTTTAACAAAATAAACATTAAATTAAAGTGTATCCTTATTAAGAAAAAGTGACACAAGCAGTTAACTCATATTTTTTAATCTATTTTTATTAAATTGAAGTTTAGAATTACAAGTTGAGATACCTTATTAGCACTAAATCTAGAGGGTTTTTCAGTTACTTAGATCAGATGAAAAAACATTAATTTATTATATAGGTAAACAGAATTCAGAATTATTAAATATATACATTGAAAACCTTTTAAAATAGTTTCGCGTTTATAATAATAAACTGAACATATATCATAGATAGAAAATGACTCCGAAAATGCTAAAATACAAATTAAATAGTAGGTATGTATATGTATAACCATTGCTTAATGGTATAACGAATACCAATACGGAACAGTCAGCATCAGCACGGAGCGGTAAGATTACGCAAGTATACAAGATAGAAAAAAAGATACGAATCTTTGGTGTGAATCATTTGTACATTTTATTTGAATGGTACGAATCACTAAAATGAGTCGAATCGCCTATGACTACTCTATGGACAAGTTGCAGAGCAATTTTTTTTAATTCGTACGGCCGGCCAAATTTTATGGGAAATATGGACGAATTACGAGCGCATATATTTCCAAATTGTAAAACTGACATTAGGTGAGAAACATTAATTTCTATGTTTGTCTGCGTCATTTTATTTTTTAAAAGTACCTAATTATATTAAATTTTAAACCTCTTTAAAACTGAAATAGCTGTTGGAAATACGCGGTTATACCTGAGAGGAAAAAAACTTAAAAGGAGAGGCGACAATAAGAGCTCTTTCGCACGAGGAATCTGTATGCGAGATACGCGAATCCGAGATACAGAATCGGAATCTATGAATTTGAAAAACACTAATGGTTTGGAAAAATTCTTAAATAAACGGTACTAATTTCTCGCTTACTGGAACGCCACAGAACTGGGAAAAATTGGAAGGTCAATATTTTTACTAGTAAAGTGGCTTTATCTTATTTTCCCTAGGAAAACAAACAAGTGCATGTTATTTGCCTTACTAATTGGTAAATAAGTACAGACTTTGAAGAAAATTGTTGGAGCTGTTTCCGAGAAAATCGATTTTGTTCCTTTTTCTCAAGAGTAAAGGGGCTGCACCGATTTTTCACTGATAAACGGGGTAGTACGTATTATTTGCCTACTAAATTGTAAACATATAGAAAATCTAATGAAAATCGTTAAGGCCGTTTTTGTGACAAACAATTTTTTTATATTCTTCTTTATATAAACTATCCTTAATTGTAAGGTTAAAAAAAAATTATAAAACGTCTGGAGATATTGTCCCGAAACTCCTAAATAACCATTTTGGTAGAAATCGACCTGACGGTTTTGGAGAAAAGTCGTGTGACGGACAGAGACACACACACAGCGACACAATTTTGTTTTTTTTTTTAGTTCGGGTTAGTCGTCCAATCAACTTTCGGTTACTTTCACTTAGTCTTAACTTATTTTACTTATTTGAGCCAGTTGCGATACGTCATAATCAATTTTAATATACTTGGCTAGTTTGGGTTAGTCGTCCAATCAAATTTCGGTTAGTTTCACTTATTCTCAACTAAAGTTCAGCACTGTATAAACAATGGTTCAGCCACGGCACGTATGTGCCGTGGTTCAGTTACTATTTTCTTAATAAGATGGATAATATTAAATCAGTCAAAATGCAGTAAGCACGCTCGTGAAATTCTGGCTCTGACGGGAACTGAAGGTCACCAAGCGCTTTTAGACAATATACACGGTGACAGTTGAGAGTTTGGATTCTGGTTATTTATTATTCTTGTGCTAAAATATATGTAAGAAACGGAGTCGGCTATGTCTGGATTGATTGACAGTCTTGTCGGGTCATGTCAACGGTTGTTTCAAGCAATTTTTAGTTCCTAAGAATTTTGTAAGTTTCGACATAATATACGATAATGGCAATCAAGAAGTGGTAGTCATTTCATTCCTAAAGGTAAATACATAACATAATTGGCGACGAGCTCTGTGTAGTGACCCGCATGCCTTGAGAAATGAATTTCTAAAGTCGAGTGTCAAGTTGTTGAAGTCGTGTCCAATAGATCAAGTGCCGGATCTTTAGTCAAGTCTTGGAAAAGTCCACGTCAAGTTGTCAATAAATGTCAAAGTAAAATGTCTCTAATCGGTAATATAGAGCAGTTTAATTCGAAGGAAAACGAAATAACGTCTTATTTGGAGAGATTAGAGCAGTTTTTTAAGTGTAATGATATCACAGTTGAAGAAAAGAAAGTGTCTCTGCTACTTACTTTAATGGGGGGAGAAGCCTATGGAGTCTTAAAAGACCTGTTAGCACCAACACTGCCTAGTGGAAAAAAATACAACGAGTTGGTCGAAGAATTAAAAAAGCATTACAGTCCAAGAAGGCTGATTATTGCTGAAAGATATCGATTTCATACAGCATATCAAGAACAACACGAGGATATTAAAACCTCTTCGGCTCGATTGAAAAATCTGGCTAAGTTTTGTGACTTTGGGTGCTTTTTAAATGATTCACTAAGAGATAGATTAGTTTGTGGTTTAAAGTCTGAAAGTATAAAGCGTCGATTACTAACAGAAGATGGTCTTACTTTTGAGAAAGCATACACTACTGCAGTGGGCATAGAGCTGGCAGAAGGTCAATTGAAAGCTATGGGTCCCGAGTCTTGTCAAGTGAATAAAATGTCTGAAAAGCCATATAATAAACATGTTTTTAATCCTAATAGAAGTCAGTCAAGGTCTAATCAACAGTCAGGTCAAACAACTAAGAAGCAAAAGTGTAAAAGATGTAGTCGTACCCATTTCAATAACGGTAAGTGTCCTGCAGTAGGATGGAAGTGTTTTGGCTGTGGTCAATTAGGTCATACAGCAAAGTCGATGCTGTGCAAAGCAAAAGTTCATGAGTTAGAGGAAGATCAAGAAAGACAGGAGTCAGGGGAGTCTGATGATAAGTTGGAACTAGGATTGTTAGATAAGGACATGGGTGAGTGTGTCATAAAGTCTTTAAAAACTAGATTTAGTGATATTCTAAAAGTTAGAATGCTCTCAGATGATAAGTTTGTAAATATGGAAGTAGATTCTGGTGCTGTTCGTTCTGTCATACATGAACAAAACTATAGAGAGTCGTTTTCTAATATTGTATTAAATCCTGTTGAATTTAAGTTACGAGTTCTTACGGATCAAAGGGCAGTAATCTTGGGTGAATTTTTTGTTCATATCAAGTATTTAGATAAGATTTATTCATTACCTTTAGTTGTCCTAAGATCTGATGTGCCTTTTGTGCCTTTGTTAGGCCGTAATTGGTTAAATGTTTTAAATCACAATTGGAGAAATACTTTATTAGATTGTAGTGTAGTTATTAAGCAAGATCAGCCAGTAAACTTACTTCTAGATGAGTCAAAGATATGTCCTGATGAGTCAAATCTTAATAATGTATGTCAAGTAGAGCAAGATAATGTCAGACTTGGGTTAATTTCTAAAGTTAAAAATGAATTTGCTAGTTTGTTTGTCGATCAGCCAAATTCATTTATAAAAGATTTTAAAGCTGAATTTAAAATTAAAGAAGGTATGAAACCTATCTTTCATAGAGCGTATGAGATGCCATACTCATTAAAACCTAAAGTTGAAGAGGAACTTCTAAAAATGGTAAACTCTGGTATATTATTTAAAGTTTCTCATAGTAATTGGGCAAGCCCGATTGTTATTGTCCCAAAGAGAAACTCAAATGACATTAGAATTTGTGTTGATTTTAAGAAAACACTAAATAGGTCAATAGATAGTGATCATTGTGTTTTACCATTACCAAATGATATTTTTGCTAGCCTTAGTGGTGGTAGATTTTTTACTTCAATTAGTGAGGCATCAAAAGATATTTTTACAACAAATACACACATAGGTTTGTTCAGATTTAATCGTTTGACATATGGGGTTAGTTCAGCTCCTGGTATTTTTCAGTGTATTATGGATGTTATTTTGTCAGGGTTACCAAAAACAAAATGTTATTTAGATGACATTTTAATCCATGGTTCAACAATAGAAGAATGCCATCAAAATTGTACAAATGTTTTGATTAAGTTAAAAAAATTTAATGTGAAAATTAATGAGAATAAATGCAAATTTTTTGAAAAATGTGTTCAGTTTTTAGGTAATAAAATAGATTCTCTTGGAATTCATCCTACAAATGAAAAAATTGAATGTATTCAAAAAGCTCCAACACCACAAAATATTACTCAGTTAAAAGCCTATTTTATTAAATTACTATGGTAAATTTATTCATATTATGTTGTCAGCAAAGCTTAAACCTTTATATAATTTATGTAAAGTAGGTACCGAGTTCTCTTGGTCCCAGGAATGTGAAAGAAGTTTCCAGGAAAGCAAAAATTTGCTTACTTCTGATGACGTTTTAACACATTTTGATCCTCAAAAACCTATTTATATTACCTGTGATTCATCTGGTTATGGAGTAGGTGCTGTATTGAGTCATAAAATAAAGGGGAATGATAAACCTGTTTTATTTGCATCGAGTACTTTATCTCGTGTGGAACAATTATACTCAAATTTAGAAAGAGAAAGTTAGCCATTATTTTCAGTTTGAAAAAATTCCATAAGTATATTTTTGGCCGAAAATTCATATTGGTTTCAGACCATCAACCATTGCAGTTCATATTTGGTAAAAATAAAAATATTCCAGTAACTGCAGCAGCTCGTATTACACGTTGGGCTATAACATTGTCTGCATATGATTATGATATACAGTATAAAAAGGGCAGTCAAATCTCAAACGCTGATGGTTTATCGCGTCTACCTATGGAAACTAAAACTGAGATCTCCGAGTCCCTTTTTTCATTTAATTTAAGTTGTGATATCCCTTTGAATTCTAATGATATAGCTTCTGCTACCCAAAATGATATAATTTTGTCAAAAGTGTTAGATTTAACACTTAGGGGGTGGCCAAACTATATTCCTGAAGATAATTTAAGGCCCTACTTTAAAAGAAAACTCGAACTTTCTGTAGAAAATGGTTGTTTGCTTGTAGGAAATAAAGTTGTTATACCTGAAGCATTACATAATGATATTTTAAACCTTTTCCATGATCAACATCTAGGTATTGTGAGGACAAAAATGCTTATGAGATCCTACTGTTGGTGGCCGGGAGTCAATGAATTTATAGAAAAATTTATTAGTTCTTGTAATATTTGCCAGGAAACGCAGAACTTTTCGAACAGTAGTGTTTTACTTCCGTGGCCTAATGCACCTAATAATTTTTACAGAGTAAATATAGATTTTTTTCATAAACATAACCATAGCTTTTTAATTCTAGTGGATAATAAGTCTAAATGGGTGGAAGTCAAATTAATGAATGAGGGTTCAAACGCAAAACAAACTATACTAATATTAAAACAATTTTTTTCGGTTTTTGGGATACCTGTTGAAATTATATCTGATAACGGTCCGCCATTCAATTCTTCTGAATTTGATGCTTTTTGTCAGGCAAATGGAATAAAGCTCGTTAAAACGCCACCATATCATCCACAAAGCAACGGAATTGCTGAAAGGGCTGTCCAAATGGTGAAGAAAGGTTTAGAGAAGTCTCTTTTTCTTGAACAGGGAAAGGAAGTTGGTAAAAACACTATACTCAATCGGTTGGAAAACTTTTTATTTACGTATAGAAATACGCCTTCTAGTGCTACTGGATTATCTCCAGCAAACCTTGCTTAAATAAAGAACCGAAACTTAACTCTGACATTATCAAGAAAATAAAACTGTATTCATTGAATGACCTTGTATTTGTAAAAAATTTACAATCAAAATTGTGGCAAAAAGGAACAATTGTAAAAATCATGAGTCATTCTACTTATCTTGTGCAAATAGGTGATAATATTAAGTTCGTTCACGCAAATGATATCCGTGCGAATCCTTGTGGTGAAGTGCCTATACCTAACAGTGAAAACATGACCGATGTTAACTTTAAGAACAATGAAAATATAAATCCTATGAGCTCAAATGTATCATATCCTGTTGTAACTAATTCAGAACCTTGTCAAATAAAAAATTAATTAACTGAACAAGAAGTTATGGATGCACCAGGGCAAGCGAGCCAAATGTCTAATAAAATAATATCTCCTAAGATTGATAACACTTCAAGTAATGCTGGTACACCCAAAACTTCCCGCTTAGTTTCTAGGTCAGGTAGAGTTATAAAACCACCTCATAAATTAAATTTGTAAGTTTTTTTTAAGTAGGAGGGGAAAATGTTAGATACTTATATCAGTGCAAACATAGCCTTACCAGTAACCCTAAAATATATGTAAGAAACGGAGTCGGCTATGTCTGGATTGATTGACAGTCTTGTCGGGTCATATCAACGGTTGTTTCAAGAAATTTTTAGTTCCTAAGAATTTTGTAAGTTTCGACATAATATACGATAATGGCAATCAAGAAGTGGTAGTCATTTCATTCGTAAAGGTAAATACATAACAGCTAGTAAAGGGTTTTCTGATCTAAATTGGGAGACAAGAGTACTGCCATCTGCAAAACTGTAAACAGGCTTATTGGTTTCAGTCAGCAGGAGATGAGGAACAAAGTTGGTGAAAGTATTGTGCCCTGAGACACGCCTGAATTAATGGTGAATGTGTCTGGGATGTGTCCATAAATTGCAATGGGCCAAGATCGGTTCTTAAGAAAACTGGCAAGCCAGCTGCAGAGAGATTCTGGCATTTCGAAGGATGGCAGTTAGTTGTAGCAATCCGTCATGCCAAACTCTGTCGAATGCCTTCGATATATCCAACGCAATCGCTCGAGATTCTCCGTACTTCTCAATTGCTCTAATCCTTTGGGAACTTTTGCACTTCTCCTATTGGTCAAAACGCATTGTCTAAGCTCTATAAATTATTGTACGTAATTAGACAATTTAAGGTCAGTCTAAGAATTACAGACGAAGAAATTATTTAAATAATACATTAGTTTGACAGGGAGGATTTCAATGCAGAACAATGACTTATTATCACTTTTTCCGGTTTTCCATGTTTTCAGAAAGGTTTATTACTTAAATAATATGTTTTCATCATTTTCTATTATTATCGCGTACATGATTATTTTTAGTTTTTTCAAGTGTGTGGTTACTGTAATGTTATATTTTCAAATAAGTGCCATTTTTATTAAATTTTTAATAAGAGCATTAGTACCCCATCCAAAAATGGTATACGTGTCAGATGCCATGTCCCACTTGGCTGAAAGGACCTTTTACCTTTATTAAACTAATTATTGAAGTAAATGTTATGGTTTGCGATAAATCTGAAAATAATCCGCAGATTCAACTAACTGTTCTAATTGCTTTCTCCTATAAAGGGATACACAAATAATAAATGTCATTTCGAAAACATTAAATGGCTCTTGTTCCGCTTTGTTTTGGACGCGGCTATCTGTTTACCATGCTGAATCGACTACAGCAACCTTTTATTACCTCTTGCACTTTTCAAGAGTAGAGAAAATTATATTCGTCAGTGTCAAATCCATTGAAATATCCGTGTCCTGAGCATTGAGTCACTGTTATAATCAAATTTAATGATATAATCAAACATTTCAAATATCCTGCGAGCTACATTTATCAAGACGAAGTACAGTAACCTTTATCAGGGCTGTTAAAATGATGTTTTAATTAAAAGAGTTTGTTCTTCGATGACAAGAAATATCTCACTGCAAACTGGCATGTATTGTCTTTACATGTCAAATTTCGTGGTTATCATTTAGCATATTTTCTTAATGGCAATATGAATAGAAAATTAAACAGTTTGGGGAATATTACAGAAAATTTTCGCAATATACATTTTATTATATATACTAACAAAAATAGCTGTATAATAAGTAACATCATTACTGGATGAAACATCAAAACTCCTTTGAGTACAAGGGACATAGTGTGCAGTCAAGAAAATATAATCAAGAGAATCTTAAGAAGAGTGAAACGGTCTTGATTTCATCGACACAATAATTTTTATAGTTTTTGCTGCATTATCCACGTTTACATGAGATGGTTTGAGTGCTTTGATTAAGAAAGATCATTTTATGGAGCAAGGATGGAAATTTGAACAGCAGCTGTAATTTAGAATTATAGTTCCATGGCTTCCCGATGGGAACATTTTCCATGAGCTTTTTTGCATCGATTTATGCTAATCGAAAGCTTAGCCAACGCATTTGTTGCCTCTCTATTTTGCCGTAATTGAGTTTAAGACAATGTATGATTTATATATCTTCAAATAATTATTTAACCAGTTTATTTTTTATTATATTAATTACTATAATACGTTTATTTTTTTATGCTCAACTCGTAACAGAGCGTAACCAAAGAACTCGAAGAAACGGAAGTAAACGCGGCGGTAAACAAAATGGAAATAATCATTTGGAGTGGACAAGAGAGCAGCGATCAAACTAAGATATCATAATCAGGGATACGAGAAGGAGTTTATCGCAGAGCCTAAGATACCTGGGGATATTTCAAGATAGAAATATAAGGATGACAACACACGTGCATAAGTGGGTGGCGAAAGAATAGCGCTCAATGTGATGGGTGTAAGGCTGGAATGCACCTCTAATGCACGGCAGTTTTACTGGTCTCAGCAAAGATGATATATCGGGTATCACGAGAACTAAATTACGCATATTAATAATTATCTGTGTAAAATGCAAGCCTAAATTAACGAAGATATTTGATTTACGAGCAGTGCTATAAACTGAAAATGCCAAACTTATTGAAAAAATATCATCACTTGAGACCCAGATTCAAGATATTCGTAATATTATGGGCAGTAGCGGCGGTAATGTTTTGAAGAAATTTTCTCCGCGTTAAATAAGCGTAATATTCGGGAAAAAATATCGTCATGTTAAGTCTTGAATAAAGATAAAATAAAATTAGTAGAGGAAAGACTGCGGTTAGTGATATCCTAAAGTTTCTTTCCAGTGACATATCTACAAATAATAATATTTTATCCCATAGATTGGGTACTTATCCCCAACCAGTGAACGACCTAGGCCAATTAAAGTTACCTTTATAAGGAAAGCTGATGTTTCTAATATATTTAAAAATACAAAAAAAATATATTATCAGCCTAATCTCTTTTGATAAAACCACCAAGCAAATAAGCTCTTATAAAGAAGTTAAGGCTGACCTTAACAGAAGGGCTAATAGTGGGGAATTAAATCTTAAAACTAAGTACGTTTATGGAATGCCTAAAATTGTTTCTTTAAACTAAATAAGTGACCTTCTTACAATAATAATATTATACCATTTTATTATTAAAACGTCCATGGCTTAAATACAGAAGTAACAGAAGTCTACAACTCGGCCTCTATTGGTTTTTTTTGGTCTGATTGCTTGAACAGAAATTTGCCTGAAGGATGATGTATCCAACCCAGAGCTCTTTCCATTTAGTATGTCGATCAGGTAGGCACTTATTGGCTTGCTACATGCCTACGTGAGAGGCAGTACCCCTTGCGATAAAACAGGACTACAGTCCCTCTTGGCTTTTCTGAAATTTCTCAACAATTTTCCTTAATTGATGTAGTTGGTTTTAAAATTTATGATAAATATTTTGCTTTAGCTGTCATAGTTAGTTATTTACCTGTTATTTACTATGTCCAATGATTATTATGAACAATTTTTTGAAATCTTAGTCCTACATGAAAGTATACAAAACAGAATGGTAATCATAGGTGATTTTAATGCACCCTCTTTTGTGTCCTATCTACAAATAATAATCCTGTTTACAGTTTTGCAGATGACAGTACCATTGTCTCCCACTTTAGATCAGAAAAACCCTTACCAGCGACTGAGACTCATCACCGCAGACAGGAGCAGATTACAGCAATTAATCAAGACCTGGAGAAAGTTCAAACTTGGGGCGACCGAAATTTGGTCCAGTTCAATGCAGCAAAGACCCAAGCAGCCACGTTTACAAAGAGGGCCAATACAGCGGGCCCTGACATCATTATGGCAGGATCGACCATTCCTTCATCCTCGTCAATCGGACTGCTGGGTGTCTCGGTCAACAGCAATATGTCCTGGCATGACCACGTTGCTAACATCGCAAAATCAGCCTCCCAGAAGCTTCGTGCGCTATTTCGCAACAAAAAACTGTATACACCGCAGCAGTTGCTCTTGCTCTACAAAGCGCAAATAAGACCATGCTTAGAATATTGCTCACATATCTGGGGTGCCGCACCAAAGCACACCCTAAAGCTTGTGGATTCCATTCAGAAGAGAGCTGTGCGTCTCGTCGGCGACCCGGAGTTGACCCGGAATCTAGATAGTCTGGAACACCGCAGACATGTAGCCGAGATATCTCTGTTTTACAGATACTTTCACGGCAGATGTTCCCAGGATTTGGTCCTCCTCATCCCGCCCCTGGCAGCTCCTGTCAGACAGTCACGACAGACGGCAAGAGCGCACCAGTTCGTCGTACAGCTGGAAACACCTAGAACATCGCTTTACAAGAACTCCTTTGTCTGGCGCACTGCATCACTGTGGAACTCACTCCCAGGACATCTGTTGCCCACTAATTACAACTTACAAATATTCAAGAGCCGTGTCAATCAACATCTTCGCATACACACACCGCTCGTCGAGCGCCATAGGGTCTCCCTTTAGTGTGTGTGCCAACGCCATAAAAAAAAATCTAATTTTATTGATATTTTGACCCAACACAATACAATACTAAATTTAAAGGGTAGGCTACTAGACCTTATTATATCCAATGTATCATGTTCTGTTGCTCAGGATGATTTTTCTTTGCTAAGAGTGGATAAACATCATCTCCCGTTGCTTTTTAATTTAAACTGCAATTTAGCACATCATAATCAGTTTGAAGTGCATAAAAATGGACCAAAAACATTTAATTTTAGGGAAGCAAATTTTCCATACTTAATGCTGATTTTTCATCAGTCAATCAAACTTTCGAAGTCTTTTACGATATTTTGAATAGTATTGTTTTGAGCACTGTTCCTTTAAAATTGATAGAAGAAAAAGGTATCCTCAATGGTATACATCGGATATTATTGCGTTGATCAGAAAAAATTAAGCAGTTTTGGAAATTATAATTACAATAATTTTAAAGCCTATAGAACTGACCTAAAAACAAATAAAATTTGCCTGTCAAGAATTTGTTCAAAACATCGAAAATAAAAATTATAATGACAGTTCAAAATTTTGGTCATTTATATAAACGAAGAAGGGTAACTCTCGGATACCTGGCACAATAAAGAATGGGGATATAGAATTTTCAAGGCCCGAAACTATCGTTGAAGCATTTTCAGAATTTTTTCAAAGTGTTAATGTAGAACGAACATAGTAACTCCGTCGATGCTGGTACTGATTCACTGGGTTTTGCTTAACTAAATTTGTTGGTGGAGTTTGCTATTATTTTAGCTGCAAAGAAATTAAGAAATAAATTAACTGCAGTCATATTGAGCTAGCTGTCATCAATTTGTTGAAATTAAAGGTTTCCGTTCTCAGAGTTACGAGATTTCTCCAGGTGTACCACAGGTCTCTTCTTTCTGATATTTATTTATGATCTTACAAAACTTATTAAATGCCCTAGACTCCAATTTGCTGACGATTTAAAGCTTTTTGGAAATATTTCTACTATCCACAATTATTGTATAGAATTGCAAGATCAGATAAATAAAACGAGCATGCGGTGTAACAAGTTGTATTTGAATAACTCAAATTGCTGCATATTAACTTACTCTCGAAAAAAGACCAATAATATTTGAATACGCAACTGATAACTATACTTTATCAAGATGTAGTCAGATCAGGGACAAGGAGAGTACTTTTGATCAAAATTTTGACTACAAGACTCATATAAGTAATGTCTTATCAGCTGCCTCTAAATCTTTGGGATTTATTATTCGGAACAACAAGAATTTTCAAAACCCTAACCCAATATGGATACCATATTTTAGTTTTGTGAGATCCAAATTAGAATATCGGCATCCAATTTACCAAGTTGATATAATAAAGCTTGAAGCTATGCGGCGGATATTTTTGAAATATCAAGCTTACAAAGAGGATGATGTTTATCCTGTTGGGGGACTTGACCACACTTTTGGTTTCAACAAAGTTGGAATGGTATCCTCGGAGACAAGATTAGAAATTGCCGTCTTGTTTATACTCTTGAGTATTGATTGTATCGAGTTACTAAGTGAAATTATGTACATTGTTCTCAGATTAAATGCAAGATGTTCATTAACTTTTTATTGTAAACGCCCTAAAACTAATATATTTGCAATTTCTTTAATATTTATTGTATACATTGTGATAGTTTCAGTCATTCTTTAAAAGCATTAATTAGGATAGTTCATTGATTTATTATTTTGTTTTTATTCTCACTGACTTCCCAGCTTTGGGTTGATGTACGTGATTTTGAAATGTTTTCATAACTATTTTTTGTTTCTTTCACTTTGATTTGTATTTTTTTATGAACTTTATCTAGAATTCTTTTTGCATTTTCTGTAATTGGGTGACTTCTGTTGGAAATATATGACTATTCATTTATTTATTTATAAATGAATCCAGGATCTCGTTCGAGAATTTGAATCTCCAATAGGGAACGTTCCATTAAAAATTTCAACAATTCTTATGGCGACTAGCCAGAAAAAGCGCATTCTAATCCACGCCAGAGCAATGCACAAATCTAAGATAGTTCTGTTTAGTAAATAAACAGCTGCGCTTATTACAGGATAAATTTCTAATGTCTACTGGAAATACACAAAAAATGGCTTCGTGATCCAGAAAACCAGCATATAAAACAGAATATCTAATAGATCCCCAGCAATATTGGAATACCCATAATACAATGGGAACGAGGAATGCTTTATTATGTGTGTGAATGTTTTAACGTGCATGTTCAAACTAGACGAGCTCAATAATTAATTAATCGACTGAACACCAGAGAGTGTTTTGTTGTCAAAATTTACATTAAAGTCGCCGATCAAAATTAAAGATACATGAGGAGGTAATTCTCATAGAAGCGCATCCAACATCAGCAGAAAAAAACCCAGTTTGAGTTAGATTGGGTTAGACATGAAGGGCGTATAAATGCACACAATAATTTTTTTCAGGACATCAGAGAACCCTCAAAATCCAACAACAACAGAGATTATTATACCATAGAATCTTTCATTCAGAGATATGCTACTTTTGAATTTCATGGGTCCCGGATAAACTACTGTGATAGTTATAGTAGCAGAGAAGAAGAAAACGAAAACAATAAGTTGGCACCTATAATTACAACATGAAACTGAAAAAGAATCTAATTTATTTAAAATGTTTCCTAAAATAAATAAATAATAAATTACTGCCAAAAAAATTATGGTAAACAATTTGGAAAATAAATAATAAATAAGAAGAAATATCAAGACATATTTCCTTAACACATATAGATAGCTAATACATCAGATTAAAATAGTTGAGAAAAATAGTGTATTTCAAACTGGAATTTAACACTGTATAAGTAGTCGTCAAGCATCCAATCATTGACTGAATGGATGTATGGGATATCGATAGCTTTTTCCTGACGTTGTTTTCATCATTTTGCAATAATTTTGTTGGCAATAAATTATTATTTATTTATTTTAAGTAACATCTTACATACGTTAAGCATTTTAACTCATACAGACATAATAGGGTACCTTCAGTTTTATATTGTTATTATGGATGCCAACTTGTTTTTCCCCTGTTTTCTTTTCCTCTTCTTTTATATTTTGTTGTTTGCACTTCATCCAAAGTAATATGTTCTTGTCGTTAAATCTAAGCCCTTGAAAACCAAAGTGGTCTAAGTCCAAACAGACGTTTTTTGAGAAATAAATGAAGAAAGTTTTTACGATACCCTTAAATTTGGGTTTCAATGTTAGGTCTGGTTATTACTCAGTTCTATGCAGAAAGCACATAGAAAAAATTTTCCCTAAGAAAGAATTGATAAAATGCTATTTTAGATATATTTTTTGCTGTTTTGGACCATAGTGAATTTCAATATTTGAAATAAAATTTGTTAAAAAGAAAATTAGGCAACGAAAGTTAAAAGTAAAGATGCTTAATTCATATCAAAAATACTATCTTTTAAAATGTAAGGAACCTTAATTTGTATTTATTATCATATTCTGTTTCTTCTTCACTTTGGATAGGGAGGTGTCCGGAGACTTTTATGGTATCAGAAGGGGTGGCCCCTAGCGGACTTTGCACTTAGGCCACCAATTGGGGCCGTTGTGCCCCCAGCTCGCATTAGAAAACTTTCAGGATGCCGGTCTTCCTTAAGAAAGCATGCATCTCCTTCAGACTAACACGACGCACTGAATCTGGCTCGATCGGCGTCGCGCAAAAGATTCTGAGTCTTCCCTACGAAAAGGCGGGACATTCCGTAAGTAGATGGCATAGGGTCTCATCGTCCTCCATGCACCATCTACACTCCCCTGCTGCAATTTCCAACATGGCCAGGTGCCGTTTAAGCCTACAGTACCCTGTATTGCATTCTGCCAGGGCCCTGCATTCCTTCCTAGGTAGGCCCATGTATGCTCCCCCAGTGAGGAGGGTAATTTCCACCCCAGGGCTTAACAATACACACCAGCTCCAGACAGTGTTCCCATTCTGAACCCATCCATGAACCAGACACCAGACTAGTCCATCCCAGGATCCCATCCTTCCCTCCATCCAATCCTCCTTCATAGGGAAGAGGAAGTTTAGCCCCTCGTGGAAGCCTATCTTGGTATCTTTTCCATGTAAATTTTTTAAATATTCCTTGTATATTGGAGGAGTGAATTGGAATAGCTTCTCCATATTTTTCCTTTTATTAGCATTTATAGGTAAAGGGACAGTACGTAATTCGCTAAGGAGAACTTTTTTAAAACTGACAGCTCTGCCCTTTCTTGCAGGAGCAATGGTTATTACTTTAAAAGGAATATTTTCGTTAAGGGTTTCCATATTGAAAAATGTACAGGGTTCTTTTGTATTGAAATGCATTGTATCTTTAGCCAAGAAACTGTTGTATCTGCTTCATTTTCTTCTTTCTTGACACTTGCTCTTCAAGACTCTTTGAAGAAAAAACTCGTTCCTCTGCATTTAAAAATGGTATTGTACCAATCCTCCTATACATATATAATTTCGCCCTCAGCATATTGCTCAATTACCCCAAAGTCTCGGTCATTGGGGAGAAATGAGTGACCAGACTCCATAAATTTATGGTCAATGAAGTTTTCCCCAGTCTCGTCAGCCAGCAACTTAAGGCAAAACAGACATGGTTTAAAATTTCTGTTTTGTCCCCCACAGGGACACTGAAAACAATACTATAGTTGGCCTGTCGACCATTCAATTCTAAGTGTTTTCTTGCACAAGATCCAATTTCTTGTGATCCTCCAGATACCGTCGCGTCGTTTCATTCCATGCATAGATAAAACCCTTTTCGTTCTCGGTAAGCTCATTGATGCCCAAGTTGTAGGCATACATATTTATTTTAGCGAGTCAAAGTCGAAAATGGCAAATCTTTCTGTGGATCAAAGTTGAATACATAGATTTTATTTTTCTTTAGAACGCATTTAATTTTGTCATCCCCTAGACACTGCTTAGCTTCCTCAGCTTTACGAAGGTGTAGATCTTCCTGCAATTTCAAATTTGTTAATTCATTTTCGTCCGTAGTGTAGGTTATCTTATTTCTATTAGTATCACATTTTACGCAGGTATCTCTTAAGGGATGTGAAAATGCAAATTAAATTCTTTATGGAAGACATAGCGATAATATGCTTCAGAATTTTCCTGACAGAATTCTTAGAGAAGATTATACATGAGACGAGCATTTAAATTTGGGTTTAAATATTTTCTTCCAGGATTATGAGATCTTGTATAATGAGATAAATATGCTCGGAAAGAACTAATGTGTTATCTTACCATATCTGTTTTTCTTGTTTTTTTTTTCATGGGAGATGTTTGTTTCCCTCTTAAATCTTCACCTGGAGTTGTTTGCCCCCCTTTCTTCAAAGCACGTTGAATGCGTCCGTTTGATATTTGATAAATTTTCTGGAAATAAGACTTACAAACCAGTCTTGAATCATCACTGTTATTCACGGAATAAGAATTTGTGAACTGTTTTTGTGGCTTATTTGAATTTTCTTTCCTAGGGCGGTGACGTTCAGTAGCTTTCTATGAGATTATACCACAAATAAAGTCAACTTGGGATGTAAAGAATCTATATTTCAGAAGTGTTAAAAGGCTTCCTCCCTCTGGGCCTCATTATTTTTTTTAGAGCACTGACTTTTACAGCCCGAGTCGGCATTTTGAAACCGATTGGCAATAACTAATTTGCTTTATGTGACCAGATATTCCCTTCAGGATTTTCTATTTTTGTTCCTGATGGATGCTTTGTGTTTTCCAAGTTCTCTAAATCTTTTTCTTCTCAGAGTTTCGGGCTAACGGGGCTACGGTAAAAACAGAAGACTTTCCTTAAGAGTTAGTTTTGATAATGTAAATGATTGGTGTTCATCAAATTCTGCAAAAAGTGCAATATTATGAAAATTAATTAATAATAGTAGAAACCTTGAAGTTTTTTAGGTTATAATATTTTAAATGCGGAAAACTTTAATCATACTATCCGGACTCAAAAGATTCTCGCGGGTTGTACTCGTTACCACTAACAGCAAATGGATCTTCTTCACTATCGCTAAAGAGTGCACTTATTTTTTCAGAAAAACGCAATAAGGCGCACAGCTAATTTAATATAGTGACACAATTTTAATTAAGGACTCAATTATGTCTAAACAATAAATGTGTTTATTAATTCAAATAAAATAACGTATATAATTGTTATCGGGATATATGATGCGGGCCGATTCTGGCACTATAAGTAGTGTTCTTATTCGATTCCGCCTGGGAATTTTTTGTTCGATGCAGTCCGATTTCAACCGGATAAGCCTGCTCCAAGCTTAATATACCCGGAGTCGGCCCACATTGTACACTTTCGCGAGATCTTTGAGAAATTAGTATATTAATATACTTAAGTTAAACATTTTCATTGCCTCCAATTTGTTTCAGCAAACAAGCAGTTCTTATGTTCATTATCAGATATAGGAAGAGCAGAAGACGGTGATAAACAAAAGTGAAGATTACGGATCTATGATAATATCAATCGCAAGGTGAAGTAATTTGCCAATATGCGATATTGAATGAGGGTCTCAATTTGTGAAAAGATTGCAACTTGAAAGCCATTTGTAAATATCATCGCCATAATTCGAAATGCGCCTGCTATACATTTTACCCGAATCCAGCTCTGGATTTCTCCCAGCAGCACCCGTCACTGGGATGATGGACGTCCGCGCATAAAACTGACGAGTGAGTCATGGCGCCTTCACAAATGGCTCTGCGGAGCCCCGTATATCACTTTTATTACGGCCATCTTCATTTTCATATTTCATATTTGCATTTTCTGTGCCGTTATAAATCAGCCGCTTTATGGCTAATTAGGCCTTTGTGCTGGCGGACGGGGCCGTAACGGCTTATCGGACGAGGCCCGGGGGGATGTTACGATCGGGGGGTAGTTTTTGTTTATTCAAATCATCTGGCATTTTTTTGTAAGGTAACATTCAGACAAAAAAGATGGGATATTGAATTTTCTCCAAGCGGATATTCCCACTCGGGCGCAAAGAGATCTATATTTTCACACCCCCAACGAACAAAGTTGTAACTCATATCTTTTTATTTTTCAGGACAGGAAAAAATGTGTAGATAATATTTTTTTAAATAAATACAAAAATTAATTGACAGCATCCATGTATGGTTGATAACTCAAAACACTGTTTACCATGGGCCAAATTTAGTATAACGGTCCCAACTCTGTAGAGACTTTGACTTTTGACTTCCAGTGCTAATTAGCCTAGTTGGTAACTGCTGTCTGGAAAACCAAAGCTCTCAATCTCGCTAGTGTAAAGTACCTTAGTCGGAAATCGCTCCACTGACAGGCAAATACTCTTAAGCATCCCCGAGACGGTCAATATTATTGGTCAATATCCATTGATCAATATATTGAAGGTCACATCAATACGCTTTAATGTAGCTTCAATATAGCTTAATTAATACGCTGCCATGAGGCATTTTTACTTTAACTGTTGGTTGTGCCTGGAAAGTTCACAAAAGATAGTTGTACAAGATTTTATTTTTAATTACCTATTTTTTCCAATATCAAGCAATGGTGTGTTGAGTTTGGCTGTGTGTGAAATGAAGGAGCGAAAGAAGAAAGGACAAAGGCGCTGGTTAAAAGAATGGTACAAGCTGAGAGATCGTTTTACGCATGAACGTTTGCTGAATTATCTTCGAGTCACAGAATTCAAAGCTTTCCTCCGAATTGATGAAGCGGCTTTTGATGGACACGTGCGAATCTATAGTTGATGTTTTGAAGGAAAATATCTCTATCTCTATCCAGCCTACTCCACCCATCGTCGAGTGAAGGCCTCCTTTAACATCTGCCTCTGTTATTTGTTTTCCTTATCCAGTCGTGTCCTGCCAGTCTTTTTATGTCATCCGACCGTCTCGTTTGCAGTCTACCTCTACTTCTTTTGTTTTCTCATGGTCTCCATTCTATCATCCTTCGCGTCCTTCTATTGTCTGTCATTCTCCCAATATGTCCCGCCCAGTTCCACTTTAGTGCACATATTTTTTCTATAACATCTTTAACTTTTGTTCTTCTTCTTATTTCTGTGTTGGTAATGCGGTGTTGTGATTTTTAGGATTCGGCTTTCCATGGCTCGCTGTGTTACTTGTAATCTATTTATAATATTCTTGTTTAGTGCCCAGGTCTCTGTTCCATAAGTGAGAACCGGTAGGACATACTGGTTGAAAACTCTAGCTTTTATTGTATTTGGCATGTCGGATTTAAGGACATTTTGCATTCTCCCAAATGCTGACCATGCCAAGGACATTCGGCGTGATAAATTTGCAGTCAGATTGTTTTTTGTTATCTGTATCTTTTGACCCAAGTATATATATGATTCAACTTTTTCAACTGGTCGGTTATTTATGGCTATATTATGTTGATTCTGATGTATATTATTGGTTAGGTACTTATTGTTAATATTGATTTTTAGGCCTATTTGCTCCGATTTCTCGTTTAGTTCTTCAATCATACTCTGTAGTTCATCTTGGTCACGTGCTATCAATGTGATGTCATCCGCAAATCTAAGGTGACTTAGCCTTTCGCCATTTATGAGGATACCCTAGTTCTGTCAGTTTAGCTCTTTGAACATGTCCTCTATAGTCAATGTGAATAGTTTGGGGGATATCGATTCTCCTTGTCTCACTCCACGTTTTATCTTTATTTTATTTGTTTTTTCCTGTGTTGTCATTATTTGTGATGTAGCGTTTTCATATATATGTTTGATGATGTTTGTATATCTATAATCGATTCTCGCATTGCTTAGAGCATTCAATACTGCCCATATCTCTATTGAGTCGAAGGCCTTTTCATAGTCTATCATTGCTACCCAGAATGTTATGTTGTACTCATTTACCTTTTCCATTAATGTTTTCATTACCTGTAGGTGGTCCATAGTACTATAGCCTCGTCTGACACCCGCTTGCTCTCTCGGTTGGTATGTATGTAATTTATTGGTGAGTCTTTTGTAATAATCCTCGTGAACAGCTTGCAGAGCACTGATAACAAGCTTACTGGTCTATAATTTTCGAGTTTGTACTTATTACCCTTTTTGAAAATGAGCACTACAACAGCATTAAACCAGTCATTTGGTATTTTCGATTCATCCAAGCAATAATTAAACAATCTTTGAATATATGTTATTATAGATTTGTCTCCGTATTTTATCATCTCTGCCATAATACCACCTTCCCCTGGAGCTTTATTGTTGTGCATGTGTTTGAGGGCGTCTTCGATCTCGAATGTCGTTATTTCGGGGATATCCTCTGATCCTACATTTCTAACCTTGACCCTGTTCTTTTCTTCTCTTCCTGGTGGTGGTGTTTTCTTGTCCTCATATAGTATTCTATAGTAGTTTTCCACTGTTTTTGTTGTTTCTTCCACTTCCGTGGTCATTTTTCCCTTTTCATTCAATAGCTTTGTTATTTGTTGTTTTCCTTCGTTCATTTTTGTCCTTAATTGTTTCAGGCTTTTCTGTTCTTCCAGCGTTTATCTTATTCTCAGGTTTTTGTATTTATTGTTATCTTCTCTTACTTTTTTCCTTATTGTCTTATTAATTTGTAATATAGTATCTTTGTTATTTGTTCGATCCCTTAATAACGTCGTTCGTTGTTCAATTAGCTGTTGGGTTTCTTGACTTAGGTTGTGTTTCGTTTCTTGTTTGTTCACTTTTATTGTCTGAGTTGCCTTTAGTAGAACTTTTGTTATTTTTGTGTTTATAATATTTATGTCTGGACATTGTTTCATGTGCATATTATGTTCCTGTATTTATTCTTGTACGCATATCTTATTTTTTGTCGTTTTATTTCCTCACCCCTTATTCTTTTGTTCCCAAATCTTATCCAATCTTTCCTTCTTTCTTTCTATGTGTTAAGCATCCTACGATCGCTCCCTATATTTATTGTGTTCAGTACTGAGGTGTCTTGGATTATGCTTTTATTATTACAGATGATGTAGTCGATCTCGTTCTTTACATCTCCTCCAGGGCTCTGCCAAGTCCATCTTCGTTGTGGTGTTTTTTTATAATATGTGTTCATTGGATATCTAATGAAGGAAAATATACAGGTAAGAATTTGAAAAAAATATAATTATAAGGGTGACGTAAGGGGAGATACTGTAGATGGACCTTTTTTAGTTTGAGGGTTGAGGCTGTCGTGGGAATGTTCTGTAATGTACTCCATCGGGTGAGCATTCATTCAAGTTTCAACTTCAGACACTGGTTCAATGTATGTTGGCATTATGTGGCCCGTATACCACAGAAGGGCTCATGGCAGATGACGAAGTGGCTGGACTTTAACTTGGAGTAGAACAGTTCAGCCTGGGAAGCATTATGTGCCCCGTATACTGCAGGTGATAGAGTGGTTGAACCATAATTTTGAGTAGAACAGGGAGTTTCAGCTTGAGGCACTGGCTCAATATATGTTTGGGAAACATTATGTGGCCTTTTTACTGCAGAAGGGCTCATGACAGGTAATGAAGTTGTTGAACTATAACATGGATTAGAACAGGGAGTTTCAGCCTGAAGCACTCATTCAATGTATGTTTGGAGAAGCATTATATGACCCATATACTGCAGAAGGGCACATGGTAGGTGATGGAGTTATTAAACCATGACTTGGAGTATAAAAGGGAGATCTCAACATAGGCGCCTGTAAATGTGGCAGATAAACTGGTTGCTTGAATGAATTTTTGGCAGGTATGAAATTAATACCATGTCTTGTTAAATTTCCCATTTTAGCTTCAAAGAGAGTGTTGTGTATAATTTGTGTGCAAATCTTGTTTGGTCTGCAGGTAATCTACTCAGTTTGATAGCCTATCCTTTATATACAATGTCTGATTCTGTTTCAGGCTCTTTGAAATAAGCTGAAGCTAAGCCGACCAGCTCATCTGTTGAATTATGAATATTTTTTTGTGTCTTTGGACAGTCTGTACGAAGTCGTGACTTGATTGAATTTAGTCAAAAATAGTTCAAGAAAAAACATGTGCAAGCAATTAAAATTTCATTCTTTTTGCTTCTGTTTTAGGTACACAAAACTGTAGAATGATTGAAGAACAGTGGAATTTCCTCAACTGCCTCGGCAGTGTAGATGGAAAAAAATTACTGATAGGAAAACCTAATAATTCAGGATCGTACTATTACAATTATAAAGGTACTTTCAGTATTGTGCTCATGACCATTATCAAAGCTAAATATCAATTCATTATGATTGACGTTGGTGCCAGCGGGCGTGTAGAAGTTATGAAAAACACAGTATTCTGAAGAAAGCTGTCAAAGAATATAATGGCTCAGGTGATGAAGTGGTTGAACTATAACTTGAAGTAGAACAGGGAGTTTCAGCTTAAGGCACTGATTCAATGTATGTTTCAGAAGCATTATGTGGCTCCTATACTGCAGAAGGGCCTATGGCAGGCGAGAGAGTGGTTGAACCATAACTTGGAGTAAATCAGGGAGATCTCAACATAGGCGCATGTGGTTGTAATGGCAGATAAACAGGTTGCATGAAAGAATTGTTGGCAAATATGAAATGAACAACTGTATTGTTAAATTTCCCATTTCAGCTTCAAACAGAGTATCGTTTATAATTTTTTCTGCAAATCCCCTTTGGTCTTCAGGTGATCTACTCAATTTGAAAGTCCATCCTTCAGCTACAATGTCTGATTCTGTTTCAGGCTTCCTGAAATATGCTGAAGCTTAGCCGTCTAGCTCATCTGTTGAATTCTGAATAGTTTTCTTTATTTTTTTTTCTGTCTGTCTTCGGACAGTCTGTACGGAGTCCTCACTTGATTGAGTTTCAGTCTGGAACCAAAAAATTCCTTAGTCAAAATATTTAAAGAAAAAATACAATTTTAAGCAATTAATATTTCATAGGTATTTTATGTTTCTGCTTTAGGTACCCAAAACTGTAGAAAGATGGAAGAAAGTTGCCAATGACTTTGAAAAATGGTGGAATTTCCCCGGCTGCCTGGGCAGTGCAGACGGAAAGCTTTTACTGATAGAAAAACCTAATAACTCTGAATCGTACTATTACAATAATTATAATGTTACTTTCAGTATTGTGCTCTTTGCTCTAGTCAAAGCATCAATTCATTATGATTGACGTTAGTGCTAATGGATGAGTATCAGATGGTGGATTGTTCCACAGTTCCGGCGAATCATGATAAAATGTATTTAAAAGCAAAACAAAATCACGTTCGGACTCTGATTTTTCACTTTCATCGACCATCACGTAGATGCTCAGAGTTCGATATTTGAAACAAGACTGATGCAAATATTAATCAATATACCTCATAAACGTCAATATGAGCTATATTGATAGCTTCCAACAATAAACTTCAGTAAACATTTCTATCAATATGCTATCGATATGTTTGAAGCTCTCCTAAACTATCAATACAGCCGTTTAATACAATACGTATTGATCAATGCACATTTAATTGATCAGTAATATTGACCATCTAGGAGGTGCTTTACAGAGCCAGACCTAAGCCATAACGCCATTTAGACATCGCGGTCGAAAACTTGGACTGCTGCATCGAATTCACGTATTTCTTCAATCAGTACTAAAATAGTCACAGTGCCGTGCATAGGTTCATCACTATAGCGCGTAGTAAATAATGCCTATGACGATTTAATTTATACTGAAAAATATCCTGCGTCTATGATATATTCTCCGTTGCAAAAGTATCCATGTCTGAACAGGTCCATATATCGTAATGGTATTTTTGTATGCGGCATACGCATTCAGCGTCCGGCGGCTAAAGTTGCCAGAATGCAGAAATTCGGAATCCCGATACTGTATGCGTCGCTCGTGCCATGTGAATAGGTCCATTTGAATGTGTGTTTATCCTGTATCTCGGATACGCGAATCTCGCATACAGTATCCTCGTGTGAAAGGGCTCTAATGTTCTTCTAGCAACTGGTTCGTCTTAGTCGTTACTTGTTTTTAAACTCTTGAGTGTTTTGTACATCAATCAACTACTTATTTAAGTGAGGCATTCTGAAATAGTACGTTAAGAAGAGAAAATACGTTGTACAGTCCAAAGTCAATGCAGTCAGTCTAATGATATTAATGATAATTACGTTATTTTGCTGAGAGATACTTATATCAGAGCGCAAAATCCTGATTTCTCATATTTTCACGTAAACTCTCCTATTAATGGCGACTAGCAGGTCGACGGACATAACAATAAATAGGGATTTCGGGATCGCCGGGAAAGACGTACATAAAGAGAATGAGGATTACCGACGAGATATGGAAGAGGAGCAAGGGGGAAAGACGTACCCGCTTCCTATCGCAAACAAATTAATCATAAATTATGGCTATTGCCTACACTTACGTCACCCTTATAATTATAAATTTACTTTTATGGCTCGACCGTATCAGAAATTTGTAGATATTGCCGCGGCTTTATGCAAATCCTCGCTCGTTCTGGCCTGTGTTTTATATTCGAGTTCATTTGCTTGACGCGCTGTGAACGATTCGCGCTTATTTATTGCTGAATTTTAATATACAAAATGTCGGTTAATATACTTCTGTGTCAATAAATTCTGGTGAATATTCCGGTTATCTGTCATATTATTTTAAATGAATGGCATAAGTTTTTACTGTTCCCGAAGTAATATTTTGGTGTTTCACCTTTTGAATCTTTATTAGGACGCTTTCGTCTTATGTTTCATAAATTTTCAAATTAGAATGATATGAATGATTAATAGCATTCTGAAAGTATATCCCTCTAGAGAATTGTAATTGCATGAGCCATTGAGATTACCAAAAAAAGATACAATTTCGAAAATTCGAAAAAAATATAGAGTATGGTAATACCTCACACCTTAACACATCAGATTTATTAAAAATATTTACTATTTTTGTAAAATGGTAATAACCAAAAAAATCACTTTTTGCTATTTTCTGAGTTGGACTCCTAATATCAGATAGTAAACTAAACACTAAAGTCTAACGAAACAAAGTTTTTTTTCTCCGATTGACAGCAAATATTAATTTTGCAGACCCATATCAATCAGCAAAGTATTACTTTTCCTGTCCAGGCAGCAAAGTAAGTACTTTGCTGCCTAGGCAGCAAAGTGATTAGTCTCCATGGGAATAAAACGTCTGACATAAGTTGTCAAACTATAATTATTATGGACATATACATTTCCATAGCAACCAACCGTTCCAACAATTGCGATTTCTATCAAATTTTGTCTTAATTTATCACTACAGGAAAAATAAAAAGATTGTGGGAATTGTAATAATTTGCAAATATACAATATACATATATCATTATAAACAATCGGAGAAAAAATTATATGTTCAACTCGGCAGCAAAGTAGATTGACTGCCTTAGCTGAATTCCTAGCCTCGCTACGCTCGGCTATGAACTATCAGCCGCGGCAGTCAATCTACTACTTTGCTACCTAGTAAAACAAATAACTATTTTCATTGTTTTTTTTCGCACATAGGGCAAACAAATTGTGTGCCATCAACATTGCCGCAAGCTTCGTGGTATCACCGAAAACAAACGAAACATCTAGCCCACTTTTATCTACGAGTGTCAAAACTGACAATCAGCATCGTTGTAATTATTTTCTTCATCAGTCGAGTCATCATAATGCACAGAAGCTTCTGAATCTGAGCTGCTCGATATAATTTTAGCCTCTTCGGTACTACTAGTTTTGGAGGTTTTATCTATTGTTCCCGAAGATTTTGGTTTCAGATCTTTGTTTTTTTTGCATGACCCTTATTGATTTCCAAAAAAACTTAGATAATAAATAGCATATATAAGAAAGCATTCCTAAAATGTTAGATGTCCGGCAGGGTATTACCATATATCCGAAGTTGTTAACATTGACATTAAAGGGGTCTTTAAAAAATCACCCTGGAGGAAAAAGGATATGATAAATTAACAACGTTTGTCATTTGAGATTAATTCAAAATAAATTTATGCAAAACTAAAATACAAGTCAGACAACAGTACAAATAATAAGAGTATATCCATTCGATCTAAGGTTAGAAAAAGAAGACTAGACCGCGTAGTTAACGTGAAGAATATATTTGTTATGATCTGCCACTGGTTCATAAATCTAATAGAAAAAGTGCAGAATGATTAAGAAAAACAGCAAAATATTGCATAAACTGTAAAACTGTCTTATGGGAAATCAAAAACAAGAATTGGATCTAATAGTAAATTATTGTTTGGCCGCTGTATATTTCCAACACTTGATATCACCTATTTTTACATTTTGTTATAAACAGTTTATGGATATATTTCTAAATAATCAAGGTGTCTTTTTAGTAAAACAATTTGTACTGATTAATGACTCGAATTGTATTGCAATAATATTACCTAACAACTTTATATTAAGGGTTGAGGTTTGGTGAAAGCATGATATATCTAATTTAACAGAAAATATTATCTAGCATAACTTTGAAACATTTCAGATTCACATGTCTAATATGAACGTGAGAGGCTCTACTGAATAAATAACAAGTTGTTTTTGCATTAAAAGGGGAGAAATTGTAAATAATAACATTATATGTTCTGCATTTTCTCAGGTAGTAATATTTAGGGAAAGATGCTTGAAACCATAATGGACTGATTTCTTACCACCGGATAGTTTCGTTGTATCCCTAATTGAAGCAATTTTCGTAGTTAACCGCAACGTACCACCATTCTGCTTAATTCGCGTAGGTCGCAGTCGATCGGGCTATGAAAATTTAGTAGGTACTAGTTTTCTAGACAGCAATCTGCATCTCCCATATTTCTCTATTACACCACATCGCATCATGCTAGCATATTCTGTACCATACGAACTGTTCAAACTCCAGAAGTCCACTTAACTTAGCATTACATATTTAGTTTTGTTTAAGGCAAACACATATGCGAACTTCTTCTCCCTTTCCGGGGAACAATGAAGTAAAAACAAATTTATCATAACAGATAGTCAAATTTGGCTTGGATTCCAACTGTGATTAACTAGAGAAGTTTTGCTATAATATGTAATGTGACCAGTATATTATGATACCGTTCTTATGTATGACCGGTTTTGGATTTTTATCATCCTTTAAACCAACTTCCAGAAAAAGTCTGTTTTGAATCTTGTCAGAATGATAAAATTTATTGACAAAATGGTGAATAGAATTTAATGTTAGTAAATAATTATTAATGTTAAGTTGAGGTAGGTAACCTTCGGCGAAATGCACTATAATAGTTTTACCACAATATCGAAACAGAATTTTTGGACTCGACGCGCGTTTCTCTTATCGTGCGGACTACAAGCTGCATATAATATTAGGTCTCAATTTTAGAATAATCGATAAATTTTACCAATCTCTGCACGTTGCAGTTGATGGACACATCTGAGATACGTACACCATTAATGCGGGAGTGCCTCAGGGCGCAATACTTTAACCGACTATCTTCCTCATCTATATTAACGACCTGCTGATGGAAACCAATAATCCTGTTTACAGTTTTGCAGACGAGAGTACTCTTGTCTCCCAATTTAGATCAGAAAACCCCATACCAGCCACTGAGACTTATCACCGCAGACAGGTGCAGATGACAAAAATTAATTAAGATCTGGAGAAAGTTCGCACCTGGGGCCAAAGGAATTTGGTAAAGTTCAATGCAGCAAAACCCCAAGCCTACCAATAAAGCCAATACGGTTGGCCCAAACATCTTTATGGCAGGATTGACCATTCCTTCATCCTCGTCAATCAAACTGTGTGTTTCGGTCAACAGCAATATACCCTGGCATGACCACGTTGCTAACATCGCAAAATCAGCCTCACAGAAGCTTGGTGCACTATTTCGCAACAAAAAACACTATACACCGCAGAAGCTTCTCTTGCTCTACAAAGCGCAAATAAAATCGTGCTTAGAATATTGCTTACACATCTGGGGTGCCACACCTAAGCACACCCTAGAGCTGCTAGATTCTATTCAGAATGTCGGCGACCCGGAGTTCACTCGGGATCTGTATAGTCTGGAACACCACAGACATATGGCCGAGATATCCCTGTTTTACAGATATTTTCACCGCAGATGCTCCCAGGATTTGACTCGCATCATCTCGCCTGCAGCAACGCCTGTCAGTCAGTCGCGACAGACGGTAAGAGCGCACCCGTTCGTTGTACAACTGTAAACAGTTACAGTGTGATACAGTGCGCCAGACAAAGGAGTTCTTGTAAAGCGACGTTCTAGCTAGCTTTACAAGAACTCCTTTGTCTGGCGAACTGCATCACTGTGGAACCCACTCCCAAGACATCTGTTTTCCCCTAATTACAATCTACAACTAATCAAGATCCGTGTCAATATACATCTTCGCACGCACACCGCTCGTCAAGTGCCATAGGATCTCCCATTAGGTGTGTGCCACTGACATAAGAAATATTTGAATTGTAATAAATTAATTTATTACTAAAAATTAAGTTTAGATGTGTGCAAAGGAAATAAAAATATTTTGAAGTAGAATTTTCCTTGCAATCGCAGTAAAAGCAACTACTTTTTCATGATTTGAATCGACTTACCTGGAAGTTTCAAGTCCAGCCTATTCGATGCAATATGCTTTTATAATTCTCAATGTTCAAGTTCCCGGTAAATTGACAATTATTGTTGCCCTGTCACGCAAATGGTTTTCCAGTAATAAAAATGCAAGATCTTGCAAAATCTTGTTTCTACGTGTTTATCTGGAAACTTGTCAATAATATCAATTCTTCCTTTGGTCTTATTATATAATATCAGCAGTTCTGGTTTATATGAGTCCATTTTGAGGATCAATCGTATTTTCAGAATGCATACTAGAAGCCAACAGCACAACTTTTGTGCTCTTTGGATAATAAGATCCAAGGGCGCAGTGTTCTCTGAAGCCAAATATGGTGAATTTTTCGAGGCGATATACGTAAAGGAGCTCAGGAGGTAATTCTTTTATTTAGTATTGAAAATACTACTGAGCAGACTCATATGAGAATAAAAGACAAGAGCAACATAATACGCGACATGCTCAGGTTATGGGCGCGCGGTACAGGTCATCGAACTTAATGTTCGGTGACGTGACCAGGTCGATTAGGTAGTGACGATAGCGTTATAATTTAATTGTTTACTAATTGTCTAATAAATATACATTTGACATGATCTTGATTACTGCGTAAGATGCTAGCCGAAAAAGGAATAATATCAACAAAATGATTAGGTACATAATATAAGATGTTTATAATATCGATGTACATCTTTGTTTTCCTGATTTTTTTCACATAAATTGCTAATGTTATAGCACAAATCAAATTACTGATTAACCCATGTTTTTTTCAGATGCAAAAATTTGACCTTGTTCCAATGTTTTTTTTAAGTTCTGTCAACAAAGGATATGCTCATGAACCAGTTGTCTAACGTAGTTTTTCTTTCCAAATTATGAATTGGCTGGCTTGTTCTCTTAGCAATGCACACTACCATGAATTTTCAAAAAATGATCTTTCTAGTTGATGTCCGGTAAATACCTACTTCTTCTAGATTGGCCGTATACGTCTACCATGAAAATTTATTCGGCTTACTGGGTGTATATTTATGAATTGAGCATTTTCCTCTAAAGACTTCCAATTTTTAATTAATTTAAACTATTTCCCTATTTACAATTTTTCATAAACAGGTCAAAGAATTTACGAATTAGTGCTAATTTATCACAACGTTTCCTTTCTTCATGGCTGTCCTTGTCATCGAACCTGAGAAACTTTAAAAGAAGCTTGAACCGTTTTATTGACATTGTAAGTCGACAAATCACAACGCCTCTTCTGCTGCTCATCCATAAATCTTCCAAATCAAGATGGTTAGCGTTCTATGCTTCAGAAATGTATAAGAGTCTAATTGGAGCTCGAATTTCAATTACGTTAGTAGGGCCAATATCTCTATGTCCAGTGAAGTACCTGTTTCTATATTCTACTATAATCTGCAAGACTTCAAGTTTGAAAAAGACTCCAAATTTCTACAGGTGCTTTCAAGTCTAACGCCAGGTAATTGTTTTAATATATTGGTGCGTTTTATTCTGTTTCGTTTATTGAAACATGACAATCCATTCCACCTCGTACCGTCCTTGCCATAATCAACTAGTTAACTTCTCCTTTCGTTTTCTTAATCTGATACCTCTTCCGAGCTGAAAGTCTCACTTTCATCTATTTCTTGTTCCGTATCACTGTCACTTCTTTGCTCTAATTGATCAATTTTGTCCAGATCATCTTCATCGTCTACTTCATCCTTTTAATTATTATCTTCTGATGAGCATTCAAGCATCAACCTTTCTAGTTGCTCCTATTCGCGTTCATATAATATTTTGTCTTAAAAAAACGTCGATTTGCAAAAGGAGTCGTAAAAAAGCACGTGCATATGGGCATTACGCCAATATTTAAATTACTGTATTTATGACTTATGTTATTAGAAAATTATTATTCACACTCAGTAGAAATGCAGATATTTATCTATCTGCCTAAATTATTCGATCAAAACTTTCCTTTTAATAAAAAAGATCAACTAGACAAAAATATAACATACAGGGGCGCGCGCTGAATTTCACTCCACAATACACTATCACATTATATTTGAGTATGCAGTTAAGAAGCTAGAGAGCGCCACGAACTGTAGCTGCCAAATATATGCGATAATATATGTGGGCGGACTCACAGTCCGCGCGGTCATTGAAATGCGAATATAGAAATCAGTCATAAATGCATAATTGCATTGTTGTTTCTATCAATACATAATAAAAAGAGAGACGATATTCTAATTACTTAGTAATTATTATTTCTAGAAACAATTCACAGTCTTAGAAATGACCATATACGAGCGTCTTCAGAGAGCGGTCCGTTTTCAACTTTTCTGGTGACCTTCGGCAACGTTGGCCGAATGTCGGCGATAATTTAGTTATTTCCCATGGCCCTCCCCTCGCTTCGCTCGCTCCGGGCGCACCAAACGAAACTAACCCAAAATCAAGGAAAAGAAAAACGTTTTACAAACATAACCTTAAAAAGAATTCAAAACATAGCTTGAAACTGACGGGGATCGAACCAGCCACCTTCGCATCACAAACGCACTATTTAACCACTGAGCTACCAGACCATTGTAAGCAATTCAATGTAGTGCGAAGACATGGGTAATTCTGCTGATTCGGTCAACGTCGGGTTGCGTCGTGGAAGGCCGCTAGAAAAGTTGACAATAGACCGCTGTCGGAAGACGTTGCTGACCATATCAATTAGAGACCTGGATATTCACATTGTTTAACAAGTCAACGTTTCCATCACCTACCAAACTCTTCCAGATAGGAAAGCTAGAATATCCGACATATCTTTTAGTCTCATCTGAAAACAATATAAAAGGAAAAACATACAAATGAAATAACAAGAAAAAAGTTAAAATACTTTTCGTACTAAGTGAAAACATATTAGCATAGCAATTTTGTACCTATACAACTACATACTTATATATTAGTTAACATCTTATTAATTTGCATTACAATATCCATGAGGATAAATAGGGATTATGCCTACTTACTTAATGTTAACATCTCAAACACGAATACATTGTAACAATACCTTAACTTAAGAGAATCAATTGAGTTAAAATGGATTGTACCTTCTAGCCTTCTTTAAGGTGCAGCATGAAATGTATTAAACGATTACCTGATCATATATTTTGTTACTTTTCCAAGAATTGTATCTTCGATCCTAACTCGTTCAAAAATAAGGCAGATCGTGGCTACATATTGCCTTCGAAAATCCAGTCATCCAGTGAAAACCTGAGAGTAACTAATATTTCACATCTAGTGCTTTATCGTTGAACATTTCAGAATATCATACTCACTAAAAATATCTCTACTTTGCAACTATTAATGTTTTAAAATAATTGTCCTAGATGTGAACTTTGATAATTACATGCGGTGAGCTTTTTTTAACCCAATTATTTCATAAGCGCCGACCCAATCACCTTATTAAGTCACTACATTTTCATGAGAATACCACTGGAAAAATGCAAGCGTTTAACTGTCGTGGCACGGAAATTTGCATCCCTTTATAATACTACTTGTCTACTAAATACATGCAATGTAAACATCACTAACCGTATCCTGTGTAACTTATAAAATAATTTAGCAGGTCATTAAAGTTAACATGGTCGAAAATAACACTCGGCGAATATTAATTTGATAAAATTTTACCGGATCGCATAAGCGATAAATAATGCATCCGTTTGTCAGACGAAGTTAATGTTATATTTTGAAGCAGACTTCTTGCGAAACTTGTTTGTTAAACTTTAAGCAACTTATTTTATAATTATTGTTTGTAATGAATTAAAAACGCAACACAACGAAAATAAACGGAATTCATTATTTTTGTCTATCTTCTGTTTACTAAATGAAACACATTTTATATTCCATGCTAAATCTTTAATCTAGAAAGGACTTCTTATAGAAACGTAACAGAGCGCTTTCGGACTAAGCCATCACCAGTGGTACCTGGAAAGTAAGTAAAAGAACCACCCATTAACGGAGTGTCAGTGACTGCTGTAAGATTTTTAGGAAAAGAAATTGATATAATTGACATTGTTATATTAAAATTCTGAGATTGTTAAGATTTGAAAGGCATTAAATTAAGTGGGTAAGGTGAGAATGGTGATTTTTTGTGCGATTCTTTGCATCGAGTAGAATAAAATGGAAATGGTAGAAGTTCTTTCGCTTACTTGTCAGTGGAACCGAAGAACGTATCAACGAAGAGAAAACAAACAACACCCATAGACAATGGTCACATCACAATTAACAAGTTACAAGTCACATTTCCAAAAAAGTTCACATAATTCTTAATAAAAAACAAAAATGATGGCTGAACCACGCTTTTGGTGAAACGACAAATGTGACGTTGACACTCTTGACAAGTAGACTGATGGCGCAGGAAGTGATCCGCCAAATTAGTGGTAATTTTAAATCTTAAAACCTAAGTGCTAAGTCCAGAGGACAAAAATAAGGTACCTGATTTTATAAAGTAAGTCTGGAGAACAGACTGGCTGCCACTAAGCTAGATGAGGTTAACGGATATAATCAATGTTATATATTATAATTGAGAATATTAGCGATGACCTAAAAAGTTTTTTGTTCTGAAAAAAGAGAAAGTGCTTAATTAAGTAAATAAAAGAATAATAATAACAGACAATGGCCTGACCTAACCTACCAGACTTGCCCCCCATTTTTGGGTTGCTAATTCATGTTTTATGATTGATAGAAAATATTTTTTGATATAAGGGTATTAATATTAATGTGGCAGAGATGGGCAAGACAAACTCAACTCGAACAGTGAAAAAACTGAAAAAAGGGAAGAACTTAACTAATTAAAGAATAACTACATTAAAGGTAGATATCAGCCCGACCCAATCTACAAGACTACTTACTACTTTCACTATTATTCTATTATTCACATAATTAAGCACTTTCTTCTTTTGAAAACAAAACACTTTTTAGGTCGCTAAAATTCTCAATTATATTATATAACATTGATTATATCTGTTAACCTCATCTAGCTTAGTAACAGCCAGCCTGTTCTCCAGACTTACTTTATAAAATTAGGTACTTTATTTAAACACTTAAGTTTTATGTTTTCAAAATTACTGCTAATTTGGCGGATCACTTCCTGCGCCATATAGTCTACTTGTCAAGACTGTCAACGTCAACAACGACACATTTGTCTTTTCACCAAAAGCGTGGTTCAGCCATCGTTTTGTTTTTTAATTTAGAATTATGTGAACCTTTTTGAAAATGTGACTTGTAACTTGTTAATTGTGATGTAACCATTGTCACGTGTTGTTTGTTTTCTCTTCGATGATATGTTCTTCGGTTTCACTGGCAATTAAGCGAAAGAACTTCTAATAAAATAAGTATTTAAAGCGCGTCTGTTTTATTCGTTATGTTATTGTTTGTTTGCATATTATTTTTCTTTTCCTTTATTATACGCAGGTATATTTGTTAAAAGTTTTATGAAAATAAATAAACTAATTTAATTTTTTTTTGGAGTTTATATTAATTAGTCATAAAGTGAAGTTTAATTATTTATCCAGACAATTTAATGATTTTGAGGTTTTAATAATACTTAACAATAATTAAAGTTTCCAAATATTTTTTCGACTGTTTAAGTTATTGATCAGAACTAAAGGGCATCACTCATGACCATCAGTATCGATAAAATATAAAAATTTCTCTTTCTCTTATACCATATAATTGGACAATAAAATATAAAATAAAGATTAATAAAATGGATTTCGTTTGAAATGAGGTCCAAGAAATGCCGAAATACAGGGGAAGTAACGGCACAATAATAGCTTTTGCACGCAAGCGGCCCACACTCTAGGATCACTTCTGCTCATAGGATGCTTCTTGTATAATTTTGTTGTAATTTTTTGCACAAATTTAAAATGTATATATTAATTAAGAGAAGAGAATGAATGAGTTTTAACTACTTAAGAAATGTATTATTGGAAGTGATTATATGTTCGTAACTAAACTTTGAAATATTGGTATTCTGGTATGAAATATTTGGTTAAAATAATAGTAATTTCCATGCCGCATTTGCATTCAATCGGTAAACCGGACTCCAGAATCAAATTACAATATGGTGGGAGTGTCCTGATTGGTTATTATTACGGCGTTCTTTCTGTTGTAGTGATATGGATTGATTGATCGCATATGTCGCTATTTTTAAGACAGATACCAACTTAAAGAAACTCCCCATTATTTTTCCAATTTTATGGATAAATAATGAAATTTAATACGCGGGCGAGAGATTCTTTGCACGTATGCCACCAATCTAGACCCATTGTGCATCCACACATATACCAATTCAGCCCGGTAGCCCCACCTTCCTAACGAAGGCACACAGCTTCCTCGACTGAATGTTTCTTATATCTTCCATTGCTTCTTCAAGCGGTAGTGCCTTGGGAGAAACCCTGTAACAAGTCCCATGTCCCTTCTCTTCAGAGCCAGAGAGGCCCTCACTTTACAATGGGCTAGGTCCACCAAGAGTAGCCTAGACTGCCTCGTTCCTTGAATAATCCAACATAAATTCTTGGTTTGTACATTTACATCTATTACAGACTTAAGTCCCATTGGGCGAATTACAGAACCTTGTCGTACCAGGTCATTAGCTTTTTTGTTTTCCGGGACATTCGAGTGTCCCGGAACCCATAAAAGACTGACACTATTATGCCCCGCCAGGGCCCCCAAAATATCCCTATGCTCAGATACCAGAGTAGAATAAGCCCTATTAGCCTTAAGATCGGCAGAGCAGCTCTACTGTCCGGGCAAATATAGATGTCCTTCCTTCTGAAGGCTTCTAACGGGCTCGGATGCCCGCATTTTTAAAAGGCTCTGATGCCCGCATTTGAGGATCGTAAATACGTCGGTCTGGAACACAGTTGCATAAGTCCCAAGGGCGAAAACAAGTTTCGACCATTCGCTTTCTGCATACACACCGGCTTCAGTAATATTATCTGTTTTGAAACCGGCCTTATACCAGACAATCCCACTAACCGCACGTCGGCGTCGCAGCGATCCGCTCCCAACCACGCACTCATATTGGGAATATGAAATCTGAGGGTTCTACTTGATCTGATTGTCGGACGTTAATCTTCCTCATTAAGAGTCCAGAAAATTCAACAGCCCCATACTCCAGATTTTAATGTGCCCCTTATATGTCTGAGATCTTGGCAGACCACAAGGCCTCGTTCTCTAGGAAAAGGTAGAGGGGCGGCAAATCAGTCAGTCCGTCAAAGGCACTGGGTGGTGCCATCCTCATATCACCAATAATTGATATGCAAGCCAGTGAACTCTAACCAACTGAGCCCTAAACGTAGCAGTATAAATTTAATTAGCCTATAAATAATTAATCGCCTTCCTGATACGGTGATCTACTTGTTCCTTCTAGGTAAACTTAAAGTCCAATATGGCCCCAACGGCGATAGTTGGAAGACGATATTTTATGCTCCAGTAAGATGAATTCTAGGATATTTAAAACAACCCATGATGGTATGCATGCCAAAAAAGTGTTAATTTTCTTCTGGATTAATATTTGGTTCAACCTATCTGTCTATTTGCTGTAAATGATATCTAGAAGTCTGCCTCAATTTCGAAAAAATCATCATTTAAATATTTGCTGAAGTAACTCCAACGACTCAAAACTTCGTCTATGTTGTCATTTGTGATATTATTGGAAATGTATTTTCCTTCAAATTGCATTTTAACCATTCAAATCAGATGAAAATGCTATTTTCTTGACATTCGACTGGCCTTGCTTTTCATCGCTGCTACTTTCTTTAGATTTTCATTCATCCGAATTTTCAGAAATAACTGTTGGAGGCTCAAAGATGTCATCATCTTCGTCACTGTCAACCTCAAAGTCTGCGAAGCAACTCATAACTTTACTTGGATTGGCAGAAAGCATCCAAGTTGATATTTTGCTTAGATCGTGCAACGGAAAATACCACCATTTTTTTTTTAATTCTCTATATGTTGATTCCCTCAGGTTACAATTGAGATACCCATTCAAAACACCAGCACGAAAGCCTAACCTCTGCGTTTTTATTGTAAAAGCTGTAGAAGTATGCATATTTTAAACAATTTGGCATGCAAACCTTCATTTAAGCACCTTCTAACTAATACTTACAATTTTTTGCCATTGCAAGACCCAACAATTGAGAATAATCGAAAATTCGTGACTATTGATCTTCACTAACGCAACAAAATGCCGCCATAAACTTTACATTTTGGGCAGTTCAGATGAATATAGCACATATGTGTCGATTGGGAGCAAACAAAGTAAATGCGATTTTATGTACCCCATAAATGACTCCCACGATTCTGACATCGTGGAGCGTAATGGCTAAACTTGCATATAGAGCTGTTGAAGATTGTATTGAAGGAGAATATCCGTGGTTATGTTCAGCGATGACAAGGAAACCTAAGGTGTACATAAAGAAAACTCATCCATGGAGTTGTGTGTCTTCATGTGGAAGGTCCGGTTATCGTGGCAAATTATTTATAAGGTGAACGAATTACGGTTGGAACTGGTGGGTTTCAACTATATAATGAGTGCGGATGAATTAGTGTTTTGAATGGTCATACAAAATTTGCAAAGTGCTGCTAAAGGCTTGATGTCTACAGATAGTGAGAATATAGCCATTTGTATACCGATCATAATAAAATAAATCCAATCAAGTTTCTGGCTCCCAAAAAGGCATAATTGACTAAGCCAAGGTCAATTTTTCTGACAACTGAAATTTTGGAACATTTGACATATTTTACCTAATTCGCGTGATCCCGTTTATCAGGTCGATTTATATCTTCAATTTTTAATTATCGACGTAATCTTTTTAAATTGCTTGATTTGATTTTATATAACACTTATTATCTGCAACTTTCAGATACCAATGGGAAAGGCACATAATTTCTCCTTTAAATATCATAGAACTTATGCTGGCCAGGATTTTATTAAAAACATAAATCTTTGGCACACAAAGAGTTTTCTGAGTCGCGATAAGTCAACTCTGCTGCAAGATGGAGGCGGCAATGGCGTCTCTTCGTCCCCTTTTTGCGGTCACTGATTTAGTGCTGACAGAAAGCTTCACCGAGAGTTTTTGCAGATGTGGACTGGAGCACTAATTTTGCTTATTGCACTTAGGGTATATTGGATGGAATGTAATGTTATTGCGATACATTCATAGTTGTTTTTCATATACACATTATGTATATATATCTAGTGCTTTCCATAATATGTATTATTTTATGGCATTATGTTTTTTTTTTCATTTATATAATGTTATATGTCTCCATTGAATGAATGTGTTTATGAAAGCAAACTAATTAACAATATCACGAAATTGGATACATCAAATAAGCGTATATTTTTTAATTTTTAGGGCCAACTTGTCAAGGCTCAATTAAAGTCTTCAGCTACCAGTTCACCATAACTCACAGTTATTTGAATAGAAAGTTGGCATCAAATAATTTTATTCGTCAGATTCAAAGCTAAATATTTACCGGCAAATTGTTGAAGTTATTTCTGATTGGATACTACACATTTTTATTATTTTGTAGATAATTTAAAATATCAGTAATGTCAGCAGAGATTTAAGTATTTCTGAAGCAAAAATGTCAGTTATGTTAGATAGATAGGTATATGAGTAGCGGCTTGTCGTATAAAGCAGCTGAGACTGGGCCTTACATGTAAAAATTACAAAATGATCTGAAAATTTCAAGTAATGTTTATTAAATATTATAAACTAAAAATGTTTTTTGACTAATTTCCAATCATAAAAGTATAAAAATACAATTAAAGTTTAAAATATTATGGACTTTTATTCAAATCTTAGAAGCGAATACTTCCTTGGATGCACTAGAGTGACTTCAAGGCCGCGTCACGGCACGGTTTGTAATTTCCGTCTCGCAAGAGAGATAAAGTATACGACTCTCTCTCTCTCTTTCTCTCTGATGGAATCGGTAAAGAAGTATATATGCACTTCTATCACATGTACTGTGCTACACGCGACATTTTTCTTTTTTAAAAACATAAAAAACAAGCCAGAAATTATTGATAAATAAATGATTCCATTGTTTAGTGGTGTATTATAAAATTTAAGAACCAGCAATCAAAATAAAGAATAGGTAGATACTGCAATCCTTTGTTTCATAGGATTAGGGGTAGGTGCCTATTTGAAACTTAGCAACGTTTTATTGTCAACTTCCTTATCTTGTCTCTTTTCTCTTTTCTTCTTGAAGGGTCAAGTGTCGTGTCAGGTGTCAGGTTGTCAGATGCTTATTCCTAATTAAAATTAGATCACGTCGATCATGACCGTTACGATTGAATTGGCGCGTGTCTTTCAGTGGGTGGTTGGTTTGTTTTGTTTGTGATTTTACATTTTCAAGGCGTATTTTCCGGATTAAAAACTCTCCAATTCGTTTTTTCTTGGACTTCAGTGAACGAACATTGACATTCATTATCTTGATCTTCGTTCTCTTGGATATTATGAGCCCCCGAGGTCCTTGGGAAACAGGGGCCTTCGGCGCTGCAGATTCATAACATTATTTATATAATATATAAACTCCTTCTGGCCACAGTTGTGGAGACATTATGGACCTCTTTTGGTTAGTAGGTACTGTTAGCTTAAATAAACCTTGTATGCGGTATTTTCTTGTTCTCATCTTTTCACAGGCATAGCTTTTGCTTGGGTAGCAAACAAATGAGGTAATCTAGAAGATCCTTTGTTTCAATTTTCGGATCCAGGCCCGATATGAATATTAGGGATGTCTTCACTGCTGCGTTGAAGTTGTTTATATTTTCATTAGTTCCTTTAATTGGTCGGTTCTGACGTTTTAACCTTTCCACATATGTCCAACCATTGCTTCCTTTTGTTTCCAAATCTTTATTGAGAATGTTGAGATTATCAAAGTCATTGACATCTTGCGCATTTTCTGAGGTTATAGCGCTTCTACTATCTTGACTGGTGTGAAATTAGCTCGCCCAACCTGGTTTCGGCGTTTTTCATATCGATACTGGGCTCATTCCTGCTTTCTGATCTTGCGATTGTTCAGGGTTTGTCGGGATTTCCTAGTTTTGCGATTTTGGTGTGCGGTTTCGAGAATTATTTTCCTTACTGCCATTTCTTAGATGTATTCGAAGCTCTGTTTTATGAGAAAGCCATTCCATCCATTTTCATGTATAGATAAGAGATTTTCTTCGCCTCCATCTATGAAAAATGTCAAATTCTTAGAAGATTCGTTTGATGATTCGTAGTCGAAGAAAAAAACATTAGTTAATCTCTTATCGGTCCGGCTTTTCAGTTATTCACAAAATATTTAAAATTGAAGATCTATGGAAAATAACTATTCAAAAGGAATCTTAGGTGATCATTTTTCGGCAAAGAAAGGAATTATTCCATGAAGCTTGAAATATCCAGGATGCTACTAATATATTCCAGGTCTTATGTCTCAAATTCAATGTAAGAACTGTAAAAACTTGTAATCAATTTTATATAAAATCATATTCAAATTTAGCGAGTATTAGAAGCAGAAAGCTGATTTTTCCCAAAAATTAAGGAAAAAGTACTAACCAGAATGGCATTAACAGCAAAACTCGCCTTATGTTTCACGAATATCTAACCGGATGCAACAGCATCGCACTTATTTTTCCAATTAATCAATTTTCAACTGTTCGAAAAGAATAAATCACTCGCAGCATCCCATGATGCGTGTGTATATCGTCTCGCTGTATACATCAATGTGTCATCCCGAGAACAGATAATGTATAAATATTGATACAATGAATCAGTCATCAGGATCGGATGATAGACAACCACGACTTTTTACAAATAATCTTCGGGAAACCATTTGTTTGGGATCCGTTTTAACAGAGGCGTTACAATTATTAATGTATTTTAAAATGTTTAATTATTAATTTTATATATTTCTGTTCTGGCAGAGAACGGAACCGTGGATGTTAGTTATCTCCGAAGAGTTCGAAAAAATATGTATTCACTCTAATATAGATATCTCCATAATGCCTTGCGAAAAGCTAATTCTAAAATACATTGTAATGGATTGTATTTTTTTGTAGTTATTTGACATGCGCTATTCTGCTAGAACGACTTATGTTAAAATCTTATAAATATCATCTTTCATCCGCACTATTCATCTCTTTTTCCTTAGTATCTTTTTGGCTTATAAAATTTGCAGCAGGTGCTAGAGGCACCTCCGCAGATGCACTTAAATGCCGATGGCTCCCAGGCAGGAAGCCTTTCCTGCAGTAAATCAAAATTGGCTCTTGGCTGCTTTTGTGACATCTTGCTTTTAATCGCAGACTATATTAATTTCTCCAAATAAAAATACTTAATGAATTTAATAAAGTCAACCTGACATTTAAAAGAGTAGGTACTAATAATTCACTGTTCGGCATCAAAATCTTCCCTGTCAGACTAACATGTCTTTTGAATAACATCTCCTTCTTTAATCCCTAGACTGACCTTGATTGAGACATTTGGTTACGTTCCGGAATCCAGAGAACATGGAACATACGTTCTGACCAATAGGAGGATTGCTGATGGCTCGGGCATCCTAAAGTACTCGAAGGGATTAGGGAGCTGACACAAATATTCACCAGTTAGCGGTTGGGGAACAACTTGGTTACCGTTAGTTTTTGTTCCTGTGCCATATAAACGTGTTATTTTAAAGACAAATCGAACAATTTCTGTTACGTATGTAGCGAAGTGACCTTGAAAGCCCAATGAAAGAGTTTAAGATCACTTGCAAGAAAAACTTACGGGTTCTATTCTGGTTTCCAAGTTGGAGATCAAGATAAAGATTGACCTCTTAATACTTGCTCTTGAACTCTAACGGGTCGGTTAAATAGTACCCACAAGACCATGTAATTTGGAATATCTCAGAGCTGCGTTTATGATTGCTATTTTTGTTTATCAAAAATCGCGGGGTTTTCTGTTAAGACCAAACATAACATTGATTATCCTTATATTCTCTCGGCCATTAGACATATGATTCATGAGGCTTCAAGCACACCTGTCCCCAAACATCTAGAAATATAAGAAATAGACCAAGAACCCGATGAGCTAGATGATTTTACTCCAAAATCCGGCGCACGGTTTCAAGACGAAGACTATTCGAACAGAATAGCAGCTAGCAGCCCATTTTTATGTCTCAGGAAGAAGTCAACAAACTTATTCATGTTTTAGATCTTCTCAAAACAGAGGCACAGCTCCTTTGATCTCATCTGCAGCAGTTTATCTACAAAAAGGAGTGAACATTTCTACGTATCGGAAAAGGGAGTTTAAGCCGGCAGTGTTTTTTTGCAAAGGAAAATGACTTGGTTTATTGTCACGATATTCCAGGTTTAATTACCATCTACTCCTTCCTATGGGTCATGCTGTAAATTAGAAAGAATTATAAGAGAATATGCGTACATTACAGCAAAGCATTAAGTACCAAGATCATAAATTGAATACCTGTGCCGAAATAAAAGTTGTTGCACTTCATACGGGATTGTATAGTGGCTACACCAAATATTATCGTTTATTGTGCCCGGTCTGAAAAACGTCCTTATAAACCCTTAGTTCAGCAGCACCTCCTCTGAACATAAAAGTAGGGCTTATAGAAAAATGTGTTATAGAAGAAAATACGCGAACTCTTCAAGGATAATAATTTTGAAACTACACTTTTGAAAAAAGAAAATAGGACGAGGACTGCCTTTAAAAATATATGTAACAACTTCCAAGGAAATAATAAATCGCAGAATTATGCAGAACTGATTGAAGAACTTATCCAATCTTGTAGCATGTCACTTAAGCTGCATTTCCTTCACTCGCATTTAGCATTCTTTCCTGAAAACTTAGGGGCAGTTTTAGATGAACAAGAAAATGGATTTCACTAGTAATTTGCTTAAATGGAAAATCAGTACAGTGGAAATGTAATGAACCGGGGTTAATAACTGATTCTGGTTAAATTGTTTCAACAAATTAAATCATAATTATTTTAAATTGATTCAAAAAATAAGTCCAGTTTGTACTAGCTCGCCAAGAGAGAACATTCAAATAAAAACATAATTTTATTAAAAAAAAAAATAAGTTTCAAGAAATAATGCCCGAACCGCGTGAAGAGTTAAATTATTTTGCCTAAGGAAAATTCAGAAAAATGTACAGCAATAGCACCTATCATATGCCTTATTAAAATAAAATAACTTACTGTTGGAATACATTCCAATTAAACGGCACTGTGTTTCACCAGAACCGAAATACAACTCGAAGTGCAGCCAAATTTTTTTTTTCGATTGCATTATAACGCGAAATCAGATGAACTAACTACAAGGACTATCACCCACTAGTTGCACGCTTCAAAAACAGGTCCCCAACACATTGTTCTAAAAAGAAAACCTTGGCCAGGGGGTGTTTCTATTAGGATTATTTAGCGAGCAAAGACCTGGGATCGGAATGCAAAAATCATGTTAACTAGAATAATCAATTTTAATTATCCTAATTTGAAACACCCGGCCGTACTAAAACCGAGGTTGGAATTTAGAAAACATGTTAAAACGCTAATTGCCAAATAAAAATTCGGTGACTAAGGAATTTTAAATGTTCTTCGTAAAATCATTTTATTAGCTGGGCAGGTCCTGAATCCCGATTTTTCAAAGAGAAAAACAAGCCTTGAAAGATGGTACAAAAAGATAAAAATCTTTGGGAAAGAGTCAGTCTGAAAAAAGGTTTCACGTTTGGTAACGCGTTACTATGCTCACAAGGGGCCTCAAAAAGTAGTCACAAATAACCATCACAAGTTGTAGAAAGTCAATATGCCGGAAAGAGGACAGGAAAAGTAAAACGTACCGCTGTCAAAAAAAAACTCTGTCCAAAATTTGTGTTTCCTGCAGTGTACGGTTACGCAATCAGCTCTAGTAGGGGTTGAAGCGCAGGTTACGGCTTATTCGATAAGAAATAGAACGTGTTGTAGCTTTAACACTCTGCGACTTTTGCATTGAAATGGTCAAGAAACCCAGAATGTACTCCTCTAATCTGGTGTCATTAAACAGACTAAGTGTTAGTGAAAATTTGGATATCATTTCTTTTAGGTTTTAATGTCATTTTTTCGGTTTGAAGTTTAATGTTTTAAAGAGTCAGATAAAAAGTAAATAACAGCGGGATACATATTAATAATGCTAATTAGTTTCTTCTATTATTGTTTGACGAACTCTTAACTAACTAGGACATTCCAGAAATTTCCTCAACCACTGAATTAATACAAAAATGCTCCCTTTAAATTGTGTGTTCCCTTAAATTCGAAATCTCAATTAGTATTTTAAAACGGAAAGTGGTTTGGCCTATGCTCATTTCCTTATAACTAGGATGACATTTGAGTACAGAAAAATACCGGTACTGCGAATCCGGTAAACAGAAAATTAACAGGAATAGAAGAAAAGGCCACTAATAGAGTAGATATGCAAAAAGGCATAATCGGCGTTCATTTCCGAGATTTGATCCCAAACGTGTTAAGAAGTTTAATCCTCCTTCACTGAGTCAAGAATCATCCAACACTTTCCATCGCCCAGATCATAAATAAGTCGATAGAGGCTGCAATTTATAATGGATTTTCAACTTTCTAAATAAATCCCTGCCTTTTATAAATACCATAAAATATATTTCATTTAAACACCTCAATAAAATGTAGTAATTTACGATGACGGATTCTATAATTTACATTTTTTGTTCCTCTTAATACGCGGGGCTCCGATTGATATGGAGCAGACATAATTTTCAGATTCGTATGGAAATCCGTTTCGATCTAAGGAGGGGCAATCGAAAGTACGGCGCTTTAGACGCATTTTATTCACTCCTTCTCGGTATATTTTTGTAACGAAGAATTATAATGTTCTCTAGATGGACAGCAAGATATAATAATACTGCAAGATCTGGATAAGTAAATATCTTTTTTTTAACTTTTTAAGGATGGATACAAATTTAGGGTTTTCGAAATCGTCTCTATTTACCTGATAGAGTAATACAAGAAATTCAGAAAATAACTATTTATGTAGAGACTTTTTTTAAAACAAGAATTATAAGATATTAAAAAATAATTTCAGCCCATTGATAAGTTGGATATCACGACATTTAATGGTTAGTAAATATAAATTCCAACAAAATTTTATTTAAAACTTTATAATTCAATAATGACTTTGATAATAGATGCTGGTGTATAGTCAAACTCGATCCTTTAATGCTGGATGATGGTCTTACAATGTATCAACGACAAACTTTGAAGTTTGTTTTTCTTTTATGTGCCAATAATTTTTTCTATGCATATATATTTTGAATAAGATTTTGTAGAATATGCAATTATAAACCTATAAGTTACGAGCGGCATAATGATTTCTGACTCATATTATCAATGGACGTGAATGCAGTGATTGATTTTTTATCCCAGTTCGAATGGGACAAGTTATTTAATAACAAATCACTTAATGATATGGTTAATGCATTTTATGATATTGTTTACTTAACAGTTGATATTTTTGTTCCTTTAAAAAAGTATTCAGCTAAGAGATTTCCTATTTGGTTTTCCCAAGAACTTGAAGAAATAATAATTGAAAAAAGAAAACACATAAGAATTTATTCTGACTACAATGAATTTTCTATTTTAAGAACGAAATCTTTAAAAAAAAAACAATGTTACCAAAATTATATAGCTTTAACTGAATCGTCTCTTAGAACCAATGTTAAGAATTTTTGGAGCATTGTTAATAGCAAAAAGGAAAGAAGCTATACACTGTCGGTTATGCACTTCGGTGATGTAAGTTGTTCTGTTGGAGGGCATATTGTCAATTTGTTTGCAGAATACTTCTCAAGAATGTATAGTGACAGATACCGTGTCCTGGAAGACTCGTTATCTTTTGGGGACACAAATCTTTCCCAGTTTAATATAACAATCTCATCAATTTATGAAAAGCTATCAACTTTGGATATGAGCAAAGGATCTGGTCCGGATGGTCTCTCACCATATCTTATTAAACATTGTAGCTTCATACTTTCTAAACCGCTTCATACTATTTTTAATCTGTCCCTTAAAACTGGAACTTTTCCATCCTATTGGAAATCAAGTTTCATAACTCCCATAGGTGATAATTCTCTGGTCGAGAATTACAGGCTTATCAGTATCTTGAGTTGTATTCCCAAAGTATTCGAAAGTTTAGTCTGTGACTACTTGTCTGCTGGTTTAAAAGATTGCTTCATCGACCGACAATTTGGATTTCTTCCCCACCGCTCTACTGAATTAAGCTTGCTTACATTTACAGATTTTCTCTTGGAATCATTGAAAGAAGGGTCCCATGTACATGCTGTATATACAGATTTCACTAAAGCATTTGATAGAGTAAACCATAAAATCCTTATCAATAAACTGACAGATAAGGGAATTCAGGGAGAGCTTCTAGAATGGTTAATGTCATACCTAACAGATAGAACACATATTGTACGCATCCAGAGCTTTCAGTCCATTGAGATTAAAATACCATCTGGTGTTTCACAAAGTTCACATCTGGAACCTCTACTCTTCAATATTTATGTAAATGATATCCTGTTTTATGTTCGCACTTTTCTTACTGTTTGCTGATGATCTAAAATTCTACATGAAAATCCATAACCAGGATGATTGCAACAAACTTCAATCTGACTTGGATCGCTTGTCTCAGTGGTGCGGTCTCAATGGTATATAACTGAATATTGACAAATGCCAGTTGATGATCTTCAGCCGCGGAAGTAGTCCCATCCATCAGGTTTATAACATAAACGACTCACCACTATTGCTGGCCTCTCAAGTAAAAGATCTGGGAGTGTTGCTTGACGGTCACTTATCTTACACACATCACTTATCATCAGTGGTCTCTAAATCACTACAAATTTTGGGCTTTATCAAAGGGTGCACTAAGGATTTCCTAAATGTTCATTCCCTCAAACTACTATTCTGTTCCATAATGCAACCACATTTGGATTATTGTTCTTGAGTTTGGTCTCCCTCTTATAATATCCACATACTGGAAATAGTGCAGCATAAGTTTTTGAGGTACACAACATTTAAGGGACAGCATAGAGTTGAAACCGTTATTTAGTCAGAATTGGAGAATTCTCTTCAGATTACATCCCTTCAGATTCGTCGTATGCACAAAGATCTCTATAATTTATTAAAATCGGGCTTCATGTCCCCTCTCGCCAAACCAGACTGAACCATTCTTTTCAAGCTAATTTCCATCGCACTAACTATGGACATAACTCGTTTTTGACTAGATCAGCTAGACTAGCAAATAATTATTCAGCCCAATTAGACTGCTTCCAAAATCAAAAACTTTTTAAGAAAGAACTAAAAGACTGTCTGTAACAAGGTGGACCTTCCTTTTTGCTACTACTATGTTACTTCTTGACTTAAGAATTTTGAGTCCCTATATATTTGAGTTGTTATTGTTACACTTGTACTGCGTTTTTACTATCTGAGTAATTTAAGTAAAAGTTACGTTTGTGATACTTAGGTTAGGATTTAGGATTAACTTTTAAATTCCTTGTAAATTTCCTTTATATTGGGCAATAGCCCGTTCAAAAATATAAATATAAATAAATAAATTAAAAAAAGTGTGGCGATATACACATTTGTAAAGTAAGAATACAGGTTGTGTAACCTTTACTTTAGTTATATTAATTATTCTTTCAAATATCTGGAAGTATATACTTGGAAGTTGAACCATGGAAATACTTACTGCGAAGAGGAAACCAAAGTTGTTGAATTATACTTCCAATAGCGGGAATTTGATTATTGTAACTTACCGATAATTTTATGCGAAAAGTGCTTCAGCAGATATGAAAATACGTAATATACTTCTGTACACCTACCGGATCTAAATGGGGCGTTTCATTCCAATGATGTTCTGGTCTGTTAAGAGTGTCCCGGAGAAGTCTCTTTCCATGTAAAATATAACTGTCTTCCATTTTAAATATGGAAACTATAGTTTTTTAATAACTACCTAAGAATTATCAACTGGAACGTACTGCTTCAGTTTGTATCCACGAAAATATGATTAACGCAATTTACGAGATCTTATACATTATAAATGAGACAATCCTTGTATTCCATGCAAATTTGTTTAATCCAAAAGGACTTCTAAAAGTAACGTACACAGAGTGCTTTCGGCCTAAGCCGTCATCAGTGTTACCTGAAAAGTAAGTAAAAGAACCGCCCTTGGAGGGCGGCGAATTCGCCCCTCTCTGAGATTCCAGTTGGTTCGTCTACATGTTGAGTAAGCCCGCAGCTGATGGCAAATGTTTCAGCTTCTCTACTTTCGTTGTCGGTCTTGTTGTAATGTTTGAGCCAGTTGGTGTTGTAGACATTGAAATCTCCCAGAACGATTATTTCTGAATTGGGGTGATTGACCTGTATTGAGTTAAAAGTGGTAGCTAGTGACGTCAAGGTTGTTCGGTTCGAGTGTTTCCTCGCGGTGACATGAAAGGTCGCTTCGGACAAAATGGCATATTCCGAACGATAAGAGTTGTATTGTAGAAAAAGTTTTGAGCCATATGGCCATGTTACAATTGAGAAGCAGATGGTTTCTTTTCACCATTTTATGGAAAGTGCCCTTTTGGGCAGTATATAAAATCAAAACCAGTTCGATAGGCGTCAAAATATGGGCTGACGTAGAAACTTCTAAACTTTGTAATCTTCAGGTCAACACCGGAAGACTTCCTGGAAATATATCAGAAAAAAATCAAGGATATGCAGTAGTATCTGACTTAGTACAACCATATCACGATACTGGGAGAGGAATAACTGCTGACAATTTCTTCACAAGCATCCCTTTAGCTAACTATTTATTTACCCAAAAATCTTACCTTATTGGGAACTGTTCGTAAGAATAATCCTGATACTCTCACAAGCCTAAATAACACTTCTAGGCCAATTCACTCTTCTATGTTTGCTTTTACCAATGATCTGACAATGGCTACTCATATTCCAAAAAGGAACGTGCTATCCAGCCAGCACGATGAAGCCAAGGTCAATGAAGAAAATGAGAACAAACCAATCATGGTACTAGATTATATCCAAACCAAAGAAGAAGTTGATAATGCTGATTAGGTTGTAAGGGCATTTGCAATATTTGCATGTATTCGGAGGATAGCTCGATGACCGTATAGGATATTTTTGAATATTATAGACATAATATGTACTTTGAATGCTCATGTCATTTATATGGAGAAAAATCTCAACTGGAAGAAAAATAACTCTGCCTGGCGACGCGACGTCTCTTCTAAGTGATGACTTAGCTCGAACTCATATGGAAAAAAAGGCATAATATAAGTACCATAAGAAGGACACAAAGATGGCTCTACTAGACTGTGAGATGTGATGCCAGAAAAGCTGCTTATGAACTAAGACAGCAAAAGAGCAAGATGTTTCTAGTGTCACAGAAGATGTGACAAAAAGGTGAACACTAGATGCGATCATTGCAAACAATTTGTATGTCAAAACCATAGAATAACCAAACAATATATTGTGTACTAAATGTGCATCGGCTCAAGGCATTTTTTCATATTTAATGGGCATAATGAATTATGCCACATTTATGTTAACTTTTTATTTTTTCTCCTAATATTTGTTTGTTATATTTAGAATGTATTTTTAATTTTTTTTCTAGAATATTCAATAGACTTTCGAGAAAAATCTAAAGTATAGTTTGTTTGCCTCTAGATCTAATTAATTTACAAAACCAATTTACCTAATGTATTTAGCTGGGGTCTCTAAAAAACCCCGCATGGGTGTTTACGTTGATTTTGATAGCATGGGAATTTAAGAGCTTATTTCATATCTGGCCTGGTAAATTTGGTTGGTTATTTTTTCAAATAGTCCGTACTAAATGCACTGTTTTTAGTTTTTTATATAATATTGCCCACATGCATGAACTTTCCCAGCTAAGGAACTGAATTGTTTTTTTTTTTTAATGTAAGCCGATATCTACTTGTTAACCACAAACGTGCTTAATGTAATATTCCGTTTAACTATAAACGCACAAACTTATTACTGGAAGAACGAAAGATGTCACTTAGCCACAGGGCGTATTTACGCTTAATTTGCGTAATACCGCATTAAGAAATGCCAATACCAGCATGGCTCTAAAATTATATTATACTCACTTATCACATTTAACTTAAAAACACATGACAATAAACACAATTAATGTTACTTTTCGCAACATTTGTTTAATTAGTTTGGAGACTTTTTGCACTGTATTCCGTTAAATCAATTGAAACATTTAAGGCTGTGCCATATACGTGCCAGTAGTAGTGCCTAAAAGCATGTTAATCACAATGGATATAGGAAAGAACCAGTTAATTTGGAGCGATAAATAGTTAGTGTGGCTTCAGGAACTACTGATCGATAGCAAAGATAGTAAGTAATACTATACAAAAACGTCTCTCCCACCGTTGACAGACGAGCGCGGGGTCACGGCGACTATCGCTAAGGAAAAAGCAAACATGTTCCAAAAAATGCAAGAAAACCACGCCCTCAAACTATCGCCCAATTGCCTTGCTTCCAATAGTCTCCAAAGTCATGGGACGTGTAGTCGATCAGCAATTACTCAAGTACCTCGAGACCAACAGAATAATTAGCGATAACCAATACGGCTTTCGCAAAGAGAGACGACAGGAGATATAATGGCCTATGTCACTCATATATGGAGTAAAGCAATTGAGAACTACGGAGAATCTCGAGCGATTCGGTCGGACTGCCAGCATCTCTCTGCGGCTGTATTGCCAGTATCCTTAAGAACCGATCTCTGCACGTTGCAGTTGATCAACACATCTCAGAAATATTTGCACCAACTCTGTTCCTCATCTATATTAATGACCTGCTTACCGAAACCAATAATCCAACAGTTTTGCAGATGACAGTACCCTTGTCTCCCAAGCCAGAGCACCTTAGAAACCTTTACCAGCGAAGAAAGCCAATACGGCGGGCCCTGACATCACAATGACAGGATCGACCTTTTCTTCATCCTCGACAATCGGGCTACTGGGTGTCTCGGTCAACAGCAATATGTCCTGGCATGACCACGTTGCTAACATCGCAAAATAGGCCTCGCAGAAACTTGGTGCGCTATTTCGAAACAAAAAACTGAATTTGTTGCTTAGAATATTCCTCATACATCTGGGGTGCCGCACCTAGGCGCACCCTAAAACTGCTGAATTTCATTCAAATGGGAGCTGTGCATCTCGTCGGCAACTCGGAGTTGACTCGGGATTCGGTTGGTCTGGAACACCGCAGACATGTGGCAGATATTTTCACGGCAGACGTTCTCAGGATATGGTCCGCCTCATCCCACCCCCTAGCAGAGCCTGTCAGACAGTCGCGGCAGACGGCAAGAGCGCATCCGTTCGTCGTACAACTGAAAAAACATAGAACGTCGCTCTACGACGACTCCTTTGTCTGGCGCACTGCATCACTGTGGAACTCACTCCCAGGACATCTGCTTCCCTCTAATTATAACCTACAGCTATTCAAGAACAACAAAGTAGAGAGAGAATCGACAAGCATGCAGCTGATTTTAAGATGTTTAGGAGCTTAGGCATATATCTAGCGAAGTAGGGTATGTTCAGTTACAATCCGAGGAATATCTCTGGTCTATCCAATACACTCCCTTACGGTACTTTTGTCTTGATTTCTTTTCTTTCAGAATACATATTATGTATCTTCCTATTTACATCTGAACTATATTTATATTCAATGATGGGTCTGAGTATTGTGTTAGTACCTACTTGAATTTCCAGCTCTTGGAACAAGTCTTCACACCAAGCATTGTCAAATGCTTGTGCTACATCCATGAAGATTGCTGAGCAGACTTTGTTTCCTTCTAGTGATTTTTCGATGACGTCAGTGGTTCTGTGCATCTCGTCTATGATAGAAAGGCTTTCTTTGAAGTTAAGCTGATAAGCGAGAATTAGGCATTTTCCTCTATTTTGGGGTTTTAATATTCTAGGAACTAGTTTTTCATATTAGACCGAGAGCTCGCGTGAAAAATACCTCGTCATAAGGTACAAAATATTAACTGTTTTTATACGATTCGGCAATATTAATGATGTATATAGACGCCCGTCTGTCGTCCCTAACTGGACGCTTTAGTGGGTGGGCGCCGTTTGAAAATGGCGAAAGTGTTTTTTTTTTGGGAATTAGGACCGGAAAATATCGAAAAATAACAAATCGCCTGATGGCTGATACATAGGCGTACATAATTACGTACATATACGTACATATTTTAAACGTTTACCTGTCCTAATACTCGGACTTTCCCAGCATTATATTTATCACACTTAGGTTTTTTTATTACTATTGTAAACATTCGAATTTGACGATTTTTTGTATGCATATCTTAAAGTTTAAGTAATTGTAATTTTTCAGTTATATTTGTTCTTCCGAAGAAGACACAGTGTGTTTGTTTCATTTCATAGTTTCAATTAAAATGGCTAACTCAGTTTTCTCTACAGTGAAACGAGCGAGCAAATGTCCATTTTCATATTATTCTTAATGTATATGACGCCCTCAAACATCAAAATCCTCTGTATAGCGTTGATACTGTGGTGGAAATGTGTTCGCAAATGACGGGTGTTTCAAAAACGTCGATATATAAATTAAGGTGTGAACGAAAAAGTGGAGCTGTAAAACCACCTATACCATCTTCAGGAAGAAAGACGGTGCCTATCGATGAAGACTACAAACTTATAATTAGAAGAACAGTACATTCCTTTTATTTTAATAAGGAAATACCAACCATCGACAAAATTTTAGGAGCCTTGAAGCAAGACCAAAATATGTCTCCAACGATAAGCAGGAAGAAATTGTGGACAACTTTAAAACAAATGAATTTCAGCTGGGAAAAACAAAGCAGAAAATCGCTCCTAATCGAAAAAGATGAAATTATTTGCTGGAGGAGACATTACTTAAGACAGATAAAGCAGTTTCGAAGTGAGAATAGAAAGATTTATTATCTGGACGAAACATGGCTTAATGAAGGATATACGGTTGGGAAGATTTGGCAAGACAAAAATATTTCAAGTTTTCGTCAAGCATTCTTAGAAGGCTGGTCCACCGGACTAAAACCACCATCTGGGAAAGGAAAGCGACTGATTATTACACACCTTGGAAGTGTTGATGGTTTTGTTGAGGGCGGTTTGTTAATGTTTGAGTCAAATCATTCTGGCGATTACCATGAAGACATGAATGGCGATGTGTTCGAAGAATATTTTGAACAAATGTTAGATCTCATTCCACCTAATTCTGTGATAGTGATGGACAATGCGAGTTATCATTCCAGAAAAGTTGACAGAATACCAACTAATTCATGGAGAAAAGCGGATATTATTCAGTGGTTTAGACAGAATAACATACCATTTGATGAAAGTATGGTGAAAAAGGAACTGTTGTCCATAGTGTCCTCAAATAAAGCTCGTTTCACCGAGCATTGCACAGAAACGAAATATTACTATTCTTCGTCTGCCTCCGTATCATTGCGAATTAAATCCCATTGAACTTGTTTGGGCCCAAGTAAAAAGTTATGTAGCAAGGAGAAACACGACGTTTAAAATGAAAGATGTTAAAATTATCTTTGAGGAATCTTTAAAAAATGTCGATTCTGAAAAATGGCGTAAGTGTATTGAGCATGTTATAAAAGAAGAAGAAAAAATGTGGAAACTAGACCATTTAATTGACCTAATTGTAGAGCCTTTAATTATATCCTTGGAACATGACGAAGATTCGACGGATTTTTCTGACCACGAAAATGATATACCATAGTTCTCTACATAACTGTTTACACAAAATCGCAATTCTTATACCTTATTATATAAATATTATATGTGATAAAATGTTACAGTAATACTAACTGTTTTTGAATATACATAAATATGTGAATAAATAAAAGTACTTAGGTAAAACAGGTATTTTTAATTAAATACCCAAACGTAAGTTACTGCAGGTAGAAAATGGCCCCTTTGCTAATAAAGCCTATTGTTTGCAGCGGGATTGCCATACAAAACAGGGTGGAATGGTTAAAATATAATACAGCAGGCTATAACAGCTGTGGCTAAATATTTAGAAATCACAAAAATTTATTTGACCACTCTGTTAGCGTTTTGCATTTATAAGTAGGTTTTATTACTCCGCACCATTTCGAAATAGAGTATAGTTATTATTTGTCTTAAACTAAAGGTATTTTAGAATGAACTATATAAACGGTTTTAGTTCTGCAACAGACGGGCGCACAACCTCCGCAGATGCTTTTCAAAACATTCTTTGCATCTCGCTTCGATGCGCAAGCCACCACACGTCAGAACGAGATCGCTGCTATGGGTAACTGTAATCTTGAAAATCATATAGTGTGTTCTGATTGTAAAAGGTATTAAAATAGGTTGCTGTCAACTCCAAAATACAATTGATTCAAATAAAAAAAAATACACAAAACGGAAGAAACTAAACTTTTAGATATCTATAAACGAAAGAAATAAACAAATACCACTACTCAGAACATGTTTAGCTTAACACAGTAATATTAAAAATATATTAACACAGTTTTTGCTATTTAGGAAACTATTCACATAAGAAAAAATTGTAACTTAGGTTACGCATATTTCATCACAGCCGTTACGATTCTTCATCACTGGAAGGAAGAAAAATGTCTTCAGCATCTGATTGTGGACTTTCCTCAGTTAGACAAATTTCCTCAAGTGACGATGGCATCTGTGGACCTTCAAACCACTGAATCTTCAGTTTCTCTTAAATCAATAGCCATCCATGTGTGGTAGGATTGTAAAATGTAGGCTGCCTTTCACTCGCATACACCCAAATGGAACAAAATTGATTGATTCCCTTAATTTTGCACAAGAGTACCTCCCTACACGGAGGCAATAAACTTCCATCAAACTTTTTAAGAGATTCCAAAGAGTTTCTGGATGTTTTTAGTTTGTACGATCTTAAAGCTTCATTTATATTCGGAAAATTTTTCTCCCTGTATATTTCAAACAGAAACTTCTCTGTGCTTAAAATTTGTTCTCCTGTTATATCCATTTTGACCTCCATCACTTTTCCGTCTGATCTTTTGACCAGGCTCTTATTTTCATCTGCGAAAGTTGAAATATTTTATCTAATTATCCTTTCTTCAAACCTGAATGGGTTTTCCAAGCATTCGCAAATAAATTTGTTCCGAACAAAGGTTTGAAGAAAGCATAAATAGACAAAAGATTTCAACTTTCGCGGATGAAACTAAGAGCTTCGTCAAAAGATCAGACGGAAAAGTGATGGAGGTCAAAATGGAAAGAGATTTGTTGAGAAGAATTCTCGATCTATCCATGGAGAGTAAGCTAGATCCCATGACCATCTTATCTTTCCCATTAACGCCGTTGCCATCATCTTTATGTTATATCGATGGCACTATGCATAAAACGAAAAAGGCTAGTCTTCTGAGAGCTCTAGAAAAGTAGGCAGAAAATATTGCACCTGAAAACCCTGACTATATTTTACTTACTTCACTTATCGAGGGAAACACCAACGACTTTCGGAAAATTGGCCCAGTATGTTTTAAGCAAGATCTGCAAACACAAGGGAAGCAGAATTCCGACAGATTCATGGCCTCATCTATCAAAGGTGAAAAACGACCTCAAATTTGGAGTAGAACGTGTGATTTTATTATTTTGAGGCCAGATCAACAAAGGCCATCAGACTTGTTAAAAGCACTGGGAAATGACAATTTCAAAACAGCCCTAGCGAAATTTTTCTGTAACATTTGGCAGGATCATTGTTATTCCTCGTTTTTAAACAACAAAGCTCTGTATGTTAATTGCGAATATGCTTGTTATAAGTTCCATAGCATCAATGGTTGCGTCTACAGAGATGTTGAGGAAAATTTGGCTTGTACTCACGAAGAAGCTGAGAGTAAAATTGTCTTCAGTTTAGCACGCCTGCCAGCTGGTAGCAGAGTTGTCGTAAGAGCATCGGATATTATTATTGTGGGGAATGCACACATTTTTAGAGAACACTAAGAACATGTCTGTTTGGTTGGAAGTCGGCACTCAGTCGCCAGGATTTCTCTAAAGCTCTCCCTGCATTTCACGCCTTTAGAGCATGTGATTATACAGTGACGCTTTCACGAAAGGGTAAAAAGCCATTCGCACAGAATAGTTTCTGTTTCTGTTTTACAAACATAGATGAAGCTTTAAGATCGTACAATCTAAAAACATCCAGAAACCCTTTGGACCCTCTCAAAAAGTTTGAATGGAGTCAATCAAATTTGTGTCATTTGGGTGTATGTGGCTGAAAGGCAGCCTACATTTTAGGACATTTTAGGATCCTACCAAGGATGGATGGGTATTAATTCAATAAAAACTCAACATTCAGTGGTTTGAAGGTCCGCATAAATCATCATCACCTGAGGAGATTTGTCTGACTGAGGACAGTCCACAATTAGATGATGAAGACTTTTTTCTTTCTTCCAGTGGTGAAGAATCGTAATGGCTCTGATGAAATTTACGTAACCTAATTTCCAATGTTTGCTTATGTGACAATAGTGTCCTAAATAGCGAAAACTATGATAATATATTTTTAATATTACTGTGTTAAGCTAAATATTTTCCGAGTAGTGACATTTGTTTATTTCTTGAGGTTGACATCGTATATAGATAAAAGTTTATCAATCAATCAATCAAATATGCTTTATTGTTTAAACATAACATATGTCATTAACAAACCAATCCTAAGTCTAATACGTAGCATAGTTAGAGAGAGAAAAAACACTTAATGTATTTATATTTACTTACACGTAATATAGGACATAAATAAACACAAAATCAAATTTTCACATATTTTATAATGGAAGAAAAAAGAATAAAATAGATGTGAAAGTCAGCATAAGTTAAAATTGATAAATATACAAAAAATATTAGTAAGATAAAAAATGTTTACAACACAAAATTATCCCACCATGCCACCTAGAAAGAGTCTGCAAAGTACTCATTTAGGGAGTAGTGCAAAGAGTGCAAAGTACTCATTTAGGGAGTAGTTTCTTCCGTTTTGTTTATTTTTTATTTGAATCAATTGTATTTTCTATTTTAATGCCTTTTACAATCAGAACACAATATATGATTTTCAAGATTACATTTACCCATAGCAGCGTCTCGTTCTAACGTGTGGTGGCTTGCGCATCGAAGCAAGATGCAACGAATTATTTGAAAAGCGTCTGCGGACGTTGTGCGTCCGTCTGTCGAAGAACTAAAAACGTTTATAGAGTTCATATTAAAATACCTTTAGTTTAAGACAAATAATAACTCTGTAGCTATCACGAGGTTTTAGTGGAAAAGTCAGGAATTTCGGCGGCGTCTGTTGGAAAAGGGCGTTTATAAAAATCGTCTGCCACGGCGATTTTTTATTTTTCGATATTTTCCGGTCCTAATTCCCAAAAAAAACACTTTGTACCTATGACGAGATATACATGTTTTTTTCGTCATTTTCAAACGGCGCCCACCCACTAAAGCGTCCAGTTAGGGACGGCAGACGGGCGTCTATATACATCATTAATATTGCCGAATCGTATAAAAACAGTTAACATTTTGTACCTTATGACGAGGTATTTTTCACGCGAGCTCTCGGTCTAAAAGGACTTTTATTTAATTTAATTACATTCTTTAACCAACCCCAGGTTAATTTTGAGTGACAAAAATACATTATTACTAAAACAGAGTTTTATCCACAATACCGAAACAGAATTTTTTTGAGGGATTTTTCTTGGTTTACCGCATTGCGCTGCAATGTGTTTTTCTGTGCATCTGACGCAACTGGCTTCCTAATATTTGAGTATGTCCTTACGGTTGACATCGCTTACATTGTTTTTCTAATGGGTTGAATTTCTATTTTAACTTCCACCACAGATCTGTGCTTCCACTATATCCGCTGAACTAAAGATCTTATTGGCATCTTCATCGCATCTCAATGACACCATGAGTATGTTTAAGGACTGCTATGTTTTACATTTGAGTTTTTTGGTTGCTTTTAATATTTTATATCCTCTTTGTCTTAGTTCTCGGACTATTTTTGTTCAAGATTACCAGAGTGATGCAGTTTCATAGCCAGAAGAAATGTTGAACGTATATTTATACGTTATTAGTTTTTATATCTAATAAACGAAACAAGATGGCCAAACTCAGATCACTGTTCGATAGACAACGACGTAATATACTACTCTGGAAACAATGATAGCCACCATAGACACGGCGGCGTGGCAATCATTGTAGATAAAGAAGCCAGTAAAGAAGTGGAGGGTTTCATCCCAGTTTCGGAAAAAATTATAATAATACAACTAAAGACATCTCACACCAAACTGAATTTGATCCAAGTATATGCTCCTACGGTGGGCAGAACTGAGGACAAGATAGAAACTTTCTATCAGCAAATTGCAGATGCGCTAAAAATAGCTAAGCATGGAGAAATCACCATGGTCATGGGGGACCTTAATGCAAAGATAGGCAAGGGGAAGACTGGAAAAATTGTGGGAGACCAGGGTCTTGGAGAACATAATGAAAGAGGAGATAGTCTACTGTGATTCGTCCAGGAATAAGAACTAATAATAACAAACACATTCTTTAGGCTACCGGAAAGGCCTTTATAGACTTGGCGATCACCCACGGATAAACCAGACAAAATAGGTTTGTGTGCACGTGAGGCCCTCTCTACATTTAACGTATTAATCCAGAGATGCTTGGACGTTAACCAGGACATATATGCATATTTCATAGATTATAATAAGGCCTTCGACAAAGTTCGTCACGATCAATTAATGAAGGTCTTTAAAACGAAATAGAGAGACCACAACGATCTCCGGATAATATCAAATTTATATTATAACCAACGGGCAAAGGTACGCATTAACGACCAAATGTCAGAAGAGATCGAAATTAGAAGAGGACTTAGACAAGGATGTATATTGTCCCCACTACTTTTCAACGCATACTCTGAATAGATCCTGAAAAAGCGCTTGAGGGAGAAATAGCTGGTGTTAAGGTCAATGGAACACCAATTAACAACATCAGATACGCGGACGATAAAGTTATATTAGCAGAGAGTCTAGAGGATCTTAAGAGACTAATGAACAAAATAGTTGAACGCGGTCAGGAATATGGGCTTACAATAAACGTAAAAAAACGAAATATATGAAGATAACAAAAAGTCAAAACAATAATGAGACTATAACGATTAACAACAGGACTCTTGAACAGGTAGACAACTACAGATGTCTAGGCACAATGATCAGCTCTACCAGCGACTACTCTAAAGAAATTAAAATATGCATAGAAAAGGCACGAACAAACTTTAATAAACTGAGAAGAGGGCTCCGTGCAAGGGATTTGCAGCTGGATCTGAGAATCAGACTAGCAAGGTGTTATGTCGTTTCTACTTTGCTTTATGGAATGGAAGCCTGCACCCTGAACGCAGCAACTGTAAATAAACTTGAGTCTTCTGAAATATGGGAGTATAAATGAATCCTAAAAACATCATGGACGGAACACGTGACAAACAACGAAGTCATGAGCAGAGTGAACAAGGAGCTGGAGATTGTAGAAACCATCAAAATTAGAAAGCTGCAACTGGGCCACAGTATACGGGGAGAGATATATACCATGCTGCAATTGGTTATACAACGTAAAATCCAAGGCAAAAGAAGTGTAGGAAGGAGAAGAATATCACGGCTGAGCGACTTGCGAGAATGGTACGGATGCATATCAACCGAACTTTTTAGAGCAGCCGCCTCCAAAGTTAGGATCGCTATGATGATTGTCAACCTCCGAGCTCCGGAGATGGCACGTGAAAACGGAGAAGAATACCCCGGAAAGAATTGATCATATTGTTTTTTGTTATTCTGAATAGAGCAGCTGCCAGTGTCGGCTCATGAGAGAGAACTCTGGAACTGCCTTCATCCACGATAAATTTTCGAAATTTATTATTATTATTTCAACAGGTTTCCATATCATGTTCTATTCTTATTTCGTTAAATGTATTTTTGTATGTTGATATTTTCGATGTATATCTCTGATTTTCTATTTAAATACACTATTTTTCGCATGATAATGTTTTGATTGAATCTAATGTTTGCTAATATAAATATTTGGATATCTAGGAATGTTCTATGTATTATTATGTAGTAAAGTAATGTTAGAGGGGTTTAATTTTAACATTTAAGTAGCGATGTCCAAAGAATTTTATCTCGACAGATACCTACGTGCAAAAACTAACCATGCACTGAGTGTCTCCTGTAGGATGCAATTATGCCATATTAAAAACCTGAATAATTAAGCAAGTCACATTTGCTTGATATCAGCAGAAATTAATTTGTATTCTTGGCAAGATATTTATGAAAAGTAATTTATCAAGTCTGTTTATTGGTATTTTATTTAATTACCTTGATATTTCTCACATTTATTTACTATGAGCTAAAGACGTTTTGTTAAGGATTAATATTTCCCTTAAAAACAGACATTAAATTTTTAAGTCTCTTCCAACAACCTCTAAAGTTAATTTATTTGCATCTGGCATGTTTGAATCAGTGTGGAATCTAAAGTTCAGCATGAGCAATAAATTTTAAAATATATACTAATTTATCAGTTTTATGGAAATTTAGATGGGAAATTTCGTGTATAAATACATTTTTTCTGTGGAATCAAATTTCCAGGTATTGCTGATGCAATAAATGTGATTTAAATTTACGGTGAATAAAAGTGGTTGAACTTAAAAAGAAAAATCAAAAATGCCCGGTAAGACGAAGTCGACAAATAGACCAATACTTGCTTAAGACCACACGACAGCTCAAAACTTCAGCGATGTGATATTATTATTATGAAATAATGTTGAAATTTTTTGTCACAACTTAGATATTCAGGGTAAAAGTTTACCTCCAAATCTCTTGAAAAAAAATCGAAATTCTCCGATCCTAACCCGTTTTCCCGGATTCAAATAGTTTTAAATAAAATTTCATGCAAATAAATCTACTTACTAGCTACAAAAAATATGTTCAACAATAATGCAAATTTTTTCCTCAAAATCTGGCATGAAATCCACCAGAAACCAAAAAATGAAAAGAAATTTTCCGTATTTTCCAACTACCTACGGAAAATTTTTAGATCACTGGGTTTACGAATCTTAAATTGATTTCCTGAAAATAGGCTGATATGTACTTTTAAAATTGATTTCTCAAATGGAAAATCAAAAATTCATCAATTTGGCATTGGCAAAACCGTCATTTTTTTCTTTTGGACTAGAAGTTGATGTCTTTATATTTTCCGTGAAAAGTCCATATTTCTCCTACATTTTCGACACAGAAAAGCATTTAGATTTAGAGAGTTTCCTTCCTAGAATTTTTTTTCGACTACGCCAAAAAGTTACGATACCAGGAGTAGTAAAATCCCGTAAAATATTTCACTGTAGCTTCCGGTTGATCAAAACGCTTAAGACTTCTTCATATGTTATTTCCTTGGATGGTGATCTAGCTTCCGGTGTTTTCAAAAAGGTATGTTGTATCTTGTTTCTATATTAGATAGTAAAAATTATTAATAATTTACCTAGGGTTCTCACTCCAACCAGTCTTTCGCTAGCCTATACAGTTTTTCCAGGTTTATTCCAGCCAGTTTGAGACCCTTTTGATGAAGTGATGCCGACCCATATAGCGTGACTTGCAGCTTCACAGGAAGCGGTAAAACTCTAATTGGGGCCTGCGAAGTAGCCGTTTTCGAAAAAAATTAAAATGAATCGGTAGGTTTATCGCATCTGAAATTACTCCGCTGGCTGGTTTTCTCCCTCACCTGGCTGAAGTCAACGCGATTTTAACTGAATGAGCGTTACATTTGCGTAGACACTTCAGTCTTATTTACTACCCTAGAAAAGTATGGAATACGGCTACTACAAAAATTGAATTAGATTGATGGACAAAGATATCATAATTTTTGATATATTAGGTTATCAAGAGAACATAATGTTTTTATTTAGTTCAACATTTTTAAATATGAGCAAATATGGAGCCTATAAAAAACTTCATAAACTTTTTACTACTAAGTTTGCATGTTTATGTAAAGAACTTCATAGCAACAATGTACATCAATTTGTAAATTTATATACACTTATACTATTGCTTTATAAGCATTTTAAGGCGAGTAAGTACATTTATTATCTATTTTTTGCTCAGAGAGGATTCTTTCACCCTGACATGTAAAAAATTTGTATAATTTTAGTAAACGTATATTGAATATTCTATAAATATTTGAAAATAATTAATTATATATCTTTAGTCACTTCTTCCCTGAACCAGCTAAAATCTCGTGACAGAAAAGGTAACAGGATAACAAAATCGATTTCAATTTTTATATAGTTCTGCTTGAGATTTGGGAAATTTTCTATCGATAAACATTTACCAAGTAATGTCGAAACAAATACTATTAATTACTGAATTAAGTTCTTGTTTATTTAAGCACTTACTTTGCGCTCTATCCTAATGCTTTATCTGATCCTCTAACAGGGTAATACTTCTTTCACATAAATCCTAAATACAAGGCATATATCTTATACCTAAATCTCTATTAATATTAAGTAACTAATTTCTTAGTTTCCACACATACCTACTTTAACATTCGTTTCTCTATTCCGTTTGTCTGTAGCCTTATATCATTCTCTTTGTCGTACGTTCAACATCGTATCTATTATTAATTATCTTTTTCTCTCCCACATTGCATTCGGTTTGTAGGAAATTCTAAAGAGGAATTTTGTTCAACTACTAGGAAACCTGTCTTAACTAACAAAAACACAATATAATTTTTATCTTAACTCCGCCAACTGAAAATTCCTGGGATTTCAATTTTGCTTTAAATGGATTATTTTAAAAGAAAGTCGAAATTTCAAGAAATTTTATAGCAAGTTCCTAATGTCTACTGTTCCTTTTGAGTTTTCCTTGCGGAGTTCAGTAAAAACAAGATATTCCTTAATTCCATAGGTTTTAGCTCCTAATTTGTCGTACGGAAGCCCGAGTTCGTTTTGCTAAAAATTAAATGACATTAATTCCGAGGGTACTTTGACACAATACCAGTGTTTCGATTGTTCATGCCATAGAGTGGCGCAGTGGAAAGTTTCTGTACCCCAAAAAATTGAAAATTCTTCTGAAAATTCTATTGATTCTTTCGGGAAAAGAAGTACGAAACCTAACATTCTGTCTCTCTCTATAGTCTTAAGAAAATAAAAGCCATTTGTGATTTTGCACATTTTTATATTCCTGTGCTTTGCCTTTATATGGAGTAGCGCAATTGAGAACTATAGAGAATCTCCAGCGATTGCGTTGGCATTCGCCAGAGTTTGGCATGACGGATTGATCAACAAACTGCCTTTCGTCACACTGCCAACCTCTCCTTATGAACCGTTCTCTGCGCGTTGCAGTTGACGGACACATCCCAGACATATTCGTCATTAACGCGGGTGTGCCTCAGGGCGCTACACTTTCACCAAATCTCTTTCTCATCTACATTAATGACTGGCTGACCGAAATCAATAATCCTGTTTACAGTTTTGCCGATGACTGTACTCTTGTCTCCCAATTTAGATCAGAAAAACCTTTATCAGCTACTGAGATATATTACCGCAGACAGGAGCAGATTACAGCAATTAATAAAGATCTGGAGAGGGTTCGAACTTGGGGCGACAGAAATTTGGTCCAGTTTAATGTACAAAAACCCAAGCGGCCACGTTTACCAAGAAAGCCAATACGGCGGGCCCTGACATCAATCTGGCAGGATCGACTTTCATCCTCGTCAATCAGACTACTGGGTGTCTCGGTCAACAACTATATATCCTGGCATTACCACGTTGCTTACATCGCAAAATCAGCCTCGCAGAAGCTTGGTGCGCTAGTTCGCAATAAAAAACTGTTTACACCGCAGCAGCTGCTCTGCTCTACAAAGCGCAAATAAGACTGCTTGAAATATTGCTCACACATCTGGGGTGCCGCACCAAAGCACGCTCTAAACTGCTGGATTCCACTCAGAACAGGGCTGTGCGTCTCGTCGGCGACCCGGTGTTGACCCGGGATTTAGATAGTCAGGAACACCACAGACATGTGAAACTCATTCCCAGGGCATCTGCTTCCCCTAAACTGCTGGATTCCACTCAGAAAAGGGATATGAGTCTCGTCGGCGACCCGGAGTTGACCCAGGATCTAGATAGTCTGGAACACCACAGACATGTGGAACTCAGTCCCAGGACATCTGTTTCCCCCAAATTACAACCAAAAGCTATTCGAGAACCATGTCAATCAACATCTTCGCACACACACCGCTCGTCGAGTGCGATAGGATCGCCCTTTATGGTGTGTGATTGCCATAAAAAAATAACCTAACTATATTATTCAACGTAGGTCTACAAATTCTGGAAGCTCGCATTAGACCCATAAAAGAACTATGAGGTGCACTTACAGTTACTGTAGGATCGAAAAAACTAAATTTAGGAATAGTTCTGCCAATTTATATTCAATGAGTGTAGGACTTTTATTAAAAAAATACAAAATGTCGGAAGTTGAAAAAGTTTCGCAAAACCGAATAAAAAGACACGAATACAATTCTCAATAGAGAAGCATACCAATAAGTTCCTAACTAATTCATTAATTACAGATACACGTTTTCAGGCGTATGTCTCGGTCAGTCTGGTCACCTGTTTTTAAAGCATTTGGTTCATACTGAAATTACCATAGAAGAACTTGTTAGGACTAGAAGTGAATAGAATAATGTAAGATGTAGAAGCAAAATACATCGCTCACAGTCATTTTGACTTTTGAAGGTAAAAGATTGCCAAAATTGAAATATTGACTATTTTGATGTGAAAATTAAAATCTACATCTACATCGGTCCATTTATGACATATTGTCATACGACAAAACAATGCTGAAGCAAGCAAAGATTCTGTAGATGTTCAGAAGAACATATTAAGGAGCTTTGTCGGGCAGGTAAGCTGTGTACAATGCAAGATGAATCAAGCCAATAATGGCTGCGGAAAATATATCCTACTTCGAAGGAACACAGGGATTCCTTAAAACGCATAAGCAGGAACAATAACTCTCTAGAAGTCGATATTGATTGTAGAATTTAGAATTTATAGCTTCCTCTCAGCACTGCTATTATTCATCACATTATCGATCCCTTCAAGCACCCATTCATCATGCGCTTAATGCAGCAAAGATGCCACCTGGGATTGCTTCTATTCTCATTTTGGACGAAATGATATATTCTTTGCTAAAACAAAACAAGAAAACAAAACCTAGGTGGTGGTATGTTAAATGACAACGAGCGACCGAATCCGGAGGCAGCGCTCTTAGGATATATAAAGACAATATGAATGATTGAAGAGACTGGCGGCAGTTGCGGGAAGAATGAATAGCAGAGCAAAGAAAAGCAGTTACTTTTAGACATTTATGGAGAACTTCAACAACTTCTCCGATTAGAATTTTAAAGGTTATTATGAAGAAATTCAATAGCAATATTGATCAAATGCCTAACTAGAAGAATATGAATTAGCTGTTTGACTTGTGGATTGGTTGAGGGGCCAATTCTTCTTTTAAACAAACTGACCCAATTTTGCAGGACAATAATTCGGAATTTGAAAACATTGCCTTAGACAAAGTGGAATTTACGATTCCTAATAGGAATGACTCTACCTCAGTCAAGACAACGTAACATATACTGTGCTGAAACATATTCCAGTAGGTGTAAGGGAAATTATCCCGAAGTTCTTAATAAGATTAGAAGAATCAATCTTTTTTATAGATCCAAGGCCCTTAGGTATTGCATAGGTAAAATGGTGAAAAAAGTATGAAAGTCAAGGATAGAATTCATCCTGGAAGGAAAATCACTCTTCAGCCACAGTCAGAATAATTTTCTCTCTTTCTACAGAAGGTTTGAAACAGCATTACAAGGAGACGTCTTCAAAAAAAGAACGGTTCAATGAGAAGGTGCTATTTCTGTACTATTGTTTGGTGATTTTCTTCAAGCCAGATATGCAAATTATGGCTTTTGATTACTTTGTTTCGGGTGAAACTGGCTTTGTCTGTGGACAAAACAAAATTAGCAAAATTTAGATTTTGTCTAAATCGTTGACCCTTGCAAGATAATCAGCGAAAGACATGACATGTACTTTTTGGACGTGATAAGAATCTAGCAGTTCTCGAAAGTTCTGAGGAAGAACTACTTTGCCGCATGTACTTGGACCGACAGCTTTCTTACACCATTAGACAGATTTTAAGCAATTGTGTCAGAAATTTCCCCCTCTAACTGAGGGTTCCTTGATCCCTTTTCCACCGCTATGCTGGAAATGTACTCAGGTGCAATCAATCCCGCAGAAAAGTAAGAAAATAATTCCAAATAACTACTGTCCAAGTGCCTTAGTTCGCATCATGCCCAAAGTCATGGAGAAACTGATCAACGAACAGCTCTTAAAATATCTCGAATAGGCAGGCATCATAAGCGACCGACAGTATGGCTTCCGCAACCACAGATCAACGGGAGATCTCCTGACTTACGTGACCTACTTGCTATCGAGAGCTACGGCGAATATCATGCAGTGGCTCTCAACATATCTAAAGCAATTGATAGGGTGTGGCATGACGGATTGTTAGGCAAATTGACAGCATACGGGCTACCACCAGCACTGCTTCTATGGCTTTCCAATTTCTTAAGAGATCGAAGCATCCCCGAGTTGATATTGATGGACATCTCTTCGAGGAATTTAAAATTAATGCCGGAGTTCGTCAAGGGTGTATATTATCTCCTACACTGTTCCTGTTGTATATCAACGGTCTCTTAGACAATTATATTTACAGCTTTGTAGACGACAGCACTCTTATATCCTCATTCATTTCGCGGACTCCGATGACCGCTGCTCGTTCCCAATGCGAGCGAGAAAATCAGATTGCTGCCATCAATGAGGATATGAACGCCATCGTGGAAAGGGGTGAGGAAAACAATGTCCAGTTAAATGCAGAAAATGCTCAGGCAGCTATCTTCTCAAAAAATGCAAACACCGCAGAACCTGCTACCAAAAATGGCCAAGGCCACGGCAGCAGCTATGGGCACCAAAAAAATTGTATACACCTCATCCGCCCTTACTGCTTCATAAGGCCAAGATAAGACCATATCTAGAATACTGTTCCCATGTGTGGAGCTCGGCACCCAAACGTTTGCTCAAGATATTAGACTCCATACAGAGAAGGGCATTCCGGCTTGCGGATGACCCAGAGTTGACTAAACACCTTGATTGCCTAGAACATCGAAGAAAAGTGGCGTACCTATCTCTTTACTATCGACACCACTACGGAAGGTGTTTGAACGAGCTGGCACATTGATTTCGCGCTGAGTTGTGCCAAACAGAACTACCCATCAAACACAAGTTGCTCATCAACATACCATTCAGTTGCGAACATCTAGGACGTCGCTATTGCGGGACCCCTTTGTCTGGAGGACTGCCTCGTTCTGGAATGGACTTCCGAGTAATGTCTTTCCCGAAAACTACCACCTACAGTGATTCAAATCCAACGCCCACCATCGTCTCCGCAACGAGCGGTGTCGTTGAGTGGTATAGGATTTTCCTTTTGTTTCTCAAAATGGATTAGCAAAACATAACTTTCAGCATTTGTTTAGTTTTTTTACTGGTTACCTCTTTCTCTTGAGCTACGATCAAGCTTTTAAAAATTTCTTCGTCTTTCAGCATGAATTCTTTTTGTCTCTATACAATTACCAGGCAATTTTGAAAAGCGTCGTCAATAACCAACACATTGTTAACGAAATATGAATGACTGGTGTTTTATAGTAGTAATCTGACTTATTATTTTAAAAACGTGTTATACAAACACTTAAATTTTTCGAAAAAGGATAATATTATCGAAGCAAATGTAGAGTACCTTTTCTAAAGAGTAATGGTCAACGTATTTAAAACATCGTGTTCCAGCTTTGTAAAATGACACCTGTTAAATAGTCCAATCAGTGGGGGCCATTAAAGGCCTCTGCCATACAAAAGGTGGTGTAGTTGTAATTTTTTAATATGTTGTTAAGGTTTAGGTCTTGATGAAAAATCCAAGTTTTCGACCTTGGGGAGGGACCGCTCGAGCCGCCATCTTGAATTAAAGATACAAAACACTGTATTTTTCAAAATATTGAAAATATATCCGCAGCGGTTAATCTTACGATGAAAATGTCGGAATAAAAGTTAGATATCGATATTTTTTCGATGTATCAAGTACAATGGGACATCGTCTAAAGGGCGGAACAATTTGGGCGGAGTAATAATTTGGGCGGAGGCAAAAGGGGCAAAGAATATTTTGCGGATAACGAAATTGGCAATTGGTAAATTAATTTTATTTTGTTACTCGGAAACCGTTAAGCGGATAGAAAAAAGTCAAGAGGCCATTTTTGTTAGAAACTAGTGGAAGATTACGAAAATAATTTTTATTTTGAAAAAAGCAGTAACGTACCGTTTTTTTAGTTGAATAAAAATATGGCATTTTTTACTTTCAACACCCTGTATCTCCAAAACGAAGATAATGTACCTTCCGTTCATTAACTTTCCACCCAGCCAGTTTGCTACAATTCATATAGCACTTCTGCTCGCTGTCGAAAAATGTAAGATGTCGAACTACAAAACCTGCTTCGTCACCTTCGATCAGCCGCTTTATGCGATAGCTGAAGAAATCGCCGCTAATAATCCAAAATTTGCAAATGTCATCGTAATACTAGGGGGATTTCATCTACTTATGTCTTTCTTGGGCTCCATTGGATACATAATGGCCGGAAGTGGATTGAAAGAACTTTTCTCTGCTATTTACGCTGAGAATAGTGTTGAGAAAATGCTAGCTGGCCACGCATACGCTCGTGCAATTCGTGCACACATATTGTGTCATCTTGCCTTGGCACACCAGATTCTTGAATCCCTTGCTGTTACCAAAGATCGTGATGTGATGGAACAACTGATTGGACATTTGGATAAATCGACGATTCTCAGAGCCGATGAAAACGAGGCATTCAGTTGTTGCGACTAAATTTAAAGAGGCGCTAACTAAGTTGGAAAACAATAGCCCCACAGCCAAACTATGGGTTCAGTATTTTCAAATGATTACTTTAGTGAAACATTTCATTGAAGCTGAGCGAATGGGAAACTGGCAACTGCATCTCGACACTGTTCAAAGAAAGCCTCCGTACTTTCATGCAAGGGGGCATTTCCCTTATGCAAAATCTGCTCATCTGTATTTGCAAAATATGTTGGAGTTAGAGAACAAGATGAATCCGGTGGAATACCACAAATTTACAACGGAGGGCTATTTCACTATCAGGCGCTCAAACAAGTTTTGGTCAGGGGTTTGGTCTGATATGACCATCGAACAAACTTTGATGCGGATGATGCATAGCTGTGGGGCCTCACTCGTGGTCGTGGAATAAGTGACAGCGTACTTGCTCTCTGGACTTTGGGAATGATATATTTGCATAACGTTTGCGATGCCATTGAGGAATATTGCGACGTTCATCTAAACTCGTCCGAGCAACACGTCGATACCAGGACTTCACGCATTAGTCGTGACAACGAAGACTTGAAGAAACTCTTTAACTGGTTTACTCAGCATCCTCCCTTCCCCGAAACCAATTCGCTTTTTTCCATCAGTACAGGAGTTGTCGGGGATGATAAGATTAACTGTCATTTGGCCAGAGAAAAAGGTATCGAGGGTGATGACGAATATGGTTGTCACGTTCGAAAATTTCGGGTATATCACACTTAAACGCAAAGACAAGGTCATCCCATTGGCAGCAGTCAACAGCAGCATAAAAGTCGGGAAAGCAACAATTTCCATCAACCCACTCATCCTGTTTCAAAGCATGTGCATTGCGAAGAAATCCGACGACGAGTTGAAAGATTATCTTGAATTCGAGCTTGATCCATTTCCTTTGTCGCTTTTTTCAGACGAAGGAATGCGCAAAGGTACGAAATCTTCATTGTACAAAGTTTTTACACAACTTCCAGAAGTTGTGGAATTCGGAGATAACCAAATCAATGTTTTGGATGGAGGATACCTTTTGCACAAAGTTGTATGGCACCGTAATGATTCATTTGCGTCCATTTCCGAAAAGTACGTTCAATATATACGAAATCAATGCGGTTCACATGCAGTCGTTGTTTTTGATGGATATCCGAGTGATGGAGGCAAAAGGAACACCAAGGCCGCAGAAAGACTTCGCCGATAGAAGAAGCATATGTCTGCGGATGCTCTCTTCGATGAAGCAATGCCTTGTCAAGTTTCCCAGGTATTATTTTTAGCCAACGAAACCAATAAAGCCCGTTTAATTTCAATGCTGACAAAAAAAATGGAGCAGGCTGCTATTACTGTCAACCAGGCGGAAGAAGATGCTGATGTGTTGATTGTCAGAACAACGATTTCTTTGAGCCCAAAATTTCACGCTGTTTTCGTAGTTGGCGAAGACGCCTTCTTGTTTTGCTGACAGCATTGGCACCATCTCAAAGGAGCTTCTACTTCCGCAAACCAGGTAGAGGCAAAATTGCTGAACATGAAGAAGTAGCTGAGAACATTCTGTTTCTCCATGCTTTTAGTGGCTGTGACACGACATCGTCAATCTGCAACCAAGGAAAAATTAAGTTTTGTTTGCTTCTCCAGAAAACAGCAATGCTCATTGACACCATTGGCATCTTCAAACAACAGGATGCAACACCAGAGGAAATCGCAGATGCTGGAGCACGCTTTCTCGTTGCTTTGTATGGTGGCAACATGGAAGAAGACACCTTAGAAGAAATCCGCTATCAACGTTTTGCTAGATCAACCACAAAGAGTAAATCCAATCTTGCTTCTTTGCCACCAACGAAGGATGCTGCGCGGTATCATTCTTTCAGGGCATATCATCAAGTCCAGAAAAGGTATGGAATCGAGAAAAAAAAACAGAAGACTGGGGCTGGAAACTTGGCAGCAATGGGCTTGTTCCACTCACCATGACAAAACAAGCAGCACCCGACAACTTATTGAAATTCATTTCATGCAGTTGTAGAAAAGGATGCGGCACAGCATGTGGTTGCAGGAAAGCTGGGTTGAAGTGTTCCGTTGTGTGTGGCTTCTGCAGTGGTCAGTCATGCAAAAATGTCCCGGAGGTTCAAATCGAAAGTGAGGACGAAGATGGCCAAGACTTAGCAATGGAAAAGCAATGTATTCCCATAAGCACCGATTGTGATAATAACCGACCCCGACCATCAAATAAAGGAAAACGCTAGTAAATTGCTAGGTTCATGCGTCATTTCCTTCTAAGATCGCGACGCTGTGCATTAGGCCTATCGGGGATACCACCATAAAAAAAACGCGCCATTTACTCTACCCCAAGGGGTTCAAGGTGGTGTGGAAATGAGTAGAACTAAGAAATCACGGAAATATTACAAGCAGCGGTGGCTGGTGAGGTAGTGCCATGGTGCCACGATGCCATGGCACTACCTTATTTTTTAGTTTCTTTTTATGTTGTGCGTTATATTTTAATGAGACATATGAAGGTTATAACATATTTTTTTTTTTCAGAAAATAATGTAGTGCCATGGCTCCGTGGCACCGTGGCACTACCTCACCAGCCTCTGCTGATTATAACTATGTAAAAAATAAGAATTTCGGAAAAATTACAAAATAGGGGAGTTTTTCTATTTTTTTGGAAAATATGTTCAATTTTTCGTTGCTGTACCTTCCATCTAAGATGGCGGCTCGAGCGGTCGCACCCCAAGGTCGAAAACTTGGATTTTTCATCAAGGGCTAAACCTTAACAACATATAAAAAAATTACTACTACACCACCTTTTGTAGGGCAAAACACCCCACTGACTGGCCTAAAAGTTTGGCCCAGCGATTTGGTGGCAAGTCCTTTCCTGACTTGAGAGTATGAAGGATACTAAAACACAACATGTTAATTAATGTTTACCAATAATCGGCTTATCGAAGAAGAATTCATTAATTTTTCAAAATAATAAACAGTCATCAATAACAACAAGTTATATCCGATAAAATGCGAAACAATCTGAATACCTAAACCTGTCTATTTAAATTGTTTAAGTTGTTGCCCATGTTAAGCGGAATATTTTTAACTTAAGGAATTACTAAAACGTATTTCAATAGTAGCAAAAATAACGTTTTTAATAATTTTGTTAATTTAACGTTTATTCCAAAAATATCTTAAATTTTTTTAGTTAAGTTAATCATGTCGTTATCAATATAATAAAAATGCGTCATCAAATAATGTTTGTTTTCAAGAATATTTAATCTTCAACTAATTTCAACTGTTTACATTCGATTATTGGTATTTCAAACATTTAAATAGATACCTATTAAAGATTAATAATATTTCTTATACCAAAATATATTTTTGTACACAATCGCCTTGAATTTTCACCAGTCAATTTTAATACCCCACCCATTTTGACTTTTATTAGAAGCGATGACACAAAAACAGTATTAAAACCAAAGTTCTCGAAAGCATGTCCCTTGAGTACCTATCATTCAACAACGTAAAGTCAACATAAGAAGATTGTTTAAGGTTACATAAAAGACATAAAAACACACTTAAATCGAAGGGTACAAAGAGGCATAAACTTTACGATTATGTTATTCGGTAGCACTGATGACAAGCATTGCCACTAAAATTCAAATAAAGCTTCTTTTACAAGAGTTTAATTATTTAAACGAACACATGGATACTTCCGAAAGGAACAAGAGATGCAAAGTAATTTGTCTAAAATACATTATGGCAGAATAATTGCTAAACTTCATTCTTATTTTAATTAATATCAGTTGAAAAAAAACTGGCTTTACTCTGTTGCATCATATTTATTGTGGCTATATTATTATTAATGTTTGAATCTGTGACGGTGTTATTATGACCCATTTAGCGTCGTCATTTGGATGTGATTATGACTTTCATAATAACACGCAAAGTTTAAAATACAAAATAAACAAAAAAGTTAGTCACTACTTTCATTTGTTATTATTAATTATAAAAAGTTCAATCATTTAATTATTGTAGATAATAATTAGAAATTCTGAACAATTGGTTAAAGCAAGTCCAGATGACAGGATGACAAGTGGGATGAATTGTTAGAAAGTAAGTTTATTGCCTGGATACTTGAACTCATGGAAGGGTCTGAAACTATAGAATACTAGAGGACACTCTTCCTTATCATTTTCTTTGGTATCACCTCTATAGCTACCACTATGTTAGAGCACCAACCACCATGCCTCTTAATAGTTAATAAATCGACTCCTGAATATGCAAGCAATGACGCAGACGATCTTCGGAATTATAATTAATGTGCAGTATATTATTGAGGATTTGGAAGATCCAGGAGCGATGGTATCAAAATTATTAATGTCAACTGGCTGTTGATGCATTTTCCATTTTTGTACCCCAGAAAAAAAATCGAGTATATCTGTGTTTCTTGACGGCATCGCTATATATCTTAGAATCATTTCCACCATATTCATTATTTCATCATGCCCCTTTTGTACAATTCCTTCGATATCTGAAAGAGCACTCTCGGAATCAGAATCACCCATATTAATATACTTTCTTGCTAAAGCTGAACGCATGGATCAAATTTGGATGCCAACCATGGAGGTTGTGAGACCAATTGCTGCCTATTTCTCCACCTTGGTTTTATGAAGACTTTTGAATAAGGCCGCTCCCATTCTAGGTGTTTTTAGGTAAATAGTTGCTGCGTTTTGTGCTGAGAATATGTAGTTTTTGCGCACAAAAAGTAATTCTAATAACGTGTCAATATTGAGATTTGTGCGTTCACCAAGTTTAGTATCCTCTTCTAATTAATTCCTTACAATAATAATTACTTTTATAAACAGGCACATGTGGAAAATGTCTAGTGACATAAACAGTTACCATGGTGTCATTAGCAAATAAAATAATTCGTCAAAGTTTTTCTAAAAAAATTGTGAACTTCTTATATATGAGTTTGCGTTATTTGCATGTGGATTAAGAATGTTGAGTAGATATTTAGCACGGTGGTTGTTGGACTTGATGCGCCATAGCTTGTAGTTTTCGGGAAAGACGGTAGTCCTCCAGCCAATAGGGTCCCGCTACAGCAACGTCCTAGGTGTTCGCAACGGTTTCGGTTTGGTACAGCTCTGGGCGGAATCATAAATGCAGGCTCGTTCGAGCACCTTCCGTAGTAGTATGGATAGTAAAGAAATAGGTCCGCCACTTTTCTTCGATGTTCAAGACTATCAAGGTTTTTATTCAACTCTGGGCCATCCACAAGACGGACTGCTCTCCTCTGTATGGAGTCTAATATATTGATCAAGTGTTTGGGTGCCGAGCTCCGCACATGAGAACAGTATTCCAGAGATGGTCTTATCTGAGCCTTATAGAGCAGTAAGAGCTAATGAGGTGTACTCAACTTTTTTGCTCTATAGAGTGCTCCCAGCTTTTGTGCTGCTGCCTTGGCGATTTTGGTGACGTGATTAGGCCAAGACCTGTTGTTTTCTACGTTGATGCCCAGCAAGCTTATGGAGGAGGCCAGAGCCAGTGTTTGTCCTGTCATTGATAAGTCAGATCCCGCGGTACTTGCCTTCTTGCTTGCTTGAGTCTTCCCTGAGTTAAATTAGACTTTGTTTCCCTCTCCCACAATCCACGATCCCGTTCATATCCTTATTGATGGCAGCAATTTTCTCGCTCGCGTTGGGAATTGGTTTTGAAATGTTCTTCTGAAACTGAAACTTTCCTTCTCTATAACTGAGTGGGTTCTATTTATTGTTTAAAGTGCCTAAGCTAACTATTCGAAACTTTTTAAATTTCAGCTGTTCCAGAATCAGTTTCTTTAGTAAGTCAGGACAAATTTTGCAGTGCTTCAAAATCTTTAAAATTGTTAAATAAAAGCTCGGCCACTTCGTATGGTTTTCATTCCGTGTATAACCACTGACCATTTTTATGAAGCCCAAAGCATTTTCCTTTTTATTGCCGTTTTAATTGATGCATGAACAGAATCAACAGCCATATACGTATGATCTGACAACAGAAATATAATAGAATTTCATTGAATATTAGCTGAAATAGATCTAATAAATCAAGCTGCAATACGATTTTCTTATTAAAGTTAAAAGGTAAGTAAGTAAAGATTTTAATTAAAAACAAACCTAACACCGGAGAGTCGTGTTTGCAATGCCCGGCTCCGGGAGTGGAGTTCAAGAGCGCCACCAGTTCTTATCAGCTAATCTGGAAAAGCTCCGCTGGTGATGTACGGGGTTATTAGGCACGCTTATCAAACAAGGAAACTCAATCTTAACTTAACAAGAAAACACAATCTACATTTACGGATCAATCTATTGGCTTCTAGGTTTCTTTTTTCCAAACAGCAACAATCTTACAGTGATTTTTTTTTGCAATTTAAAGGCAAAGGAATGTCAAAAGACTATTAAGTAATTAATAATAATGGCACAATATGATGATTGTATGTACTGAAACCAATTCTGTTGTTAACTCGGTACTGTATGCCTTACACCTAAACGCTCTAAATACTACAATCCGAAGTGATCACTTTGGTTTACCTAAAATGATCAATGGATTTTCATATACTTATGCGTGCGCTAGTAGCTGCACCGATTATAAATGTAGCGATAATAATATCAATTAATAAAAGGCCACAATAGTTATATCAATCGACCAGATAAACAAATGAATAAATGAAATCGATCTTAAAGCTTGGCCGACAAGACTAAATTTATACTTTGTATTTAAAAACCGATTATCAATCGGCCAGAAAGAACAAATAAATAAATAAACTTAAGCTATCTTAAAGCTTGGCCGACAAGACTAAATGTATATTTAAATATCAAAAACAATTATCAATCGACAAGAAAATTAAATGATTTAATGAAATTATGCAAGCTCTTTTAAGGCACAATCTACAATGCTAAATTCATAATAATTAAACAAAAAAAAAAGAAAATAATAAGCTTCTGAACGATACCCCGTTAGATCCGGTGTATGGTCGGCTGCTAGTAAGACTGCCCAGCTGCACAGTACAAGCAAAAAGGAGTACCTCGGGTGAAGGCGCCGGGCACCTGTAGAAAGAACCAGGTACTGGCTTCTAGCAACGGTGAACTGGCAGTGGACTCGATAGCCCGGTGATAAAACTTGCAGTGGGATAGCCCGGTGATAAAACTTGCAGTGGGATAGCCCGATGATAAAACTTGCAGTGGGATAGCCCGGTGATAAAACCCTGTTATAACCCAATAATAATGAGACCAAGCCCCTAACTTCAATGAAAAATATATATATTTTCATAATAAAACAAAACCCCCAAAAATGATCAATGGATTTTCAGAGACCATCAGCAAATAAAAGAAATATAAATGGTACAAACAACTTGGATATGAAAAGAAGTAAGTATGAATCACCGTTAAATACTAAAAACTTCTCCATATGGTCAAAACTAAAGTCACATAAAAAAAATCAGGTATGATAAAAAGAAATAGGTAAAATATCTCATGGAATGCAATGCAAATGGTGGTCAATATGAAAAAAGGTTAACACAGATAAAGGCAATTAAATAATTAAATTAGACAAAAAAACTTTAGCAATAATTACCCCTCTTGAGGATCGACGGCCTCGATTTTGTAAGATGAGCTCGGAAAACCTCTAGAAATAATGGAAAATAACCTTTAGCGTCATGGCGGCCATGTACTTTTGAGGCAAAAATTAAAAAAATAACTCCAGATAAAGCTTACCTAGTGCAGTACGAATATCCCAATAACTAGGTAGTGTCAAACACTAATTAGGGACTCACTCACAGATCTCCTAGAAGGGTAGTATTAACAGAATACCAAAAGTTATGTCGACTATGACTGCACTATTAGCAAAACGCTTCCTCTATCACCGATGGGTATTTCTAGAAGAACCCTGCATCCGTTTCAGTCAATTTGCCTTCCACGAAATTAGAGAAAAAGCATCGAATCAGGAAAATAATTGTAGGGCCGAGAAATGCCTAACAATTTGATACGAGGAATAATTCTAAGATAATAACCGACTTAGTTATCGTTTATTATTGTTGCAAAACGACGGCGAAGGCCACAATTAATGAGCTAAAATTAAATTTTTCAATAAATAATAGGAAATATTCTTAAACGAAATAATAAACCTTTAAAAATCCAAATCGACAGCAACAATTATGGGAAGATGGCCCATTACTACTACTTAGAGCTACCAACCGAATATGCTACGAAATATGCAAACCGAAAGTAGAATATGAATTTGACGGATCTAATGAGGCTTTATTAACCCAATTCTTAAAAATGCAAGTACGACCAGCAAACATAATTAATGTAATATAAATAAGCCAAGTTATACTAATAACATAATATCTTATTTTAGTGATTTGATCAAACCTAAGCGAGCCACAGATAAAATAAATATAGTCACAAAGTGCCTGACGGCAACATAAGAGAAAGACATGATCAAAATAGCGACTTAAGGCCACAACAGTGTTATAACAGCTAGTGCATATATATTATTAACCGAATGTAGAATAAAATTAATTTACATTAATAAATGCAGCAACCTTAAGCTTATTGACAACAAATTGGATCAATAAATTTAAAATTAATTAACCGAAGAGGTTAATGCTCAATAATTCTTACCACAAAATATAGCATCCTTCATTGCTGAATGCAGCATATAAAATGAAATTTAAAATCTTTTATAGTGGCAGAATCAGACTGTTACAAAGCAATGTAGCTTAAAAGTTGCCGGTGCGTATTCTGTACTCGGCAAAAGTAGCAAAACCGCGCTAATTCTGTAACACTATTTTGGACATCAACGACTTGGAAGATGCATCATCATTATGGTGCAGATTTCATTGGCCCCTCACTTGCCATTTTCATCGCCTCATAGAATACAATACATGTTTTTTTGCCCTATTCGCTATCAATTTGGTGGAGAAGTCTGACTTGGCCACGCGTGCTACCTTTTCGCATATCGATGCAGCCGTTGCGAATGGATTTTATAGTTATAATTTACACTTACTTTCAGGATATTATGGGGGTTTCTATAGTGCTCGTTAGTCACTAGTCACTAAAATCAACACGCAGAACACCGGCACTATCCTAACTGAATTGAATTTTACGCGGGTTACACCACTTGGCTTGTAACAAATTGGCGCCCTCTAATATCTGTTTTTTTCGAATCATGTGGCTTGCGGGATTTGGCTCCACCCAACCCAAGTTAACGATCTATTAAATATGGTTACGTCTGATGGTTACATCAATTGGCCGTACTATAGAGGGGTTACTGCAGATTGACAGTTTTCATATTTTTTAAAGTTATTGATACCCATAAGGTATTTGTGGTGGGTTATGGCCTTTGGCCTGCTGATGTATTTTCCATTCAACAGTCTTCGTATGGGATTAACCTAATTTCAGCAATTTTGTGGATTACGCCCTTTGATCTATGATGAGTCGAATCAAACTTAGGAACAATTTTAGGTCTAACTGAGTAATTTACACGTTTAAAAAGAATGTTGGAGTTCGAAACTTTCGGCAAAATGCACTGAAACAGAGCTTTATCCACGATACCGAACCAGAACTTTTGCACTAGGTGCGCGTTTCACTAACCACTTTAGCACTATCAGAAGATGGTTAAAAATTTCGGTATACCTTTGTCTCCCTTGCAAAAAAAGGAAATATTGAAAGGCATCATAGAACTGTACATTTGAATTTTGAATAATCATTCCCATTATATTTTTCCGCCAGAAAAGAAAAATTGAAACAATTAAAAGGCAATTAATTGGACAAGAGTTAATATTTTAAAAAATAGTTGCCTAAAATAAGGCTGCAACTTGAACCATCATACCGTATGTCCTAGGTAATTGCACAACAGAAGAAACCTTATGAAGATTAGGATATGATGAAACAGGCGTTTTTAGAAGCTGCAGGTTCGTTATCTGTCAACTTTAGAAATAAAGACGAGATAGTTTCAGCTATAAAATCTATCCAACTTTCTGCAATACAGTGATGAGACAAGCAGAAATAATGGGCAATGGTATTTTTTACAGTTCATAACTGATTTAGATAAGTATGTTTATTTTTCACTGCAACTGGATGAATCAACAGATGTGGTTGATAACTCCCAGATGGTCGTTTTCGTCAGAATGATTTTTAGTGATTTTACTATAAAAGAAGATCTTTTGAAGTTTATTCCACTCGAGTGACTTACTACTGGGCCGACGTTATTTTCTCATTTCAAAAAAAGTTTTGCATATTTTCTCTGTTTCCAGTGCATTATCCATCAGCAGGCATTATGTGGAAATTTTCTAAAACTACACAACGTTATGAAATTGGAAGAAAAAATTGCAAACAAGGTTAGAACTCAAGCGTCACAAGGATGATTATTTAAAACCTTGGCCGATGAAATTTACTGTCAATACGGGGAGCTACTTCTTCACTCGGAAGTCCCGATGGTTAAGCATCATGAGAAAAAGAAATCCCCCTGTTCAGAAATAAATGAGTATGTATAAAATCTAAAATATATATTCACCTAGCTACGTAGGGTTTTGGTGGTCATGTCAAATGGGAGCAAGGCTCTCTCCTACAGGCACCCCTTGAGCAAGGAGACGGCTTATTTTGTTCCCAGAATCTTCTACACGTGGCCAGTTACCAAAAAATCTCGACTTGAGACAAAATCCAAGAAATCCACTGTCGATTAATTAACTCCACCAAAATGGTAATTATGCCAACTTCTCTAACCCGAAATAAGATTATCCCCGTAAGGGCGAATTATAAATTCTTATACTTTTTACAAGGCTTACGCACTACCTCCTCTTAGAAGGGTTTACCAAGGAATAGAACGAGGCCAAGTCAAGATCGTCCATCTCGAATCTCGCCAAGTTCAATGTTTAAGGGTCAATTAAAATTCGACCAATAGGCCAGCTTTACATTGTCCTACGTCAACACGATGGTTGCCATCAAATTTAATGACATCTTCAATATGCAATAAAACGTACCTAAGGCTGTATGATCTTATGTATTGCTGGCATGATAAAGAAAACCGACGATAAAACCATTATACACAATAACTAATCACACAGAAACTACCTCATTCGGGCCCGCGGCCATTTTAAACTTCTGACATCAAAAACCCTAAACGAATAAAATACACGGCACAATAATTCACGCCTAAACGTACCTTTAACCAAGAGCCTGCGCCTCTGTTGGAACCGGCTGCGAAACAACCGGGCGGTGTTGCCAAATTTGGGGAATACAACAACGCATAAATCATCTTGCCTGCTTAGATCAAGCGAAAGCTCAGACAGTCATTTAAAATCAAACTGATGGTAGCACATCGATATGTTTTGTTGTTTCTTGTTGGCTTGGTCCGCAAACACGTTATGAAATTGAAACTAAAAATTGCGAACAAGATTAGAACTCAAGCGTTACAAGGAAGATTCTTTAAAACCTTGGCCGATGAAATTGACTGTCAATACGAGGAGCTACTTCTTCACTCGGAAGTCCGATTGTTAAGTAGCGGAGGAGTGCTGAAACGTTTCAATAATGGCTTGTCTGTCACAGTGCAATTAGTCAAATAACGCAATGGACCGATTCCGCAACTGGCAAATTCAATCAGGCTTAGAGATTTTGGTTTTCTTGTGGACATCTAACAGAAAAATTAAATGAACTTAATATGCAGCTTCAAGGAAGAGACACAGAACTAGCGGATATGCTTTCTGATATAGCATTTTATCAAAAACCTTGAGTTTTGAGCACAAAACCTAATCAGCCGTGATATCAAGGATTTTCCTGGTCTTTCAGAAAGGATCTCAAAATCCGTTGGAACCCTATGACATGTATAAATAATTTCTAACTTGAAGGATAACTTCAAAAATTATTTTAAGGATCTCAATGAAATGGCTTTAGTGGTTTCGTCTTTCATGGAAATTGATATCCGACAGTTTGCAACTTGTGTTATGCAGAACTTTGGCAAAGACATCGCTGCAACAGAAATTGAAGTGATTGCGTTTCAAAATGATTTAGCCCTAAATTCGTCAGTCTCAAGTACAAAAATATCTGGCCTATAGTAAGTAAAGAAGAACAGTTCTATGTCGTGTTGCCTTGAAGATAAAAGCGTTATTTAGTTCAACCTATTTTTGTGAATCTGCTTTCTCCAATAAGAAGTTTATTAAGAACAAATACCACAATCGACTTGCAGATGAACATTTGAATATTTGTATTTGAATGGCTGTATCAAACTATACTGCAACCATTAAAAGACTTATGGGTCTGAGTGTCAGTCTTCGCATTGAACCTGCATTTTTCGTCTGCATATGAGTTAATTTAAAATACTGCGTTACTTTTTTATTATTTTTATTTACTTTTATTAACCCATTTTTGACGGGTCTACCCAAAGATGTACACTACTAATTATTACCTCTACCGCCATCTATCCATGAGGGGATGAAACTTTTTAGATAAAGGGGGTTTTTAAGAGTGCACTCAACTTTTTTATGTTACTTGGGTATCGAAATCTACTTAGATTTTTTAGCGGTTCGTCTTGACTCTTCGGTAAGCACGTTGGCAGTAGTCAGATTACGCAAAATAAAAAAACAAAAAGCGCAATTAGTGAAAAATTGTTTCAGTAAATAGGTAAGTATTAATTGTATGTTTGTTTAGGTTTATTATTGTTTGACATGATAGTTTTTGATTTTATAGGGAAAATGTCCTTCAAAATAGAGTGTACCCGAATGGGTACAATAGGAAAATTTTACATCAAAATATGGAATAATTTTTTGTTGCAGAAATAACTTCCAATTTTTTTTTTTGGATGATCCAATTTCGACGTATGGCTACCACAACTTCCTTCCAGGTGCTTTAGATGGTTTGGAGGAAGACGGTGATCTGATTATTTTATCTCCTGATGTTGACAGTCTAACAGATGAGGAGGAGTTTGACGAAAATGAAATCGATCCTCTACAATTTCCAAATGATATAGCCGGACGCGTCGAAGTAATCACGAATATCAATGTGGATTATGAGCATTGGGGCAGCAGTGATGACGAGTCACTAAATAACTTGAGAAAACGTTAGGAAACTCACAGAAAGAAAAAAAATGGGCTGCAATTGGAATAAATCTGTTTACAAAAAAGGATGTTTTAGATGAGAACACACAACAAAACACTCTATTGATGGTCTCCTTTTGCTGAATCCTGTGCCGATTTTTGAGAAGTTTATTGACGATTTTGTTATTGATTATAACGTCGAACAAACACTTTTGTATGCTAACCAACATAACTCCATGAGTTTAGTGTCCTCTCTTCTTTCGGTGTCATGCCTGCCTTCAAGCGTGGACTATCTCCATGACAATTTCGTTGAATCGATCTCTATCTTTCGCTGCTCGGAATTGTTGCTCTACTCCCAGTCCGGTCCAATATCTGATGTTTCGTAATCATGATAGCTTTTTGCGGCCTATCCATCTTCTGCCTTCAACTTTTCCCTGGATGATCAGGCGATGAATATGGTATTTGGTGCCTCGTGTTATATGTTCATAGTAGCTAATCTTTCTTGTTTTTATGGTATTCAAGAGTTCCCGATCTTTATCTAGCTGTCCGAGAACTTCTTCATTACTGGTATGTGTAGTTCAAGAGATTTTGAGGATTCTACGGTAACGCCACATTTCGAAGGCCTCTATTTTATTCATGGTGTCGACTTTAAGCGTCCATGTCTCACATTCGTACCGAAGAATGCTCCATGTGTAACAGGGAAGTGTTCTTAGCCGCGTTTGTACTGCGAGGTTTCTATTAGTAAGAGTGGATTGCCATTTACTAAGTACCCTGCGTGCCATTCAATCCTTGGTTTCACCTCTTCGACACATGTTATTTCATTGTTCAGCCAGCTGCCCAAATATCTGAAATGTGATACTAGCTCGATGTTGTGTCCGTTGATTGCGATCGGAATTGGTTCTATGTTTATTTTACCCACCTCCATCCATTTGGTTTTTTGATGTTTATATTAATACCTCATCTTCGTCCAACTTCATACACTCTATTCAGCAGTATTTGCAAGTCATCCATGGATTCTGCAATGATGGCTGTGTCATCTGTGTACCTTACGTAGTTGTTTATAATTTGGCCTCCTATCCTTCTTTCTCTGTACTGCCATGTAAAGCCTGGTGAAATATGTTTTCAGAGTAAAGTTGAATAACATGGGTGACAATACACATCCTTGTCTTACACCGCGTCTTATTGGTATTTCATCTGTAACGCTGTCATCCAACATGACTACTGCTGTCTGAATGTAGTACAGGTTTATCAAAAGACGTCTAGCATAGTAGTCTGCACTGCATGATTTTAGACAATGGAAAAGTTTTGTGAGGTCGACTCGATCGAATGCTTTTTCAAAGTCAGCAAAGCACACATATATGTTTTTTCGAAATTCACACCTCTTTTGTAATAACGTCCTCATGCAACAAAGGGCTTCGCGTGTGCCCAGTCCACTACGAAATCCAAATTGTTCTTTACCAAAGTCTCGATCACGTAGTGTATATATTCTATTGAGTAGAATCTTTAAGAGCATTTTTAAAGTGTAGCTCAGTCGGAAGTCATTGCACCTACTTGCTTTGATGTTTTTGGGCAGGGCAATGAAGGTCGATTTCTGCCAGTCGCCAGGCACTTTTCCGGTTTGGTAGACTTGGTTGAAGAATGCCGTTAGAATAGATACGCTTTCGTCATCAAGAAGTTCTACCAACTCAATAGGAATTTCATCGGGTCCGGGAGTTTTCCTTGCTTTTGATTGTTGTATAGCTTTTTGAACTTCGGATTTGAGAATGCTTGAACCGTGTTCTGTCTTATAATTGGCTAGCAGACTCTCTAGCACTTCGCGGGTTTCGTTATCAAAGAGTTGTTGAATATATTTTTGCCACTCATTACTTCGATCTTCCTTTGTTAGTAATGTCTTTCCACTGTCATTATACAGCACTGTTGTGATTTTTCTTCTGTATATGCCAGAATGTTCTTTTAGCCTTCTATGTAAATTAAAATCGTCGTGTATGGACTGAAAATGTTCGATTTTTTTGCAGGATTCCTGAAGCCATATTTCCTTAGCTTCCATAATTTTTTTGCGAATTATACGATGTATTCTTGTATATTCGTTGTGATTGTTGTTCTTGTGTTTTCGTCTTTCCTCCATGAGATATAATACGTCTTGTGTCATCCATTCCTTTTTTCCTTTTAGATTTTAATAACTGCTGTGTTCTCCTATTTCTTAACGAGACTTTAATATCTCGCCAATATTCTTCCACGCTTCTGCTCTTAATGGACAATGACATGATTGTGTATACATTACCATTTATTTCCTGTGCTAATTCTTTTATGGCTCCAGGTTCCTTTAGTATATATGTATTCGTAAGGTCTTCGTTGGTTGTTTCTTCCTTTTAAGCTTTACATTTAGTATTGAGCATAGCAACTTGTGATTGGAGCACACATCTGCGCCAGGGTATGTTTTCATTGATTTGTTACAGTTATGGAAGCGTCGGTTGATCAAGATGAAGTCAATCTGTGTGTTATTTTGTGTGTATTGGGTGGACTTCCATGTGTCCAATTTTCTGTACGGAATTTTATACCAGGTGTTCGTAGTTAAGAATTATTCTTCCCGACAGAACTGAACGAGTTGTTTTCCTGTGTTGTTGCGCACATCTAGGCCGTACTGTCCGGTGACATTTTCTGTTGTTTCTTTGCCTACTTTCGCATTTCAGTCTCCCAAAATTATAAGAATTTCGTGTTTTTTTCTCGCCTGCATTATGTCTTTGATTTGTTGATAGAATTCTTTAACCTCGTCATCGTCATGGTCAGCAGTGGGAGCGTAAACCTGAATAATGTTCACATTTATAGGTCTTGTCACCAGCTGTAGTAGCATTAATCTGTCTAACAAGGGCACAAAACTTCGTATTGATCTGCTGAGAGATTTATTTAGTATTATAGCCACTACGTTTCTGTGAGATGCATCTCGTGTTCCGGATGTGTAAATTGTGTATTCTTTTGAGTCAAAATTGGTTGTGTCTGGCCATCTTGTTTCGTATACTCCTAGTATTTGTATGTCTATTCTTTGCATCTCCAACAGTAAGTGCCTTAATCTTCCCGCATCATAAAGTATTCGGACATTCCATGTTCCTATTCTTAATCTATTCTTAGTTTTCCACCCGGGGATTCTTAGCACCCCTGTCCCATTGAAGGGACGCCGGGGACTTGGGACAATTTTTATTTCTGTGATTGTCATGATGATTGTTCTTGGGAAAAATTGTAGTATATTGGTTTACCGTTGCCTTCTACACCGCTGTAAATCCACCGTTTCTGTGATTATCACCACGTCGGTTTTCCGAATACAACCATACCAACCATTGATTTCTGCTTGCATTAAGTTCTGGTCATACCAGCTGCCATCAGCCAGCGTCAGTTTTGTTTTTACCAAGATGGCAATTGTCTATCTATCTGGTAACCACCAACTTCGCAGAAATGGACTTATTGGAGTACCGAGGAGGATTTGGGTCTAGATATTATTTCTGCAGCTATGTCCAGGAACAAGTATCATCGAATAAAACAAAATATTCAATTTGCGGGCATTACCCATTTTGTGACTACCGACAAGATGTTCAAATTTCATCCTCTTATCAACAGTCTGAATGAAAAATGCATACGTATTTATCTATTGATGAAGTCATGGTTCGCTATTTTGGACGTCATTCAGCAAAACAGTTCATTAGGGGAAAGCCCGTGAGATTCAGCTACAAATATTGGTTCTTGTCTAGCTCTGATGGATTCTGCTATCACTTTGATACATACTGTGGAAAAATCACCGGATACTTTGGGGAAAATGTAGTTCTAAACCTTTTGCAAAATGTATAAAATTCTTCAAAGCATGTCGTGTTTTTCGACAATACTTTCCTACCCTAAATTTGATGTCAACTCTGACTAAGAAGGGTTTTAGAGCCACTGCGACAATAAGGGAGAACCGGATTATGAAATACCTTTTGAAATTTTTGAATGTATTGGCCAAAGAATGAAGGGGCACCTTTAATTACCAATTTGATGCTATAAACGAATTACTGATAGTACATTGGGTTGACAAAAATGTAGTAAACATGACCACAAGTTACAACAATATTCAACCATTACAGAAAGTGAAAAGATGGTCAAGAAAAGTCAAACCGAACACTGAAGTGCCCCAACCGCAACTTTACAAAAGTTACAGCAAGAGGATGGGTGGTGTTCAAAAACCATTTGAACATGTTTTCAAATCTAGCGATTTAATTCGTATTATATTAACATTTCACGCCACTGCTTTGCATTCCAAAGAAATCATAGAATGTCTCTTAATCACCTCGGCGATGCTCCTAGCGCTATCTCTAGTTACAATGTTTACTCATCTGCACCCGGCAGCATGATACAAGAAAACAGTTTTCTTTAAGTTAATAGGCAAGTTCAACAGAAGCAGTCCTGCATCGAACTGCATAATTCGTCCTAGTCCAATAACCTCGAGGTATTTCGAAACCCAAGGTCGTGTCAGCTACAAGCAGAAACGCATTCGGCCAATTACTGTGCTTTCACAGCGAAAACCGAAGCAATCAGTTAGCTTCTCTAAATTTCCGATCTATACTAATCGAATTTTATAAAAACTAGTTAACGTATTTCGACGTTTTGTTTTTAAATTCATAAGTTTATTTTAGACAATCGCTGGTGTTACGTTTTAAATAGCTTCTCTGTATTTACATTATTAGCCCTTTACGGAAGAAGTACGCCCTTTACGGAAGAAGTACTTCCGGAGTGATGTAACTTCTCCCGCCAGAAGGGGAGGAGACAACGCGTTCGAGTTGATCTAGTTGTCACGTTCTAGAATTCAGTAGAGTAGCTTCTCGACCCCCCAACCGATTAAGACGCGCTGAGTACGCGCTCCCGGTGGCATGGCCGCCGGCCATGCCATGTAGCTTCACGTATTGAGAAATCCCAATCTCTCAAGATTCTCTCTCTCAAACGGCATTTGTGGTACTCTGCCATTGCGACATCTCGTCGTAGTCGTCTTAAGCCTACAAGTAAAAGGCATTTATTGGCTCCCGGCCAACTTCGACAATTCACTCTCTCAAAAGCCTACAAGCAAAAGGCATTTATTGGCTCCCGCCCAACTCCGGCAATTCACTCTCTCATAGGCCTACAAGTAAAAGGCATTTATTGACTCCCGGACAACTCCGGCAAAGCGTTTCCTGTGGCACTCGACCATGTAAGTAAACTCAATCGTTTACAGTCACTCAAATGCCAAAAAGTAAACGGCGTTCTTGGCACTCTGCCAATATCCTCTGCTCTATTATAATATAAAGTTTCCCGTAAGTGCTATTTCCATTACACGGTGTTTAGTCTACCTACGCGACCTGCGTTCCTGCGTAGCGTGTTTTAGAATTCATTGTTGCATGTATTCCAACTGCATTCCCACAAATGCATCCCTGTCATGCTTGCTACCAACAGAAGTTATATATTATGCGTATGACTAATAATATTCTCAATCCACTGCAACTTGAGTCATTTTTATTTGCAAAAAGTTGAAGTACATCGTATATAGAAGCTAAGGAGTGACTTGGTAAGTTTTTTAAGTGACTGTCCCTGTGTTGGAAGATAAACTGCTGAACGATTGAACGTTGCTAGTCAATTGGTGAATATACTGTACATAGTAGCTTATTGTGGACATTAAGGTAATATTTATCCTGTTATTATTGCTTGTATGTCATCTATGGAACACGTCGCAGGGCACAGTATGCATCTCAGGATATGGTCCTCATCCTGCACTTCGCCACAGTCGCAAAGATTTGATTGATCTTCCGTTTTTCATATTCGTTTTCACCGGTGCCACTCCTGTTCTTATTCGGTTTCATGTTCTCCAGGTTTTCCAATCCAGGGTAGAGCCTGTTGAGGGAAGTTTCGACTGGGGAAAGTTATCTGGTGGGTCCAGTGGAGCAGACTGAAGGAAACTATTTCTAGATTTTAGTCTCCTCATTGTTTCTTGATTTCCGTGTAGGATATGGCGCTCATCAAACACTTGCTTAAACTTCTCAACATGCCTTTTCTGCGTTCGGTTGGTGTTGAGAAACCTGCCGCTCTATAGAGTTTTTCCAGGGGAGTAGCTTTCATGCACCCAGTAATAATTCTACAGGTTTGATTGAGAGCAACGTCGACCTGTTTTGTATGTTTGGATCGGCACTATACTGGGGTAGCATACTCTCCTGTAGAGAAGCAAAGTGCTTGTGCAGATGTTCTCAGGACTTGAGGTTTAACGCCCCGTTTACTTCCAGCAAGTTTTTTAATAGGTTGTTTCTGGCTGTCACTTTTTGCCGAGTATTATGGCAGTGCTGTTTGAAGGATAGCGTTCTATCCATAGTAACACCCAGATACTTCGGTGTATCAGCGTGGGCAAGTTCTTCACCTGCCCATCAGATTAAGTTTTTTGTTTGCCTTGTGTGTGTTAAGGTGGAAGGCGCAAACTTGTGTTTTTGCTGGGTTGGGTTTAAGAGCGTTTTCGCGGTAGTAGGTGGACATAGTTTTCAGAGCTGCTTCCAATTTAACTTCTATATCCCTAAAAGTCCTATCCTGTATGGAGATTGCAAGGTCGTCGCCATACAGGAAATGTCTAGCATGTTCGGTGACTGGTTGATCATTGGTATTGGGGCCAAAACGCTTCCCTGCGGTAGTCCGCTTTTTTTGGCGTCT
>MU183402.1:26335-82526 GCA_016904865.1 Pissodes strobi | reverse complement strand
TTTTTTTCAAAAATATGTTCGCCCTTGACTTTTTCGATAATATGATTGTGTAGATAATTAAATGTCTAACAAAAAGCATCTCCTGAGTAAAATGATCCCTTCGCCTTCGGGTTGAAATGATCCCTCGATTTGTAAGTTTGCCTTTGGTGCAAAATAAATGTACTATTGGCAACATTTCACTAGATGGGACCGTTATTGATAAACAACGGTCCGATTCAGTTCCAATTCGACAAAGGACAAGTGAACTTGCGTTTTTTACTTTCATAGTATTGTGTACTTTTCAAAGCGTCGTCAATGACCTACCTTTTTCTTAGTATGTTTTGTTGGAGAAGAGGTCCTGGATCGATTTGTAGTATTATAATTTACAAAAGGTGATGCATGTCACTAAGGGATGAAAAGATCGCCCAGAAGCGGGATAAAATTATCCCGCTTTGAGAAGGAGATCATTTTGCTATTTACTTTTTGAAATTTTTTTTTAAATCATATTTTTTGTTTAAAATTCAGTTTTTACTCCCTTCTTACAGAATGCCACGAACATATATAAGCAAACAACTAACAGGCCAAATTGACATGCTGAGCAAATGAATAATGCCATTGAATAATGTATGTATGTAAAGACTGCTTCGTGATTTTTCAAGATGCCAAGAAAGTTGCTCAATAAAAATAAAATAGCAAAGCTAGAGAAAAACCACTCGGAAGCTGCCAGTCGATATTTTTGCCAGAACAAGAGCAGGAGCTAGTAAGACATATTCTTGTTTTGCAAGGAGAATGTATGGGACCATTCGGGATTTGCGATAATTAGCGTATCGACTTGCTGAGAGAAACTACCTTCGCCACAAATTTCCCTACGTCGAAAAAGCCGCTGATAAAGATTGGTTGAACAGACATAGAAGAAGACATCCAGAAACTTCTCTGATATATCCTGAAGCAACCTCAGCTGCTATAGCATAAGCCTATAGCAACTCTGTTGTGGCACAGTTTTTCAATCTATTGGGAGAGGTTTACACAAAAAATAATTATGACCCTCACCGAATTCCCAATGCAGACGAGACTTCGATTTCCACTGTCAAGAATATTGGAAAAAATGGTTCTAAAAAAAGTAGCTAGGGTAACATCAGCAGCGGTAATTTGTGTATCAGCTGCGGGAGTTTTATCCCTCTCTATGTATATTTTTATATAGGCTGAACTGAGAGACAGAGCTCCTACGGGCAACAAGCTGGCAATGAAAGTGGTTGGATGCGCAGCGATTCACTCATTTTGTATCTTTTGGCAAGCCAAGTGATGAAAACCCGCGTTACTCATATTAGATGGACATTTATCGTACACAAGAAATCCCAATGTTATTTTAAGTTCTAGAGAAAACTTTGTAACCATCTATCTCCCCATTGCACATATAAGCTGCAACCCCTGGACGTTGCTTTTATGGATTTACTTAGTGTTTGTTTAGGCCAGGCTTTAGCAAAATGGTTGAACCAAATGGAATAAACGGGTTTCGAAAAGCTGGAATATTTCCATTTGATCCAGAAGTCTTCTCGGATGTCGACCTCTTAGCATTTGAAGTAACTGACCTTAATAATGCTGAAAATAAGGTTTCAGGATCCATTTCATGTTACGTAGTGATAATCGACAGACGTAACTCCCCAATCAGAAAGTGGGACTATCGAAACAAACTATCTATACAAAAATCCTCAGCCTTTGCCCAGCTGAAGACGGGATGAACAAATAAATTAATTCTTACGCGTTACACCACAAGAATGTTAACCTTTCCCTATTGTCACATAAGGCTGACGGGCGGATAGATCACTTGATCTGGATGAAAGTATTAGCTACGTAGTTTACTTTTTATATGTCGTTAATTTAAGCAGCACTTTTACCTTATGGCGTTATTAATTTTCACTGATTCACTTTTTAAGGTTGTCTGATCAGAGTGGCTTTTCCCTTTCGGTAGTTCGCACTGATGGGTATTTTTTAAACGTGCCTGATCAGAATGGTTTTTCTCTTTCGGTAGTTCGAACTGCTAGGTCTTTTTTAAAGTGAGAGCTTTGATCTGCCAGAGGGGCATTTCCCTTTCGGTACTTCGCTTGCGAGATATGCATTCCCAAATATTCTAGTAATACTTAAAACCATATATACTCAACCTGAAGTTCATAAACCAAGCCATTTTTTACACCAAGTGTTTCTATCCATTTCTCCCATCTACCTATCTGAGCTACTTCACCTGAAAGAGAACAGCGCAACTACTGCAACGAAGTCAGTTCGATAGGGTACAAGTGGTAGGAAGCGTATAATGTGACACTATGATTTAATGCAAGAGAAAACAACAATGGTGGAATTTCAGTTTTAACCAGCACGCCATAGAGAAATGCTCTTGAAGAGGCTATCAATACAAAGGAAGCAAACGGGAGAGTATATTACACCAATTGATGGACGGATTGAGTGCAACAAATGTTTTAAATGAGCTCACGATTTCTATGCGGTAGTTCGTGAAGATGAATTTTTTGTGAACATTGATCCAAAGTTCCCTTAGCATTAGTCTGAGTTCAGATGAAGATTAGATTCTAAAAACATATGACACTCCCTTTTATCTTGATATTAGTGAGTCAGGGTATATTATAATGGCAGGGTATAATTTTTAAATTATTAGCTGGGATATGACGAGGCTATTTTGCGAGAGGAATTAAAGGATTTTAGAAGAAAATGGTCTAGTTAGAAAAGAACGGAGTTGTAAAACCTTCCTGAATCAAACAATGGAGTAAATGACACAGAGAAAAATGTTCTCCTTATTCACATTGCAAACAATGTTTGGTTTGCTGTTTTAATATTTTGTGTAAATACAGATTATACATTTGTGCTCACAGCGCTCTTAAGACCAACCAGTATAGGTACCTACTTTACGTGCACACAAGTAGGGCGCGAGAAATGCTTTTCACATAAAAAATCTATTAAGAAATTGACTTACAAGGAAAATTTGGATGCGTGGATGATAATGAGCTGATAATGAAAATAGAGGCATCCAAGGATTGTTGACTTTTAAAGAGATCCTCATGGAAATATTTAACCTTATTCCCCGAATAAAGAAAAAATTATCATTTTAATTGTTGAGAATAACCAAACCAAAGATATAAGTGATTTATTTATTTGTCATTTTCTGTTCAGCGTTTTCATATTAGAATTTACCGATTTATCACAGTTTTTAATTTATTTTTAGATAACATGTGGGGGGGGGGGGCTATAGCTCATGTAGCCATCACTGTGTGAGCCACTAGACTGAAGAAATTTCCCTGGAGTTTATGGACCTAAACAAGAATTTTGTCAGTGATTTCTAAATAAGTTGGAAAACGATCGACATTTCCCTCATACCCTTTTCACAGACCAAGAGTCATTTGCAAAAAAAAAATAATTATGAATTTCTATGATATGCTCACTTCAACTGGAGAAAAACCCTCGTTCAATGAGAATAGTAAATTCGTAATACCAGTTTTTAATCACTATTTAAGCTGGCATAATTGGATATGGAATGATTGGTCTTGTTGCTCTGCTAAATAAGCTAGTTCATGTGTTCTTCGAGTATATAGATATTTTAAGAAATGATTTATTCGGATTGTCGCCTTTATTAGCAAGACATAGAATGTGACTTCAATACGATGGAGCACCGGTACATTTTATAGCCGCTGTTAGGGAGTACCTTTTGAACATACATGACTATCATTGGATTAGTCGTAGTGGTCTAGTAGGTTGGCTATCTCGCTTCTCTTGTCTGATTCCACTGGACTTTTTTCTGTAGAGACGTATAAATGGCGTTGGGTACAAAACTCCAGTACAAACAAGAGATGAACTTTTACAACGAATTCAAATGACCTTTCTCAAAGTTTGGCAAAATCCTCTTATTTGTATCCATGTGAGAAGAACTTTGTGCAGAAAGTTAAATGTTTGAGATGAAGCTGGCCATTTGAAACATATACCGAAAAACCTTGACGTCATGTGACTCAAGTTCACCGCCTAGACATTAACCAAGTTTATGTGCTGGCTCTATCACCCTCCGAGCGATATAGCCTACCAAAGCTTTTTTACAACACTAGCTACCACTTTTGACTCAATACAGATCGATCCCCCCAATTCAGAAATAATCATTCTGGAAGATTTCAATGCCCACAACACCAACTGGTTCAAACATCACAGCAAGACCGACAACGAAGGCAGGGAAGCTGAAGCATTTACCATCAGCTGCGGGCTTACTCAACTTGTAGACGAACCAACTCGAATCTCAGAGATGGGCGAATTCGCCGCCCTCCTGGATCCATTTCTAACCAACAATCCTGATCAGTACACAATTACAGTAGGTCCGCCATTAAGTACTTTCGACCACAAACTTATTACAACGGTTTGTGAATTGCCACTTCTGCAGAAGGATCTACAATTGCCTAGCAAAATCTGGCATTACGATTCTGCAAACTGGGACGTTCTAAGAGAGTTCTACCTAGATTTTCCATGGCTCAACGTCTGCTTTGGCACTGATGACTCGTCAGTTTGCTGCGAAGAGATTACGCAAGTAATCTCCTCTAGAATGGAAGCATATACTTCCCAAATTCCACGAAGCTACCGCCAGAAGGAAAGCCCTGGTTCGACAGGTAGGAAACAGCAAGCCTACAAGTACTGACGGCAAAGTCAGGCTGCTGAAAATCGCAATTAGTTTGGCGAAGCGGCAAACGAATGCAAACGTGTGATCGAAGAAACTAAGGACAAACACAATCAAAGGATGTGGCCCAATGGCTCTAGTCGGTAGCAAAGACAGTAAGTAATAACTTTACAAAAACGTCTCTCCCACCTTTGAGCGACAAACGTGGCATCACGGCGACTACAGCCAAGGAAAAAGCAAACATGCTCGCCAAAATATTTTCATGGCACTCTACCTTCCAAGGCAAGGCTCTCCCCACCATATCGAACATCATCACTACCATGGCAGAAGTCAGGTTTCCTCACCGTCATATTCGTAAAATCGTTATAGAACTAGATACGCAACAGGCATCAGGACCGGACGAAATACCTGCCATCGTGTTAAAGAACTGCGCCAACGAACTAACACCCGTTTTTGCAAGATTTTTTATATGTCTTACCGAAAAGGGATTTACCTCTCTTCTTGGAAAGTTTCTTGAGTGCAACATGTTCCCAAAAAACCACACCCTCAAACTATCGCACAATTGCCTTCCTTCTCAATTTGGAATGACGGATTGCTCAACAAACTGCTAACCTTCGGACTGCCAGCCTCTCTCTGCAGCTCGCTTGCTAGTTTCTTTAAGAACCGTTTTCTGCACGTTGCAGTTGATGGATCTCTAACATATTAACCATTAACGCGGGCGTGCCTCAGGGCGCAATACTTTCACCAACTGTGTTCCTTATCTATATTAACGACCAGCTGACCGAAACGAATAATCCTGTTTACAGTTTTGCAGATGACAGTACCCTTGTCTCTCAATTTAGATCAGAAAAACCTTTACCAGCGACTGAGACTTATCACCGCAGACAGGAGCAGAGTGCAGCAAATAATCAAGACCTGGGAAAAGTTCAAACTTGGGGCGACAGAAATTTGGTCTAGTTCAATGCAGCAAAGACCCAAGCAGCCACGTTTACCAAGAGGGCCAATACGGCGGGCCCTGACATCATTATGGCAGGATCGACCATTCCTCCCTCCTCGTCAATCGTACTACTGGGTGTCTCGGTCAACAGCAATATATTCTGGCATCACCACATTGCTAACATCGCAAAATCAGCCTCCCAGAAGCTTGGTGCGCTATTTCGCAACGAAAAACTGCATATATCGCATCAGCTACTCTTGCTCTACAAAGCGCAAATAAGACCGTGCTTAGAATATTGCTCACACTTCTGGGGTGCCGATGCCGCACCAAAGCACACCCTAGGGCTGCATCGTAATTGACTCGGAATCTGGATAGTCTGGAACACCGCCGACATGTGGCCGAGATGTCCCTGTTTTACAGATACTTTCATGGCTGGCCATGTGTATGACTCTGCCATAAAAACAAATAAAAAGTGGTGCTCCATTTATGAACATGCCTTTAGGTATAAACTCTTGAAAATTGACCGAAATTTCGGTCGAGATACAAGAAATAGCAACATTATTGACAACTTCCATCGCTCTCCTGCTGTATAAGTTCTTACAAAATGAGGAGTGAGGATCAATAGTTGGTAAATCTTACTAGACAAGTAAAAAGTCTATCTATAATGCCTTACCTTTAGATGGATTCTGAGTACCCATCTGGTTTAATGCAAAACATGAGAAATGGCAATAAAATACAAACATGTAAAAAAAGCCATGGAAAATATCAGACGTTTAAACGTCCCAATCCTGCTTTTCCAGTCTGTCAAAGTGAGAAAATTTTTAATAAGAATCCGATAACATATCAAAATTAAATCTTTAGTGTTGTAAACAATTATACTGTTTGTGCTGACATTTGCAAAATTGATTTTATTTATTTCAATTAAATCAAGATAATTATTGTTTAATTAGGTTGGTTTGGTTGTTTCACATGCTATAAAGTCTTTTTCCTCTTAATATGGAACCTTTTATGATTTTCTTCAAGGCAGCCTATTCATCGGTGCTCCTGTGATTTGGGTTATCCCCTAGCTCTTCTTTTAATTTCTATATTCCATTCTCTCTTTCTTGTCCATCGAAATATATCATCTATATTGCATTGTTCCCTTCGCTGAGTTGTATTAAACTGTACTGAGGATATAAAATGTTAGGTAAATAACTATATATTGTGAACTACTAAAATGCATAAACAACTAAATAAAGATCACCCTGTCCTAAGTTTGAACTTGAACTTGGAAATTATTATATAAACATTAAAGGCAAACTATAAACAACGCGAGCAGGCAACACGAGCAACTTTCAATCTTAAACTTGCAACGCTCAGCAGATTTTATGATATAAATGCGGTACCGAACCTTCAGTTTGACACATTGCTCCCGGACTCGGGGTTGCTTTCCCTCAGTATTACAAGTCGAATCTACAGGAGATTTATTAAAAGATAACTTTCAAAGTAAAAAATCAGTGTAGTTCAAGTGCAAACTTTAAGTGGAAATTTAAGTGAATCTAACCCAAACTAACTAAAAATGAAATACAACAAAGACTCTTAAGAAAAACTATATTTATAAAACAGTGACCAAAGACTTATAACTAATTCATAAATATACATCAAGCGAAAAAGCATGCGCACCTTAGTTCTTGAGTATAGTATAATCTTATCAATATTTCTGGCCGATAACCATTGTTAATCTTTTCTCGTTAAGTTTGACCAATATACGTTGTTATTATTTATCCCAAGTGCTTTTTTATCATCTCTTCTCACCTGACGTAGAGCGATTCCGGATCTGAGCTACTCTCCTGCACGCTAATCAAGGCGCGCTGTCACGGAAAAAACGTACCCCTCGCATGTTAATGTTGGAGACCAACGTCTAGAGGGCGGGGGAACGTGTGAACTACTAAAATGCATAAACTACTAAATAAAAATCACCCTGTCCTGAGTTTGAACTTGAACTTGGAAATTATTATATAAACATTAAAGGCAAACTGTAGACAATGCGAGCAGGCTACGCGAGTGACTTTCAACCTTATCTAATTAAGGCGTGGCGTCACGGAAAAACAGTTCGTGGCAATATCCATTATAGCTACCAATAATTTAACCCGCGAAATATTTTTGTAAGAAAATCGGTAAACATAATTCAGCTCTCCTAATTATTTATTTGTTCTTAAATTAAAATTTAAAAATTTACGTTTTTGCGCAGCAATAATATAAATATATTTTCTAAAGACATATCGGCCATATCACTTCTAGACCCCTTCTGCCCGCCTTGTCTTAAAGATCGAAAGAAAACTGGGCCATGAAAGTTCGGACGATACTAAACGATTTCTCTTACTGCATTATTGCTCCCTACACATCCGACAAGAAAACCTCAATTATTGTCCTGTTTAAGTATCGATTCCTGAATGGCACAAAATTGACGTTCGTCACTTGCCTACTTCTTGCCGCAAGCGAGCGAACACAACATGCTTACCGTTAATTGTCTGACATAATTTGACGTAACTGTATTAACGCCACGGAACACCACATAGGCGCTCTGATAATGCGACCGACCCATCCCTTGTCTTTTTTAGTGATAATGGGTCACTAATTATGATAAAATGAAGGCTGAGTGACGGAAGTGACGCAAGGCTTTTAGGATCAGATGCGGTGTTATCGTTATATACATTATTAATCTCCTGCTTTACCCAGCATTTCGAGATGCCTGAGAGGAAACATGATTTTTAATGTAATAAGGAGAGCTGCATAGATGAGACCGATCTTGACTTCTCTTTTAATTTTGAAATATGTAATTAACTGATTTAAGTAGGGGTTTGTAACCTTCGATAAAATGAACTACAACACAGTTTTATCGACAATGCCAAAATCCAATTTCGTTATGGTGTTTTTGTACTAACTTAATTACTTGTTGCATAACGTGTTTTATTATTTGCCATGCAAACCATACGTAGAAGGATACTTATTAACTTATTATTTGTTGGTGTCTGGTGTTAAGAGGCCTTGTCACCTACCACCATACTGAAAGATCTACTGACTAAATTATGACCAAACCACTTATTACTGTTTATTAGAATGTCCTCCAGAAAGTCCTTAAGAGTTTACCCTAAAAAAAAAATACTACGAGAAGAAATGAAAAAGACTTGCTATGAAACCTTATTTTCCTGAACACTTCATATTTCCTATATTTTTCGCTATTTTCTCATGGTTTCTTCACAAATGTTAAATTGCTAAATACGCGATTTTGTAAACAGCAGGACTACAAATACTGGCAGCAAAATCAGAGCGCTGAAAATCGCAATTAGTTTTATGAAGCGAGAATCAAACACAATCAAAGGATCAGAAATAAACTTTTGCAATGCCCCAGTGGTTCCAGGAATTTCTGATCGGTAGCAAGGATCGTGATATTCTTAAAATCCTCAGAGAACCAGATATGCAAAAGGCATCAGGACCAGTCGGACTACCTGCCATCATGTTAAAGAACTGCCTCAACGAACTAACACCCATTTTTCCAGGCTTCTTTTCACTCTTACCGCGAAGGGATTGACCCATCTTTTTGGAAAGTCGCGCGAGTGCAGGAGTGGAGTTGGATTTGTATCGTACGGGGTTCCTGTCACGTGGTGCTCCTGAAACTTAATACGGCATACGAAAAGCTGAATTTTCTGAATTTGAATGAAGCTGCCTATTTCATGAAAAAATTAATTTTTATATAAATAGTTTTTATTTACCAATACCAACAGTATTTTAACAGTAATTACAAAGATAGCCAACAACTTACTGAGATTTAACCAACATTGATACATAGGTAGTACTATATTGTTGTATACATACATACAAATATAAATTAAGGTAAGGTAAATATGATTTTAGAAGGTGTAATATACAGTCAGAGCATTGGAATTTTAGAAATCATAATTTATTGCTCAATAATACATATTTTTTCATTCCATAAACAGCTTCAACTTATCTTAATCAGACGTGTAACAAAATGTCATTTGGATTTTTTTTTGAAAACGGTGCTTTAAATCAGAAATTGATGAAATGATGTGCTTCTATACATTTAAGGTGTTAGGATTTTCTGTTTTTTTTTTCTCTATTACGATCAGAAATATTTGTGGTTCCTTTTGGGACCACTAGGGCGCTTGTCAACAATAAGCTCAAATTGTGTTTACTTCGACAATGCCTTCAATGGGATTCAGCTGCAACACGAACTATTGGCAGATAAGATTTACACATGTGGAACTCTAGAAGAGACTGCAATGGTGAACCAAAAGATCTAAGGTCGGAGAAAAGCATGAAAAAGAGGGGTGATTCAGATTGGAGAATGAGCTCTAAAGGACCGCATTTGCAGTACAAAGACACAAAACTTGTTCGTTTCGTAAACAATTTTCATGATCCTGAAGACACTGTTACTGTTCCAAGAAAGCAAAAGGATAGTACTTCGACTGATATTCCATGTTTGACCTTGGTAAATGATAACAACAGGCATATGAACTTCGTAGATCGATGTGCACGGTATGTTGGCAGTTACGAAGTAGATCAAAAATAGTGACCAAGACTTTTTTGGCATTTCGTATACTTAGCATTGATCAATGCTTTCATCGTGCACGCTCTCTGGACGCCAGAGGAAGGAATCTAGAAGATTTTCGCTTTGCGGTAGCAACTGGAGTGATAGGTGCGGATCTATCAACCCCTACGTGAGGAAGACGAAGCACTGAAAATCCACCAAACCAATTTAAGGTGATCGTGCCACCCGAAAGGAGATACGTTAAAGTTGCTCACATGTCAATTCGTTGCGCACTTTGCAGCACACGGTTGCAACCGCATCGAAGTAGATGGCACTGCTCCATATCCAAAGTGGGTCTGTTGTCTTACCGAGAAATCTAACTGTTTTCAGGCATACCATTAGAAATGATATTTAGATGTTTCAAATATTTTTTTTCAGATTATTAGTCGTTCCATAGAAGCACCATCATTTGTTTTCCATTTTTTTGAAAAAAAAAACTCAAAATTCAAATTTGCTCTTATTTGTACATCCCCAAAATATAGAATTCTTAGCTGGGTGCTAAAAACCAATAAGAAAACTAAATCCGACCTCAAAGGGTTAATTATTATACCTCTTCTTTCAAAAATGTTTAAATATTTTCGCGTCCTGTTGTGACGTGACACTACGCCTCGGCTGGCATGTAGGATATGTAGCTCAATTTAGGGATCGATCTACGTAAGGTGAGACATAATATAGAAGAAAGAAGACACTTTGATGAAAACAAGACAATTTTTTTTTGTCAAAGCCTCAAGAAATTTACACTTTACTCGATTATGATAATGCGAATGTTTTTTTCGGTTGAGGTATACTTGAAATTGTTTTTAAACGTCTTGGTCACTGTCTATAATGAAGTTTAGGAGTTGTGTTATGTTTTGTTAATGTTTAGCTCTTGCTATTTGATATAGGTAGGTATTTGAACCTTTTTAACGGCCGATTAGTTTAGCTTAATTTCACTCAGATTTTACACTGCATCTTAACTATTTGACAGATTCTACTGTGAAATTGTCTGTCTTAGATCTCTGACATATTTATGATAGATTCAGCGTGACCACGCACCCCGCGAACACTGCGCACATGTGTGCTGTAGCAAACTGGTTGAACAGGATTGGTTGAGCTTTGTATAAATTCAGTGGTAAATATGACTTATATTCTGTTTATGCTAATTTGCTAGAAGTAGGATGTACTTTAGTACTGGAAAGTGGAACAGAATTTCGTCCTCTATTTTTTTCAGAAACTTATTTTTTTAAAGCATATTTGGATTTACCTCCTATATTATAAGCTACATATTTAAAAAAAAATCACTTAATTTACAATATGGAAAAAGTAAATGACAAATTGCACAATATAAAAAGTACAACTCTAATCTTCCGATTCAGAATTCGAGTTATCATTCAGTTCATCAAATTCTCATGTTCCACTAGTTGTGGGTAAAATTCATAAAGATAATGGAAGTCTTTATCAATGAGGTCAAGCTATGAGAATAGTTTATTATCTTTGATTTATTCCCAAGGGATCACCATACGAAAATAGCGCAGTAGTAATTGATTGGTCAACTGATGACCTACTTTTTGTTTTTCCCCATCTAATGTTCTGAAAGGTACTTGTTCGTCAAGAATGTAGTTGAGCTTTAATTCTAATTTCAAATCCTTTAGTAAATCTCAGCCACCTGATCTTCAATCAAAATACCTCTCACCTCTCCACTATCAATGACGCTCGTTCTTTTCATTATCAATGATTTTCACTGCACGCCACCACATTTTCGGGTCCCAGTTGAATTCAATAGATTACTATTTTATTTCCCCTACCTTTCGAGCGTTATTTGCATTTAGTGCATTCAATACTTGTTTACCGAGTTCGAGAGATTTCTTATAGGGGGGACATTTTTCAAAGCATTTTATTTTTGCAACAGTGCTCTATAGCAATACATTTTATTGCTAGAAATACAACGTTCTATCGGTTTTTATAAGAAAGTCCTAATTGTTGTTGTGCTGGTTTGCTATAAAAATGTTAATCTGTCATAAAAAACAGCTTCCTCCTATAAAAGTTTTTTTAATTGCAGGAATACATTGATGGGCCTGACATTGATCGAGTCAAACTTAAAAATTATGATCCTGATTCTGATGTGGACAAAAAACTCCTCGAATCAATAAAACTGAGTTAGCACTGTGCTGTAGCAAAACAGATTTTTATTCCGACCGCTTGTCTGGTATGATAGGTTAAAAATATATATTTTTAAGATATCTGTCGTTCCAAGTACTTTTTCATCTGTATTACAGGATTAAGATGCTTCAGATAACGATCCTAACTGATGTCTAGAATCCGATGGCTCTCACAGACTCACTCACAAGGATAACTCAACAGATTTCTCATGATGGTAGATTTTTGACTTTATAATGTAAATTGACAATTTAGTTATTATTTGCATTCTTTTTAGTGATTTTGCAATCATATTAAGATGTTGATATCTATGTAGCTAAAAATTAGCCATAGGGAGGTTCTGAAAAATCAGAATCTGATAATGAACAGCGTAATTGCGAAACGGATTTATTTAGTTACATCAACTATTTTCCTAATTTTATCTCAAAATAATTTTGTCAGTCCTTCCATTATTATTGCTATAAATATTATGTAGATTTAACAATTCCAACACAATAGATGTTAGGCCTTTCCTCAACAAAATATAATATGCCCTTAGAAGCTTATATCATTTTCTGACAAAGCATATATTCGATTTTTCTAATATTAAAAAGTTATCTGAGTTTGTTGTAAAATCGTAACTCTCGACTCGACATCGTTTTTCATTCTCATCAACAACTCATCCAAAATCCCTTAAATCTAGCCCTAAACTTCAAACGCATCAACAGATACAAATCACGGGGTAAGTACGAGAATGAAGAGTTATTTAGGGAGTCGGAAACAAGGATTACCAACCGGGATTTCGACGGAGAGGTGAATTGTGATTGAAGCCTGACCGAGAGGTTTAAACATGTCAAATGCTTAGGCAGAAGGGATGGAGACAACGTAAGGGCTTATATAGAATAAATTCCGGTATGCTGGATATGCCATAAAACTAATTTTCCAAATAGAAATATGGTGAAAATATGTGTTATTTAGATAGCTCAATCAAAGGCTCCTGATATACTATATAAGAGTATAGTGCATTACTGTTTAAAAATATTTTAAAACCTTATAGGTTCCTGTGGGCGAGAACACACTCTATTGCATATAACGTTTAATATTTTTAAGGGAACACTTCTTTAGGCGAATGGCTAATGAATAAGACTGAGATATCATGCTTGACGCGTGAAGGTGGGCACTTTTTTATATTCTCAACCCTTTAACTTCGTCCCCAAACTAGTTCAGTAGTTAAATGAGACAATAATTGTGATATTATGTGTAGGTGAATCAACAGCGTCCCGAATTATCTAGAAATATGAATAACGAAATATATTTGGATTCGTTAATCCAGTAGATAGATAGATAGATAGATAGATAGATAGATAGATAGATAGATAATAGTTTATTTATTCCCATGTAAAACAAAGTTACAAAAACCATTCAGGGTATGGAACATGGTCAAAAAAATGGTAATAACAAAATTACAACAAGATAATATTTTTTAAATACTAGCGCTGTACATGTTTATAAACAACTGAGAATATATTTAGTATAAGTGCTGACTGACATAACATTACAAAACAAAAGAATATAATAAGGCATTTCAAAACATTAATTATCATGATATGGCAACAAACAAAAAATCTAAAACAAAATTAAACTATTTTTATCACAGTTATAGAATTCATTTAAACTGTAGAATGCATTCCGACACAGGAACCTTTTCAAAACAATAATAAGTCTATTTTTTGGGAGTCTGCGCACTTCTTCAGGAATCGAGTTATAAACTTTAGTGATTGAAAACTCAACATTCTTTTGCAGATAACTATAATTATATTTATCACATACTAGATTCGATCTATTTCTAGTGAGATACTCATGATTCAATGTTGAATTTTCAAACAAATCCTCATTATTTCTGACAAACATTATACAATCAAAAACATACATGGAAATTACTGTTAAGATGTTTTTGTCAATAAAAGTATTTCTGCAACTTTCCCTTTGTTTCATCTTAAACACACTTCGCAGGCATCTCTTTTGTAGAATTAAAATTCTTTGGATATCACATGAGTTACCCCAAAAAATTAGGCCATATTTTATGCGAGAGTGAATAAAAGCATGATAGGCACACAGGGCAGCCTCAACACCCACTCTCTCAGAAACAACCCTTAGAGCAAAACAGTATTGCGCAACTTTAGTAGCAACACCCTCGATGTGCTCCCTCCAATCCAATCTCCCATCAATACAGACACCCAAAAATGAGATACTTTCCTGTGATGTGATTTGCTCGTCTCTATACAAAAAAACCAAAGTTATGTTCCCCTCTATTGCTAAAAAGGACCTACTGAGTTTTGGAAATATTCAAACATAGGTTGTTGAATGAAAAGTACCCATCGAGGGCTTCCATTGCATTTGAAACCCCCTCCAGCCTCCAGTAACAACTCACCACTACTCTCACTAAATATCAGTGTTGTGTCGTCAGCATACAGTACAGTCTGCTCCCCAGAGACCTCTGGCAGTTTCGTTGTGTAAGTAATATACAACAGAGGTCCAAGTATTGATCCTTGAGGCACTCCCCTAATCACATCAACTTTTCTTGATTTTGCTACCCTTCCCTGAGTATCAGACTCCACCACCTGCTGAGTCCTATTACACAAATATGATGTAATTAAATCAAGAGCTTTACCTCTGATTTCGCAGATTTCCAGCTTATCATTAAGTTTCTTATGGTCTACACTATCAAAGGCTTTAGAAAGGTCCAAGCACATGGCCAACGTTTGCTGTTTGTTATTTAAGGAGTCTAATATGTTGATGAGAGCCTGATGATATATTGCTCTTACCGTGGACTTGCCCTTTCTAAATCCATTCTGCCTATCTGATAAGACCTTATGCCTTTCAAAAAATGATAGAAATCTATTGTAAATAACTGTTTCAAAAATTTTACTTATGTTAGGCAACAGGGATATTGGCCTCTAATTATCTTCTTGATCCCATTTACCTTTTTTGTACACTGCTTTAATAAGTGCATTCTTTAATTTGTTAGGAAAAATACCCGTTGACAAACACAAGTTTAAGATACAGGTTAGTGGTTGTATGATCAAATCTGCTACCTCTTAAATTACTGATATAGGAATTTCATCGTCGCCTGTAGCCTTTTTATTTTTTAATTGTCTTATAATTTTTAAAGTTTCTTCTGGATCAACCGGTGACAAGTAAATGGACTGGACCACCCTACCGGGCATATATGTATAAATTATTGTTTTGAGAAGCCACATTTGGACATGAATTTAAAAAATAACTATTTAGTGAGTTTACTATTTTATATTTGTAAGAAAAATTTTCCAGAGCAGAGGTCCTCCTGTGAGCTTGATCAGTAGTTTGCCTCACAATCTTCCATGTAGCCATTATTTTATTTTCGGCATTATTAATAAAATATTTATTAGATATCTGTTTAGCTTTATTTATTACTTTTTTTAAAACACTACAGTAGGTGTTGAAGAACTGATGCAAGACCTGATCCTCAGTTTTTTTATAGTACAGCACGCGTTTATGCCTACAAGATGTTCTTATACCATTGGTTATCCACCATTGTGTGTCTTTTGGTTTGTACATTTCTTTGTAATAAATATTCGATTAAACAAATTAGCAAACAAATTTAAAAATATATTAGAGGCCACATCGGGTGAATCAGACTCACACACCGGTGACCAGTCGATTCCCTCAAGTTCTCGTCGAAAATGTTGCACTTTATTAGGTGTAAAGACCCTTTTAAATACATATTTTGGATTATTACTTTTAAATTGATCTATTTCCAGATAAAGGATTTGCGCTTTGTGATCTGAAAGTGCAATATTCAAGACATATGACTGAAGGTCCGAACTCACATTGGAAAAAATGTTATCAGTAAGAGTAGAAGCATTTTGGCATGTTCTTGTAGCCTCAAATATGGTCTGGGACAAATTAAATACATTTAGCAAATCTAAAACTTTTTTTACCTAATCATTTTTTTCGAATAAATTAATATTAAAGTCTCCGCCCATCACCAATTTATATCTAAGATACCTTTGAAGTATAATATTTAAAATGTCTTCCATTATTTCCAAAAAAATGTCATAAGATCCCTGACCTCTTCTGTAAATACAGACTGCCACTATTTTAAGTCTGGCGTCCACAGCACATGCTATCTTCACCACCCCTTCAACACTTCGATTACTTATATTATTTTCATCCTCAAAACTGAGTTCCACATCGGAGTAGATACAAGCACCACCATGTTCCAAATCAGTACGGCAAAAACATGACACCATTTCATATCCATCAATCTTAACAAAGTTCCTTTCCCCCGTTTTCAGCCAATGTTCGCTAAACAGCAACAGATGGGGTTTCCATCGATTAAACACTCAATATCAAATGTTTTGTTTCTCAGCGATTGAATATTTTGGTGTAAAAAAATTATGTTTTCTTTACTTTGTGTTCCATATTGACAAACTATACTTGCTGGTTGCTACAGGTCAGCAAGATACTGTATTTTCGACTTTTCCATTTGCACCAAGTGGTTAAAAGTAGGGCATGATATACTGTATGCTGAATCATTTACATTTAAACCCGTATTATGTTTTTCATTGGAAGCCTTACAGTTTACACATACATAGTTCTGACTTAAACAGTCTTGAGACTCATGATCATCTTCACAGCATTTTGCACATGATTTAGATTCTGTGCAATTATTTGAATTATGCCCATATTTGTTGTAGTTGTAGCATCTATACACATTAATATATTCAAAACATCGACAAGCCCTCAGACCAACAAACAACCTAAATTCAGCTTTATTTTGCACATTTTTGAAAGTGGTAGGATCACACTGTAGGATAGCGAGGTACGTCTTTACCATCTTTTTGGTAACTAGTAGTTTTAGATCACAGCCTTCATATGTACGTATAAATGGATATAATTGAGTGGACAGAACCTAATCTTTCAACAAGATGGTGCGCCTTCACTTTGCGATAAATCCGTAAGGCAATTCTTAGATGATACTTTGCCTAAGTGATTGACAGGGAGAAGAGGGCACATTGAGTGGCCTGCACGTTCCCTGGATTTATCATCGCTGGACTTTTTTCCTATGGGGGCATTTAAAGATAAAAATCTATGCAACATCGTCGGAATCATTAGAAGATTTGTAACAACGTATCATTAACATGCAACCAACATTTTGAATAATGTCTCTACTACTGCATGTAGGTTGGTGGTGGACATATTCAACATTTAATAGACTAAAATCGTTGGTAAGTACTCGAGCATTTTCGAAATTTCTGGCGTTATTACTCGTAAACTACTATTCTAAATTTGAAAAACTGGACGTCTTTGGCCTGCACGTTCCCCGAATTTATCCTCGCTGGACTTTTTTCCTATGTAGACAATTAACGATAAACATCTATGCAACCCCGTCTGAATCATTAGAAGATTTGTAACAACATATCATTAACATGCAACCAATATTTCGAGTAATTTCTCTACTACTGCATGTAGGTTGTTGGTGGACATATTGAACATTTAATAGACCAAAAACCATTGGTAAGTACTCGAGCTCTTTCGAAATTTCTGGCGTTATTACTCGTAAACTACTAATCTAAATTTGAAAAACTAGACGTCTTTGGAAAGAAAATTAAACGCCCGCTGAAATAATGTATCTATCGACACCCCTTTCCATTTAAAATTATCAAATAATGGATTATTAGCTCTGATAGCAACGCAATCTATACTTTATGCTCAAATAATACTTTCTTGGTTGTTAACGCTCATGCTCGACGAAATCAAGCCGGATAGCTATTTCAGTTATTTCAGCGCCCATTAAGTCCATCTTTACTTCAATCCCAGCGGATCACCGGTCGTCGGTTTCCGATGAGGTCCATCGGCGTACGGATGACTCCTGGGGGAATCCCCCATCTTGGCCGAAATAACGCAGATTAATTACAGCTGTCATCTCCCGTAACTTCAGGCGGCGATGGGCGATATTTAACAATTAATTGTGACACATTGCTGGCCGCTCTAATAAACGCTCTTTCACGTAGGATTAGCTAGTCCGCGAATGGACAGAGCGGCGTCTGGGGACAACGGCAAAATTTGAAAGAATTGCTACGACTTTTTTGTTAAGGAATTATTGCTGAGATTGTGATTATTATATTTCAACATGAAAATATGTAAATGTTATTAAATAGATAACATCTGTTTGCATAGCCCACTTCTGGATTGACTGATGAGCGGGAACTATGGTATGGTATGGTATGATAGAGGGGGCGCTGGGCAAGATTTGCCCTTCCGTCGATCGCAATAATAATTGATCTTTTGTGTTATACCCTTCTATGTTATATGAAAATTCCTATCCCTTTCGAGAACCCCAGAATATATTGAGAGTTGAGCTTTTGTAGATCTCCAGGTGCCACAAGAACATTTTCGAGATGCCTCAACCTTTGGCGAGTCAGTGCCTGATATTCGCAGAGTAGGTGCTCTGGCGTTTTGGCCATAGTTTGGCAAAATATGCATTGTTCGTCAGTGGTTTTCTTGAGGTGGTACCTCCAGGGGCCATGTCCAAAAAGTTTTATCTCATTTTTTGTAGATTAAGAAGCTTTCTTGTGTAGTTAGGTAAGTGAGAGATGAGTCTTTTGGCCTGTCTCTGTCCAGGTGCATTGGCCCAATGTATCTCTTTCCGTCCTTTTCCCCAATTTCTGAGTTCATTCATGACGAGCCATCTGGTCATGCAACAGAATGGTTCAGGCCCACAAAAGACAATCTGTGCACCATTCCGTGCGAGCTGGTCAGCGGCTTCGTTGCCTTCCACACCCTCGTGCCCTGGTACCCACATTAGGGTGAGTCTGTTTCTTGTCAATCTGCAACCATCCGACAATCCCATACTAGGCGGGAGTTGATTCTGCTAGGTGGTAACGCTTACAAGGCTGCTTGACTATCTGATGGGATATAGATCTTTGTACATCTTAGGCCTTTTTTGGCATTCAGAGATAGCTGTATTGATGGCAATTAGTTCTGCTTGAAAGATGGTGGGAGTGTTTCCTAAAGGTGCAGAGTTTCGACACCTAGGTCCGTAAACTCTGGATCTAACTCTTTCTTTCATCTTTGATCCATCTGTGTACCCGACAAGTAATCCCCTCTCAAGTTGTTTTAGTCTTTCCCCTGTATTATTGCGGTCTTCGATTACCACTATGTTGACTATGCTAATGCTTTGCTTTTCATATAGTGTTTCTTGAAGAGAGAGTGATACAAATGCAGGATGCAGGTACGCCCAATCATAAAGAGCCGCTTCCCAGATTTCAAGAATGCTTTGAATCCTAAAAATATTAGTTCTACTAAGGCAACCATTGTCGAAAGCAGAATCATAAATTGAAAAAACGAGCGACTCTTTCAAGGGGCCAAATCCCGGGAACATCTGTCGTGAAAATATCTGTAAAACGAGAATATCTCGGCCACATATCTGCGGCGTTGCAGACTATCCAGTTCCCGGTTCAACTCCGAGTTGCCGACGAGAGGCACAGCTCTCTTCTGAATGAAATCCAGCAACTTTAGGGTGTGCTTAGGTGCGGCACCCCATATGGGTGGGTAATATTCAAAGCACAGTCTTATTTGGGCTTTCTAGAGAAAGAGCAGTTGCTGCGGTGTATAATTTTTTTGTAGCGAAATAGCGCACCAAGCGCTGATTTTGCGATATTATGGTCCTGCCAGGACATATTGCTGTTTCTTGGTAAATGTGGACCAAATTCCTATCGCATCAGGTTCAAACTTTCTCCAGATCTTGAATAATTGTTGTAATCTGCTCCTGTCTGCGGTGATAAGTCTCAGCTGCTGGTAAAGGTTTGTCTTCTAAATTGAGAGACAAGGGTACTGTCATCTTCAAAACTGTAAGCAGGATTATTGGTCTCGGTCAGCAGGTCATTAATATAGATGAGGCAGAGAGTTGGTGAAAGTATTGCTCTCTGAGGCACTCCCGCATTAATGGTAAAAGTGTCTGAGAGACTCTGGCAGTCAGAAGGGCTGGCAGTTTGTTGAGCAATCCGTCATACCAAACTCTATCAAATGCGTTCGAAATATCCATCGCAATCGCTAGAGATTCTCCGTAGTTCTCAATTGCCCTACTTCGTATATGAGTGACATAGGCCTATATATCTCCGGTCGATCTCTGTTGGCGGAAGCTGTATTGGTTATCGCTAATTATTCTGTTGGTCTCGAGGCAGGTGAGTAGTTGCTGATTGCCTACACGTTTCATGACTTTGGAGATTATTGGAAGCAAGGCAATTGGACGCTAGTTTGAGGGCGTGGTTTGCTTGCCTTTTTTTGGATCAGGTTGTACTCGAGCATCCGTCCAAAAAGATGATGGGTAAATCCCTTTTCGGTAAGACAGAGGAAAAAGTCTGGAAAAAATGAGTGTTAGTTTGTTGGCGCAGTTCTTTAACACGATGGCAGGTATTCCATCTGGGCCTGATGTCATTTGCATATCCAGCTCTTTGAGGATTTTACGAATGTCACGGTGATGAAACCTTATTTCTGTCATGGTAGTGTTGATGTTGGATACGGTGGGGAGAGCCCTGCCATGGGAGAAATTTAAGATAGAGTGCGATAAAAACATTTCGGCGAGCGAGCATGTTTGCTTTTTCTTTAGCTGTAGTTGCCGCGATGCCGCGTTCGTCTGTCAAAGGTGGAAGGGTCGTTTTTGTAAAGTTATTACTGCCTTTGCTACCGACCAGAAATTCCTGGGGCAACTGGGGCATTGCAAGAGTTTATTTCTGGTTCTCTGATTGTGTTTGTCTGTAGTTTCGTCAATCACATGTTTGCATTCGTTTCTCGCGTCGGTAAAATAACGGCAACTTTCAGCGGTCTGATTTTGCTGCCAGTACTTTTAGGCTTGTTGTTTCCTACCTAAGGCACTTTCGCATCTTCTGTCTAACCAGGGCTTTCCTTTTGACGGTAACTTGATAGAATTTGGGATGTATTCTTCCATGTTTAGATAAAAAGCATGCTAATTACCATTCAAGTTCAAGTATCAAGTTCAAACTTTAGATTGAGTGTTATTATTGTTATATAATCATCAGTTTACACATGCCCCCCTTCAATTAGCATTGACCCCAAATGCTCAAAAACATCATTTATAATCAAAAGTCCAAAATTTATCGCTACTGAGTGTAAAAAGCATGAAAAATATCTCCATTGAATAAAGATGTTTACCGAAGGCACAAAAAACTCATTTCTAATGAGTATATAAGGAAGAAGAGATCCTTCCTAATTATTAAAGACATTTCGCACCATTATATAATTAGATATGTTTATAACTCAAAGCACTAGTCTTGGTATTGCCCATGGCTTAGCTCGATCCTGGATTCCAACCAATGGGCACACATGCTAACCACTACTCAGTTCAGAATATTTGATTGATTTGGCTTCTATTTGTATAAGGGCTATATTTCATTTGATCGAATTGCAGGACGCCACTGGATGGTGCTTCGTATACATGAAAAAATATAAACAAAACATGAGTAAAGAATAGTGACCATAACTCCTTGTTTTTCGCGACTGCATAATTTATAGTTAATAATAATATTTTTTCATATTTGCCTTTTTTTGCTAAGTTACGCATAAGAATGAAACATAAATTTTTAGTCTTATAATTCATATTCAATATTTTTTTATATTTATCGAAATTTCAGGACATCTTCCGAAAAGTTAATTATGCTCTAAAGGATTAAAATAATATATGTTATGGAATTATTTTGACTGATTTTATGTTTATGTTACAACTATGTTTAGATAATGTTGATATACTTTAACTGTTATTAAATGTGCTCATCAGCATCTTTCAATGTTGTGTCGGTGCCATCGCATTGTCGCATCGTCTCGTTATCGAAATGTCACAATGCATAGAAGTTTGAAGTCTCATGTATTTGCATTGCTTTGGTTTTGTTATTGTTCGTCGATTCGCTTCTGTTGAAAATGATAACAATAATTAGCAAGTATATGACAAAGGTGCCAGAACAGTGGAAACAAAGCATCACAATCCCAATTTCCAAAAAAGGAGAAAAAATGGATCTACAAAATTATAGAGGTATTAGTCTGTGCGCACCTTCAAAGGTATTCACAAAAATCCTAGCACAAGAAATTATACAGACTGGCATCAGTGAAGAACAACAGGGGTTTCGACAAAATAGATCCACCATAGATGCAATATTCATTTTAAGACAAATAGTGGAAAAAGCCATTGAGTATAACAAAATTGCCTTTATGTGCTTTATTGACCTAACGAAGCCTTTGATAGAGTTAAACTTTGCGATGTCCTGAAATTATTAAAGGAGAGGAACTTAAATCCCAAAACAATTGATATCATTAAAAAATGAACATGGGAAATAGCACCTTTATAAAAGTAAACAATAAGCTTTCCAACAAGATACCAGTCTCAATAGGAATCAGGCAAGGGGATAGTCTTAGCCCAATACTCCTTAATGTCTTAATGGATAAGATCATCATGGAAGTAAAATCCTCGGGGAAAGGATATAAACTGGGCAAGAAAGAATTTAAAATAATTTGCTACGCTGACGACGCTGTGATAATATCGAAAGATGAGGACAATCTGCAGAAACTACTTTATAGATTTGAAAGAGTTGGTGATCTCTGTCGAGAAAACGAAGTCTCTGACAATATCAAGGGAACCGAGAAGGTGTAAGTTAGCGATCTACAATAAAAGTGTAGAATAGATCATGTCTTTCAAATATCAAGGCGTTAATATCACAAGTAATTGAAACCTTAAAGAAGAAGTCTGAACAGAAACAATAGCGGTAGCTAGGGTATCAGGATATCTCCGGGACATAATATGGAGAAACAAACATATGAGTATTTAAGGCAAAACGCGAATTCACAAGACGTGTGTAAGACCTATTATGACCTACGCCACAGAAACACGAGCAGAAACAGCCGCTACTAAACAACTGCTAAGAACAACCGAAATGAAGACGCTAAGATCAAGTACGGGCAAAACCCTTAGAGACAGGGTGAGAAGCAGCGATATCAGTTCTCAATGTGACATTCCAGACATTGTAAGATGGTCCAGAATAAGAAGACGAGCATGGAGAGACCACGTCGAGATAATGGCTGATAATGGACTACCCAAAATTGCAAAAGAGGAGAAACCAACCAACCGTAGACCTCCAGGAAGACCCCCCAAACGATGGTTCCAAAGCTGGACATCGGAGTCACAACTTAGGCTACAGCTTTGAAAAAACAAGAAAGAAGAAGAGAAGGAGCAAGTATATTTGGCCTGGTATTAGCAATGGATTGTGTTGGTGCATTTATACAGCTTACTATTGGAAGTAAACGTATACCTATTTCGTTTGTCTATTTTTGGTACTCTATAAAAATGGGTTGTTTTGCTATTGTGTGGTGTCAATTTGAATCTTTCTAAATCGTTAAACTGATTTTTGTGTCCTTTTAGCATATTGTATATCTATTTGTCTTTCAATACGTTCTGTTGGGTCTTTATTTAATATTGATTAATTACCGTCATTTAAAAGAGACAAGTAATGCAATCCATTACTACGGTTGAATTACCTATATCCGCTGGAAGAATTTTACTAGTGGTATCTCTTTTTTGTCAAAAAAGTCGTTATTTTTAGCATTCATTTTTGATTTAAAAATATATAGAATTTTAAATGTGTGAAATATCTTATCAACCCATAAAGCATTTTTACTCCATAATAATATAATGAGGTGATTTTCCCGTGTCGACAAAGCTCACTTCTTTTCTACCGTCTTAAAATATTTAGCGAAACAATAACTACTTATGTGAATACTAGAAACAAATAGATACTTTCTTAATCTTCAGCGCGTGTTTAAAAATAATATCGTGTTTTATTATCCAAAGAGACTTTATTTAGCCTGTTGCTTGTTGTAAACTCACCCCATAAGCTGGTGTAAAAGCTGTTCAGATTGAATAAACTGTTGATCCGGGCCGACGGCGGCGTCGGCGGCGGAGCGGTCTCGTGACAGCTCACTTAGTAACGTAGCTCGGGAGTTTTTCGTGGCCTCTGCACCTCGGCTGACACACGAAAGCACAACAATTTTTCTTTCGTTTCTGCAACGCTTTTATTGAGTTTCTGTTCAATCGTGATTTAATTTTGGATTATTGCTTAAACAATAATTAATACTCAAAAAGTGCTTATACGGCAAAGGAAATGAAATACTAATTTTAACTACATATCTTATTTGTATATAAACTAGTTTGCACGGAAGCTAAAATTTTTATTAAACATTATTATTAAAAATGTCACTATTTATAACACATAACGTGTGACACAAGTGTTGTCTGAAACTTCAGGATGCAATTTCTACTGGCGCTTATGCGCAAATTGATTTTTCAATGTGATCGCGTTATTATTTCCAAAATCGATATTATTTCCATAAAAATAGAAGGTCAAGTTTTCTATGTTTGCATTAGTTTCAAACTCTTGTCTCGAAGGGCAAAAAGGGCGAAGATCCACGGCGATTTTAACGCTAAAGTGGAGGGAAAAAATAGGGTGATCCGAAAATTATTGGCCTATACGGCCAGAAAGAACCCTCACTGCGTGAAAGTATATGTTCTAAATTGTTTTAATATAGGAAGTGACCACCGAGAGTGAAAGTATGCAAATTATGTTTCAGAACAAATCATTAGTGACCCTCCTTGAGCTCCAATAGAAGAGACCCCATATAATTAAAAATTTCTAGACCTAGATTTTAACACCCTATTTGAGAAAATATCAAAGAGCATTATTCCAGAGAAAATACATTTGGTACCATGTCTCCTGAAACTTATTTTATTTTTGACACTAGGCCGGAGGTAATACTCTTCTTTTACTCCGAACGAATTTTATTTCATAACTTTGATTTCTGGGTCGTCGTGGACACGCAATACGATGTTAGGCGAAGCTCACCTTCCAGTTACAAATCGTGAACTGCTGCTGCTAATTCGTGAACCTTGTTTATCATTGATGAACTTGAGATGTGGTGGGGTTTTAAGGAACGATTTAGTATTGCAGTATAGTGCAATATTTTAAAAAATATTATGCTACGCAGCGTAACGGAACATTTCCCCAACATGATTTTATATATCAACCAGGTAATTATCCTATAACGATTGGTGACCCCACCGGCCACCAATTCATTCACTTAGCACAGAAAGCTTAGTTAGAATAGCTACCTGCCGACCACCAGTCATGATTGGTAGAAGGCTACTCTAAAGCCTACCGTACCTTGCCCTACATTGGACTACTGACTTCGAGCTTGAGATCAAGAGTTTCGAATCGAGGTTCTTAAAGAATATTTATACATTCAAAAGTGAAACTATTTATGTCAGAACAAGGTCCCCTTAACAAGGCTCTCCAAATCACGGTACATACCTACTGGAGTGAAGCATATACCATGCTAGCATCGAAACATCAGTCAAACAAGTACACTTAAAAAAAAAGCTTTCAAAGCACAGCGTAACCATAATTAATCTACATAGACTCGCAAAGATGTGCTAGAGCACACCAACATTGCCAAAAAGGAGATAAGAAGAGATCTAAAAAATTACAACACTCATTTTATTCGACAAGCCATTGAAGGCAACCTCAAGAAGGCATGGCAATCTTTAAAAGGAGAGGGAAACAGTGAGGACCATCGTCCTAAATTTCTACCAAAAACTCTACAACCAGGAATCGGAGGAAGTATTGGACTTCGATGGCTCCGAACTAGGAGAGGCTCTAAGATTTATGAAAAAATCATTAGGCCATGGGAGACCACTGCATTACAGCAAAAATATCCAAAGAAGAAGAAAGAAGCGGTTCTCATCTTGCTCAGTAAAAATCTGAGAGCTGCATTGCCAAAGCATGAAGGAACACCGAGGTCATAATATTGTTCAATAAATCAGACTGAAGTAACATCCAGAATTACGTCAGTTTATTGTTAAACTTGTATAGATTTTTAAATAAGATCCTGGGCAGATGCCTGGATCAGATGCTATTCCCCTAACAAGTTACAGAACAAACGGTATCCATGAATAGCTGTAGCACCATCGACATAGTCACTGATGGAGAAATATGGGAAGCACAGACTACAACAGGGGACCTAAACGACTTTCACTTTGTCTTTGGAACAAGCCTTCAAAACCTTGAATTGGGAGGAGAAAAGCTTTAAAATTAACGGGAAAAGCTTCAGCCATCTTCGTTCTGCCGACGACTTCATTCTGTTTAGCAATGATCATGAGGAGCTCACCGGCAGGTTAAAAGAGCTCAAGAGGAACTTAAGTAGCACCAAGATTATCAGGTATCCGAGACCTGTATCCTACCGGTTATGACGTATGGTTGTAAGATTATGGTCTTCATACTGTAATCTACTAAAAAGCATAAGCTACTAAACAAATATCACCCTGTCGTAAGTTTGAACTTGAACTTGGAGATTGTTATATAAACATTAAAGGTAAACTATAAACAACGCGAGCAATCAACGGGAGCGACTTTGAACCTTAAGCATGCCATGATCATCTCTTTTTTAGTATAAATACGCTAACGAACCCTAAGTTCTTCAGACTTTGGTCTCAGCTCCAGCTCCCAAGGTTAGCCACTTGACGACTGCCTTCTGGGTTCTATCCGCTCCTAAAGTTAGCCATACGACTGCTTTAGGTTCTAGTCCTTTCCTTCCAAATCTGGTACCGGTTAGTCATTTGACGACTGCTAGGACCAGGGGTTTCACAACCTCCATAGTAAGGTCCTGACAAGAAGTTTGTCAGAGTGTTGAGAAAGACAAGTGTCTAAATAGTCAGTTAAAAAGTTTAGTGAAATCTCTTAGTGCTCTTAAATAAAACCCAACTCTTAAGAAAAACTATAAATTATAAGACAGTAAACAAAGACCTATAAACAGTACCTCAAATCGAGAAAACATGCGCACCGTAGTAATCGGGTATAATAGAATCTCATTTTTTCTGACCAATAATTGTTGTTAAAGTTTTATCGTTAATAAATTGTTATTGTTATAAACTAAACGTGCTTATTTTATCATCTCTTCTTACCCCACGTAACGCGGTCCCGGTCTACCTCAGTTACCCCCCGGCACGTTAAACAAGGCGTGTCCTCGCGAGTAGAACATCCAGTGGTAGATTAAAGGAAGCATTGAGACCCCGTCATTGTACTAATCGCGACGCGGCTCTTCCCTGAGAAGTTATTCTTTTAAAGAAATCACGCTAACCCCTAAGCTACTCGTGACAATACAAAGAAGTGCCAATCGAAAATTTCTCAGAGAGCCTTCAAGCATGCAATGCTGGGTGTCAGCCTTAAGGATAGAATAAGAAACGAAGTTATTAAGAGAAGATACACATATGCTATGCCAAGCATCACAGAGTGGAGAAAGGTTGACCATGTGGCGTGGAATAAGAAAAGTGTTATGCGTACCCAGGCGTATTGGGCGGGGGGGAGGAGAGTTCGACCTCCACAGACCTATTGAGAAAAACTGGATGCAAAACATCCAAGATCGATTCCGTTGGAACCAATTGGTGAGGTATACGATCAAGAGCAATGATATGGTGATGATTGACTGAAATTTAAAAAAATATATATTTAAGGAAAAATAGTTGAATTGTCAATTTCTAACTATGCTACAAAGTTTATTTTCCGCTGAGTGTATAATTAATTTAAAATATCTGACAAACTTTGAGAAAAGTATTCGAAATTAAGCTATTTTATATTTAAATATCGCAAGAAAATGCAGTATGAAGTTTATAATAGGATGCTGGATGCTAAGATGGTAGTATGTTGGTTTTAAAAGAAAGAGGGCTTGTGAATCTGTGCCGTACTTTTTCCAAAGGCACAGTTTTGCAGATGACAGTACCCTTGTCTCCCAATTTAGATCAGAAAAACCTTTACCAGCGACTGAGACTTATACAAATTCAAATTCAAAAATCGTTTATTGTCCATTTTACAATATTTGCATTAGACACGTCACTAAAAATATATATTAAAATCAGGTACAGTAAAATTGTCAGATAAAATTACAAATCCAAAGCAAATCACATTACAAACACAATCATATATCAGTTACATAAAGAACAACAGCATTACATAAGCAGGACACTCAAGCTTTACTGAGAAATGATTCAAACTCACACACATGATAGCAAACATTATTTATAAGCATCGCTTTAATTTTTCTTTTAAATAGTTTAAGGCTAGCCATTTTTAGCTCCACAGGAAGCAGGTTGTAGAGTTTTATTCCCTGATAGAATGTACTATTCAGATATTCACTGCTATGTGGAAAATCAGGTCTCAGCAAATCTTTATGGAGATTATTATACTCCTGGTCAGTGGAAGTAGATGGATAATGTTTTATACACTTATGAGTGTCCAATAGAATTTTATAAATATAACACCCCGGCAAGGTCATAATTTTGCTATCCCTAAAAAAAATTCTGCATGGTGCCCGCGGGGCAAGCCTGTGGATTGTTCGTATACATCTTTTTTGAGCCCTAATATCTGAATGCTTAAGCCTTGACCACCCCAGAACAGCATAGGTCATTTGGAATGGAAGTAGCCATAATACACACACTTTAGATTTTTATGGAAATTATCTCAAACATCTAATAGTGTAACATATAAAATTTAATTTTAGGTTAAGGTTTCTTAAATGAGTGCTGAAAGTCAATTTAGAGTCTACAATGAGACCCAATATTTTAGTTTCACAAATTGTATCTAAAGGGTATTGAAAAGGCATAGTACTCACAGAAACATATTTACTTTCAAACTGGACAATGTTGGATTTACCCACGCTCAATATTAAACTACTTGCCTCAAACCACTTCTTCATTTCGTTCACAGCAGTCTCTATCTTAATGCTAAGTCCTTGGGCAATCCTATCACTAAGTATACACGTAGTATCATCAGCAAACATGATCATTCTTCCCGAAACATATTTTGGCAAGTCATTCATAAATATTAGAAAAATCAGTGGCCCAAGAACTGACCCCTGAGGTACCCCAGACACAACAGTACGAAGTGAAGAATCCGACGTATCCTTCCCATCAGAAATCCTGACATACTGCTGCCGTCCCGAAAGATAGGACCTGAACAGGTTCACTACCACACCCCTCTTTCAACTTAGCCAGAAGTATGTTATGGTCAACCATATCAAAGATCTTGGATAGGTCAATACAACTGCGACACATTTTTCGCCCCCATTTTTGCTTGCATATATCTCTTTTAACATGTCATGTATTGCACTTTCAGTTGAACGATCTCTAGTAAAACCATGCTGAGACCTAGTTAGCAAATTGTTAGTCGTTAGGAAGTTGAGCAATCTGCAATAAATAGCCCTCTCAATTATTTTGTTTATAATTGACGATACGGAGATGGGACGATAATCAAAAACACTGAGTTGGGATCCCTTTTTAAATACAGGAATTATCTTAGTTATTTTATATTCTTGCGGGAATATCCCAGATTGAAATGAAGAATTGATGAGATCGGGAATGCATGGCGCCAACAGTTCCACATAGAACCTCCTGAAGTTAGCCGGAATTTCATCAAATCCCACTGACGAGGTGTTCTTCAAGGAGCGAACAATTTGCACAATTTCTATGGGAGTTGTGGGGATAAGAACTAGGGTATGACATTATACATTAACTACCGGGTGCGGAACAACCGGGATCTCAGCATTTAAGGCAACGTTCGTGAAATAATCTACAAATAATTCAGCTATTTCTTTCTTACTATAGATTTCTCTGTCATTATCACATATGCACCATTCACAGTTCACCGACCTACTAAATTTTCCAGATTCGCGCCTAACAAGGGCCCACACAAACCTAGAAATATTTGGTGACTCCTGAATCTCCCTCTCGATACTTATTCTTTTAGCCAATGCAATTACACTCCTTAGAATTGAACAGTATTTTTTATAAAAGGACTTTAGTACCAAATCAGAATTGGATTTAAGAAATCTGAGCAACTTTTTTTTTGTGTTTGCATGATGTTTTGATCCCCACAGTCAACCATCTTTGGTGCTTTCTATGATTAAGTGATTTAGGGGGAAAATATTCATCTATAACAAACTTAAGTCTTTCACAAAGCAAGTTTGATTTCTCTTGCAAAGTAGCAAAATGTGGGAAATCCCAACGCATTTGTAAGACGTTATTAGATTGTAAGTTTAGGTTCCTATCAGTAAATACTCTTTTTTTAACGCATGGTTTTTTCGGGCTGAACATTTTTAGCTTAAAGAGTATGGCACTATGATGAGATAGCCCTACATCAAGATTTCCTGCCTCATAATATTTCCCATCTACATCTGTAGCTACATTATCTATGACCGTGGAAGAATGATCAGTTATTCTAGTAGGCGTAAACACAGTAACCACACAATTAAAATTATTAGGAAAGGCAAAAAAATCATTTTTACCCTGTGTATCCATAGAGGTATCAATATTAAAATCTCCACAGTTTATAATAGGCCTACGATTGGCCGCTAAATGATTGAGCAATGACTCAAACCTCTCAAAATACAACCTAACATCAGAGGATGGAGCTCTATATATACACACTACCATTGTTACACCTATCTGCTGAAAGTCAAACTCCACCGCGCAACACTCAAAGATCTTTCCCAAACAATATTTACTCACATCAGTGTTCCTAAACGAAAATTCCTGTCTTACAAAAATTGCAACTCCGCCATGACCACATTCACGACAAAACTTATTAGCCAATACAAAATTGTTAATACCAAAATCATCGTAAGGTCAGAGCCATGTCTCAGCAAAACACAAAACATGAAAATTACAATCATGCAACATTACTTCCAAGCCATACTTCTTATTTTTAATTGACTGAATGTTAATATAAAAGATACCTGGAACATTGTTAGAATTGGTGGTTACCTCATTAATAATATTATTATCATTATTAGTGCCAGCCTGTTCTGGGGCTTCCACAGACTGTTTCTGGGAGCTATTTCGCAACGCATCATGCAAGGACATATCAGTTTGATTAATTAGCTGTTTACTATCAATTAAATTAGACAGTTCTATAAACCGAAGATTTTTTACATTATTGCACTATTAAAAATTTTAACAATACAGTTTTTCAAACGTTCAGCACACTTAACACATAGCCATTAGAATTACAATCAAGAAAAGAAAAAGTACCACAAGAATACCTATCCAAGTTTATCACATAATTAAATAGTTTTTTATTCAAAGCATATGTAGAGTTATTTAAATTTGGTGTTTTCCTAAGGTAGGGGAGTGAAGCCATTATTACTTTAATATGTGAACAATATCTTAATCTATTGTAAATGTCTCTCAAGGAGATTGGTATTTTGTTCTTAATATTATTTGAGCCAGCTACAATAAAAACAAAGTCTTGCATAGTAAAAGATTCTGTCAACATAATAAGGTCCTCAATCACCTGATTAATTAGAGCATGTGGCTTTATTAGTAACTGAATTTTGAAGTTACTTAATTTACTCTTTAAAAAATTAACCAAATTGTAACATGATTCATCACCCAAGATTAAAATATTGTTTTGTCTTAGTTCAGTAGGTCCATTTTCTAAACTTATAAAATTACTTAAACTATTGCAATCATTAATATCATTCAAAACACTATTATAATCACTTAATTTATTAATATCATTTGCATTATTTTCGATAACACCACACACAGGTTCAGGCGCACAACGACCATCAACTTACTTTTCTTGTTGTAAATTAAACATCTCATATTTGGTGATTTTAAGGCACTTCACATAATACAAAAAATGCACAGTCCTTCACAAAGATGCAACCGGAGGGGACATTGAAAATGGCGAAGCAGAATGCAAAGCTTAGTAAATTTGAGATCTAAGAAAACTCATAATTGTGTGGAAATATATAGTTGATAGAAGTTTGGGTGAGATCAGGTTAGATTACGTAAGTTTAGTTTACCAAAATATACCAAATAAATGTATATTACTTCAAGTCTCATTCTTTTTTACAATTTAAAACGTTATAAGTGTGGTTGTAAAAAGCAAATGACCATTTGCATTCGATTCGTCTCACATTTCTCGATCGAACGATATGAAACACGACTAGTCTGTCGTGAGAAACTAAAAGTCACCATCACACACCCTAAGCACAATCTAATGTAAAAAATGACATTTCGCAGATTACGCAAGTTTAGTTTATCAAAATATATCACATAAATGCATATGACTTTAAGTTTCGTTCGTTTTTATAACTTAAAACATTAGTGGTGGTTGTAAAAACTGCATTCGATTCGTCTCTCAATCTCCGATCTAACGCGGTTAGTTTCACGTAGTATCAACTTATTTTAGTCATTTGAGGCAGTTCCAATACGTTGTATCAATTTTCGGTTAGTTTCTCTTAGTCTGGGTTAGTTTCGGTTAATTTCACTAAGTCTCAAATTATTTTATTTTTATTCAAATGAGTCGGTCCGATCCGTTATTTTCAATTTTAATAGATTTGGTTAGTTTTGGTTAGTCGTCTAATCAACTTTCGATTAATTTCACTTAGTATCAGCTTATTTTAGTCATTTGAACCGGTTACGATACGTTATAATCAATTTTAATAGATTGGATTATTTTTGGTTAATCGTCGAATCAACTTTCGGTTACTTTCCCTTAGTCTTAACATATTTTAGTCATTTGAACCGGTTCCGATACGTTATAATCAATTTTAATGGATTTGGTTAGTTTTGGTTAGTCGTTCAATTAACTTTCGCATAGTTTCACTTAGTCTCAAATTATTTTAGTCATTGAAGTCGGTTACTATAAGTTACAGTCAATTTTAATAGAATTGGTTAGTCGTCTAATCAACTTTTGGTTCATTTCACTTAGTATCAACTTATTTTAGTCATTTGGGCCGGTTGCGATTCGTTAAAATCAATTTTAATGGATTAGGATATTTTTGGTTAGTCGTCGAATCAACTTTCCGTTAGTTTCAGTTAGTCTCAACTTATTTTAGTTATTTGAGTTGGTTCGAATACGTTAAATTCAATTTTAATAGATTTGGTTAGGTTTAATTAGTCGTATAATCAACTTTCGGTTAATTTCACTTAGTCTCAACTTATTTTACTTATTTGAGCCGGTTCCGATACGTTATAATCAATTTTCATAGATTTGATTAGTTCTGGTTAGTTGTCCAATCAACTTTCTGTTAGTTTCCCATAGCCTTAACTTATTTTAGTCATTTGAATCGGTTCCGAAACGTTATAATCAATTTTAATGGATTTGGTTGGTTTTGGTTAGTCGTCAATCAACTTCCGGTTAGTTTCACTTAGTCTCAAATTATTTTATTTATTTGAGCCGGGGTTCCGATATGTTGTAACCAATTTCAATAGATTTGGTTAGACGTCCAATCAACATTCGGATAGTTTCACTTAGTCTCAACTTATTTTACTTATTTAAGCCGGTTCCGATACACTATAATCAATTTTAATATATTTGTTAAGATTGGGTTAAGAGTCCAATCACCTTTCGGTTAGTGTCACTTAGTCGCAACTTATTTTAGTCATTTGAACCGGTTCCGACGCGTTATAATTAATTTTAATAGATTTGGTTAATTCTGGTTAGTCGTCCAATCAAGTTTCGGTTAGTTTCACTCAATCTCAACTTACTTTAGTCATTTGAACCGTGTCCGATACGTTATAAACAATTTTAATAGATTGGATTTGTTTTAGTTAGTCGTCAATTCAAATTTTGGTTAGTTTCACTTAATATCAACTTATTTTAGTAATTTGAATCGGTTACGATACGTAATAATCAATTTTAATAGATTTGGTTATTCTTGGTTAATCGTTAAACTTTCGGTTAGTTTGACTTAGTCTCAACTTATTTTACATATTTGAGCTGATTCCGATACGTTATAATCAATTTTAATAGATTTGGTTAGTTTTGGTTAGTCTGCTAACCAACTTTCGGTTAGATTCACTTAATATCAACTTATTTTAGTCATTTGAACCGGTTACGATACGTTATAATCAATTTTTATACATTTGGTTAGTCTTGGTTCATGGTCGAATCAACTTTCGGGTAGTTTCACTACTTAGTCTCAACTTATTTTAGTCATTTGAGTCAGTTGCGATACGTTATAATCATTTTTAATAAATTTGGTTAGTATTGTATAATCGTCGAATCAACTTCCAGTTAGTTTTACTTAGTCTGAACTTATTTTACTTATTTGAGCCGGTTCCGATACATTATAATCAGTTTTAATAGATTTGGTTAGTTTTGGTTAGTCGTCTAATCAACTTTCGTTTAGTTTCACTTAGTTTCAACTTATTTTAGTCAATTGAGGCGGTTCCGACACGTTATAATTAAGTTTAATAAGTTTGGTTACTTTTGGTTAGTCGTCTAGTCAACTTCCGGTTAATTTTAGTCCTTTCACTCGGTTTTGATACGTTATAATCATCATAATACGTTCTAATCAACTTTTGGTAGTTTCACTTTATCTCAACACTTATTTGAGCTGGTTCTGATACGTTATAATCAATTTTAATAGATTTGGTTAATTTTGGTTAGTCGTCTAATCAACTTGCGGTTAGTTTCCCCTTCCTAGATCTGTGGTTAGTTTCACTTAGTCTCAACCTATTTTAGTAATTTGAGTCGGTTCCGATACCTTATAAGCAAGTTTAATAAATTTGGTTAGTGTTGGTTAGTTGTCTAATCAACTTCCGGTTTGTTTCATTTAGTCTCAAGTTATTTTACTTACTTGAGTCGGTTCCGATACGTTATAATGAGTTTTAATAGATTTGGTTAGTGATGGTTAGTCGTCTAATCAACTTTCGGTTAGTTTCACTTATTTTCAACTTCTTTTAGTCATTTGAACTGGTTCCGGTACGTTCTAGTAAATTTTAATAGATTTGGTTAGTTCTGGTTAGTCGTCCAATCAACTTTCGGTTATTTTCACATAGTCTCAAGTGTTCCCAATTTGAGCGTGTTCCGATACGTTATAATCAGTTATGCATAAACCGTGTCGGGACGTTCACTAAAATTTTCCGTGTCGTGATGCGACTTTGGAAACTCACTGTTAAGAAACCAAACTATTAATCTGAACCGGCTCCGATACGTTATAGTCAAGTATAATGTTTCTGGTTAGTTTTCGTTAGTCGCCAAAATTCGGTTTGTTTTGGTTAGTTTGAACTTACTTTAATTTGTGTAACCTATTTCGATGCATTTTAGCCCGTTTTGGTGCTTTTGGTTACTTTTGATTAGTTTTGGTTAGTCATTCAATCAATTTTCCGATATGTTATAACCAATTTTAATGTTTTTTGTTAATTTTGGTTAGTCGCAAAAATTCGGTTAATTTGGGTTATTTCTAACTTACTATTTTATTTTTAATCTGTTTCGATACGTTTTAGCCATATTTGGTGCTTTTGGTTAGTTTAGGTTAGATTGGGTTAGGTTGAGTTAGATAGTCGTCGTGGGTAGTCGTTCAATCAATATTCAGTTAATTTCAGTTAGTTTTAATTTTAGTCATTTCAATCGGCGCCGATACGTTATAATCGAATTTAATGTTTTTGATATTTTTGGTTAGTCGCCAAAATTTGGTTCGTTTTGGTTAGTTTCAACTTACTTTAATATTTTTAATGTGTTCCGATACGTTTTAGCCTTTTTTGAAGCTTTTGGCTACTTTCGGTTAGTCGTTGAATCAACTTTCGGTTAGTTTCAGTTAGTTCCAATTTATTTTAGTTCAAATTAAATTGAACCGGATCCGATAGGTTATAACCAATTTTAATTTTTATGGTTAGTAATGTTATTTTTGGTTTTGTTGGTTTACGTTTTTTAAGCAGAAATATGCACTATAATAGGTATGTGAATGTCGCTAAATTATTTTTCAGTAATGTTTAGTTGTAAATGAAACACCAACAGTACCTATATTATCATTTTAACTTGTGAGCGTTGTGGTTGTTGTTTACATAAGTAAGGTATGTTTTTTCATTAGTTTTAATTTTTCCTTGGTTCTACGTTATCATTTTATTTAGGTCTGATGATGCCGTAAGGCGAAACACGTGTAACCACTAAATACACATATACATTGACTGTGACTTTGACTTTGTGTTCTTTGTCCCACTTCACATAATGATTATACTCTTGTTCCAGAACTTTTATACTTGTCAGCATTTCTCTATTCATGGTTTCCAATTCACTCATACTACGTTCCAACTCAACATTTTTTTCTTGGATCTGCTTCACATCTGACCTCAGCGTATTGTTCTTATCAATTAGTTTTACAATACCCTTGTTAAGTTCCGTAATTCCATCCTTTTGTTTATCTATGGTAGATATATAGTTTTGCTCGGCAGAGATGACTGAATCCTGAAAATCCATGGAGGTGCGTTTGAGTCTGTTTAAATGATCCTCTTTTGCCTTGTTATCACTCATAAGAGAAGATATTTTATTTTGGGACTCCTCCTTAATATCTTCATATTTATCTTGGAGCCCTTCAATTATTGAGTTCTTATTCACCAGTTCGGCCTTAATCTTCTCATAGCTTCCCATAAGTGATTTTAGCTTTGCTGCATCATTTAGGTACCCCTTGCATGCTTGGCAGTAAAAAATAACATTTCTTTGTGAGAGTGCAATGGCATGCGCTTCTGTGGTTGTGAGTTCTGCACATTTCTTACAGTACGGATTCTTGCAGCAATCACAAAATGTGTCAAAAAGCTCCTCATCCCTTGACCTAGCTTTAGAAATGCATTGATTCCTGCAGCGCGAACAACCATATGAAGTCATTCCGGCGAAAAACAAATAACGGACGGCATGCAAAAACTCGTCGAACCTGGCACCCAAAAGTGCAGCTGCAATCTCCGAACCTCCAAACTCGTTGGTCGAAGTACACAGATAGTTCTGAACAAAAAATGTGTTTATGCTATCAGGGAATTTGTTTTGTACCTCTATTGTTTTCACTGGAAACAGGGATAACTCGCGTACGGGCGTGTTGTGATGTTGAACAGCAACTCCATTTGTAGACGTTGCGGGTTAGAAGAGCATCTGAAGAAATTTCAAAAATTTATACTGTGTTTGCCGACGAAATCAGCGTAAATCGCGGAGCGCCAAAAAAGTGCGTGCTGTTTACAACAATATTTCAAGGTTATCACAGCAGACAGGAGCAGATTACAGCAATTAATCAAGACCTAGAGAAAGTTCAATCTTGGGGTGACAGAAATTTGGTCCAGTTCAATGCAGCAAAGACCCAAGCAGCCACGTTTACCAAGAGGGTCAATACGGCGGGCCCTGACATCATTATGGCAGGATCGACCATTCCTTCATCCTGGCCAATCGGACTGCTGGGTGTCTCGGTCAACAGCAATATGTCCTGGCATGACCACGTTGCTAACATCGCAATACGAGCCTCCCGGAAGCTTGGTGCGCTATTTCGCAACAAAAAACTGTATACACCGCAGCAGTTGCTCTTGCTCTACAAAGCGCAGATAAGACCGTGCTTAGAATATTGCTCACACATCTAGGGTGCCGCACCAAAGCAGACCCTAAAGCTGCTGGATTTCATTCAGAAGAGAGCTCTGCGTCTTGTCGTCGACCCGAAGTTGACCCGGAATCTGGATAGTCTGGAACACCGCAGACATGTGGCCGAGATGTCCCTGTTTTACAGATACTTTCACGGCAGATGTTCCCAGGATTTGGCCCGCCTCATCCCGTCCCTGGCAACGCCTGTCAGACAGTCATGACAGACGGCAAGAGCGCAACAGTTCGTCGTACAACTGGAAACACCTAGAACATCGCTTTACAAGAACTCTTTTGTCTGCGGATCTCACTTCCAGAACATCTGTTTCCCCCTAATTACAACCTACAACTATTCAAGAACCGTGTCAATCAACATCTTCGCACACACACCGCTCGTCGAGCGCCATAGGATCTCCCTTTAGTGTGTGTGCCACTACCATACAAAAAAATTGTGTGATGTATTAAACCTTGGCCTTAGAAAGAAGGAATACAAAAATCTGGCTGAAATCTCTTGAGCCGTGCTTTATAAATTCAACTATCCTCAATGATAGAGATAATTCAAGAAATGTTTTGATAGCAAAACTGAGGAGGAAGAGTTTAAAACGGCTCTAATTTATATTTAAATACCTGGATATATTCTGATTCCGTATAAAATTTGATTGCAATTTATCATTATTTCGTTAAAATATTTACAATTAAAATTCGTCACTGATAACGAAGAAACGAAGTCATGTAAATACATCTGAATTAATCTAGTACGATTTGTGATTTTTCTGTTGACTTCATGTGTTTTCATACTCCTTATCTTTTTTTCCTTGTGTTCTATTTTATTTTTCTTATAAATCGATATTATTTGAATGCGTTTGTTTGTTGCTAATGGTGGAAATAGTTTGTAAAAAATTTGCAGGGGCCGGCCTCTTTTACATCAGGAGTTACAGAACCATTTAGTAGGTACCTCTTTTTTCATACAAAGCTATCATCTGGCCCTAACTATAAAACAAATGATGATGTGTTTGATTTTGATAGGGGGCTAGAGTCAAGTAAATCATCAATAACGCTGTTGCTTTTACTACATTCATTTGCTTCTTCTGTCCATCTATCGACTTCAAAAATTTAACGGGGGATATGAAGGTTGTTATGCAATATTAAGCCCTAATTTTAGCACTCGAACTACGTTTCGCTAATCATTCTGGCGTCGCTAGAAGCAATTATTGCAACTAATCCTAAAACATCTAAAGTGTAGCAATTATACTACCCTAACCTACCGACCAGTTCAAGTGGAATTAAAACAGGCTAATCTTAGGCCATGGTTCAGTTACGCTCGATTAACCGGCATAGCGGGCTATAAAGCATCTGTCTATATTTGACTTTTCTTCGCATTTAAATCTTTACGCTTTTAATAATATCTTATCAGATATATTTGGGAATATTTTTTCATTTTCTATACTTCTGTACAGAACCGCGATTTTAAATTTTAAAGTAAAATACTTAGTTTACTCTTGCAGATTTTTTTTTTCGAATTAATTTAAAAACTAAATTCTTTGACGTAAACAATAATTTAATTCATAACTCTATGGCACTATAGCAAATACATGTAGATATAAAAATCTGCCATAGAATATGAGTACAATATTTTATTCCTACAAATCCTGCCTCAAATAAATGAAAAAGAAAAGGAACATCATATTATTGCCAACACACACCTGGCGTTGACTAAATTCAATAACTCGGTGACTCTTACGCCACTTTCGGCAATCTACAAGCCAATATGGAGTTCTTCAGGATCCAATCTGCACTTAGGGTGTATAAGGACCAAAATAAGGAGCCGTCCCGGACAGGTACATTTTTCCAAGATTTTTTGTCAATGTCGAATATACGAGTATCTATGGGAGTAAAACAGCAATTTTCCGTTTGATTGGGTGGTTTTCGTGATGATTTATGATATTGCGATTCTAACGAAAAAGGTATCAACTAATTTAATATAAAAATAACTTCATGCTCTTTAATAATTAACAAACTACTCATCAATATGTAATTAGAACAGTGGTAACTATTATTAACTAAGAGACCTATATCCTTTTAAAAATGCAGATACATCTAACACCTTTTGTTGGACCATACTGGTTTACATCTTCCATCTTAGCTTTTAATAATAATATTTCAACTATTTGGAGTAGTTGAAATTCAGTGAATAGAATGTTACTAGAACTAAATAGAAGAAGGAGTTAAATTGGTTGACTTTTGCGGCGCCTATCACGTCAAGTTTTAATGTTAAAAAGGGTCAAATTTGGGTATCGGCCTTTTAAAATGCTTCAGTTTATACTAGTTTTACTTTTTGGGATATTCTGCAAAGAAAACTATATTTTCAACATTTCACTTAAATTTCACGTTAAACCTGGTAATATCATCAATCTGATTTAATTTAAAAAAATAGAAGTAGAGAAAAGTACCTGAAGAGGTGTATAGTTAAAGATTTATTTAAAATCCTAAAATTATTTATTTATTTCTTCAAAATCTTTCATGGACTCCACAAATTATGGCTGTAATGCTCTAAAGACGTATATAAGCAAAAAACTATTTAAAACACTGAAAATATGTTCCTCAAAATTTTCATAAATTTTATGCCGAACTTCTCAAATTACGTCAGTAATGCCTTGAAGAGTTCTATAGCGAAAAATGTATTTAAACCGCTAAAAATACTTTCCTCAATTTTTCTCAAAAATTTATATGAACTCCTCAAAGCAGGAATAATGACTGAAGAATTGTATAGTCAAAAACTTATTTAAAACCCCAACAACATTTACCTCATTTTTTTCGCCAAATGTTTTATGAACTCAAATTATAGCAGTAATGCTCTGAATGGGTGTATAATAAAAAATTTATTTAAAACGTTAAACATATTTACCTCAATTTTTTATGAGCTCCTCAAATTATGGCAGTAATGCCCTGAAAAGTTGCATAGTCCAAAATTTATTTAAAACGCTGCAAAGATTTACCTCAATTTGTTCTCAAAATGTTTTATGGTGTTTTTCTCAAAATGTTTTATAAACTACTACAATTATTGCATATAATGCCCTGAAGAAATATACAACCAAAAATTTATTTTAAACGCTGAAAATATTTACTTCAATTTTTCTTAAATTTTTTTATGAACTCCTCAAATTATGGCAGTAATGCCCTAAAAAAGTGTATAGTCAAAAATTTATTTAAAACACAGAATAATTACTACAACTTTTTTTCCAAATTTTTTATGAACTCCACAAATTATAACAGTACTGTCCTGAAGAGATGTATATTTAAAGGTTCATTTAAAAGGCTGAAAATATTTATTACAATATTTTCAACAAATTCTTCTGGACTTCTCAAATTATGGTACGAATGCTCTGAAGAGATGCATAGTCAAAAATATATTTTAAAAGCTAAAAATATTTACCTCAATTTTGTCTCAAAATTTTTCATGAACTCTTCAAATTATTGCAGTGATTCTCTGAAGTGGTGTGTAATCAAAAATTCATATAAAACGCTGCAAATATTAACCACAGTTTGATTCTTAAATTTTTCATGAACTCAAATTATGACCGTAATGCCTTGAAAAGGTGTATAGTTAAAAACCATTTTAAAACGCTAAACATATTTACCTCACATCTTTCTCCAAATTTTTTGTGAACTTCTGAAACTATGGCAGTAATAACTTGAGGAGGTGTATACTCAAATATTTCTTTCAAACACTGTGAATATTTTCCTCATTTTTTTCTCCGAATTTTTATGAACTCCGCGAATGATGACAGTACCGCCCTGAAGAGGTGTATAGTCAAAAAATGTTATGAACTCACATTATGATCGTAGTGCCCTGAAAAGGTGTATAGTTGAAAACCATTTTAAAACGTTAAAAACATTTACCTCAATTTTTTCTCCACATTTCTTATGAACTCCTGAAACTATGACAGTAATGACTTGGAGGTGTAAGTCAAAAATTTATTTAAAACGCTGAAAATATTTACCTCAATTTTTGTCCATATTTTTTATGAAATTCATAATTTATGACAGTACAGTCCTGAAGAGCTGTATAGACAAAAATGTATTTAAAACGCTGAAAATACGTATTACAATATTTTCTAAAGAAATTTTCTGAGCTCGTCAAATGATGGCAGTAATGCCTTGAAGAGCTGCATAGTCAAAAATTTATTTAAAGCGCTAAAAATATTTACGTCAATTTTGTCTCAAAAACTTTTATGGACTTCTCAAATGATTGTAATAATGCCCCAAAGAGGTGTGTAATAAAAAATTTATATAAATCACTGAAAATATTAACTACATCAGTCATTTTTCCACATTTTTCCGAACTACACAAATTACGGCAGTAATGCCTTGAAGAGTTTCATAATCAATAATTTGTTAAAAACGCTGAAAATATTTAATTTTGTCTTAAAATTTTGTATGAACTCATCAAATTAGGCAGCAATGACTGAAGAGTTGTATAGTCAAAAACTTATTTAAAACCCTTAAAATATTTACCTTAAAGTTTTCTCCAAATGCTTTAGGAACTCCTCAAATTATGGCAGTAATCCCCTGAAGAGGTGTATGATCAAAAGTTTATTTATATCGTTAAAAGAATCTATCTCAATTATTTATCCAAATTTTTTATGAACTCCTCCAGTTATGACAGTAATGCCCTGAAAAGGTGTATAATCAAAAATTCATTTAAACCGCTTAAAATATTAACCACAATTTTTTCTTCAAATTTTTTTATGAACTCAAATAATGCCCTAAATAGGTGTATAGTCAAAAAATTATTTAAAACGTTGAGAATATTTATCTCAACTTTTCTCACAATTTTTCATGAACTGAGAATATGACAGTAATGCCTTGAAGTCAAAAAAAAATTATCTAAACGCTAAAAAATTTTACCTCAGTTTTTCTCCAAATTTGGTATGAACTCCACAAATTATGACAGTACTGCCCTGAAGAGGTGTATAGTCCAAATTTCATTTAAAACGCTGAAAATCTTTACATTATTTTCTAAAAGTATTTTCGGAGCTCCTCAAATTATGGCAGTAATACCCTGAAAAGATGCATAGTCAAGAAATTAATTAAAACGCTAAAAATATTTACGTCAATTTTGTCTCAAATTTTCTATGAATTCCCCAAATTATTGCTGTAATGTCATGAAGAGGTGCATAGTCAAAAATTTAATTAAAACGCTGACAATATTTACCTCAATTTTGTCTCAAAACTTTTTATGAACTCTTCAAATTATTGCAGTAATACCCTGAAGGGGTGAAGAGTCAAAAATGTATTTACATTTTACATACAGCGGAAAACATTTACCTCATTTTTTTCTCTAACTCTTTTATGAAACCTTCAAATTATGACAGTAATGCCCTGAAGAGGTCTATAGTTAAAAATTCATTTAATGCGCTGAAAATATTTACTACAATACCTTCTAAAAATGTTTTATGAGCTTCTCAAATGTATTTAAAACGCTGAAAATGTTTTCCTAATTTTTTTCTCAAAATATTTCATGAACTCCTGAAACTGTGGCAGTAATGCCTTGAAGGGGTGTATAGTCAAAAATTTATTTAAAACGCTAAAAATATTTAATACAATATTTTCTAAACATTTTTTCTGAGTTCCTCAAATTATGGCAGTAATGCCCTGAAAAGGTGTATAGTTAAAAATTCATTTAAAATGCTGTAAATATTTACCACAATTTTGTCACGAATTTTTTTATGAACCTTAAATTATTGCAGTAATACTCTGAAGAGGTGGGCAGTCAAAAATATATTTAAAACGCTGGAAATATATACCTCAATTTTTTCTCTCAATTTTTTATGAACTCTTCAAATTATGACAGTAATGCCCTGAAGCGATCTATAGTTAAAAAGGCATTTAAAGCGCTGAAAATATCTACTACAATATTTTCTAAAAATGTGATGAGCTCCACAAGTTATGGCAGTAAAATCCTGAAGTTAAAAAATTATTCAAAACGCTGGAAATACATACCTCAATTTTTTCTCCAAATTTTTCATGGACGCTTAAAATTACGTCAGAAATGCCCTAGAGAGGTACATAGTTAAAAATTTATTTAAAACGCTGAAAATATTTACCTCGATTTTAAAATGCATTATTTTTTAGAAATCGACTACATTGTAGTCACGTATATACAAACATGGAAGAGAGGGGCATCATTATAATAAAAGAAAACCGTTAAACTTTTCAAACTCACTAATCCCGCAACAAGTATGTTGCTACACAAAAAAAAACATACGTTAAGCCACCGTGGCAGAAATGCGGCATAACTGAATTTCCTTCCGACGGGGCGACATCACTTTAACAGCGAGTGTCGCTGTCGCTTCACCTTTGCGAATAATTAGAACAATAATTGTAAAGTGACACAATACGGCTCTTCATGGCAAAACTGTGTCGCACGGCGAGACAAGAGCCTGACAACCCATCACGAGATGCTATGATAGATTAAAGTGACACGACGTTGCAGCCAGTGGAGTCGCTGCTGGAAACTGAAATGTTTCTAAAGATTCAGAGTTTAAATTGCAATTACTAGCTGTTGAAATCCATCAATTCCAACTCGGATGCTTCGATTCCTTAAGAAACTGGAAAGCAATAGAACAGCGCAATTTGCTTAACAATCCATCATGCCACACCTTATCGAATGATCTAAAGCATTCGAGAGCCACTGCACGAGATTTGCCGTAGCAATCGATGGCTTTGGTCCACAGGTAGGTCACGTAAGTCAGAAGATCTCCCATTGATCTGTGTTTGCGGAAGCCATACTGGCGATCGCTTATGATGCCTGCCGATTTTTGACAAAGCAAAAATTGTTTTAATCCAGCTTAAATGGAAGAGAATTATTTCCTTCAACGAATACGAATTAGTAAAATAAATTCTCAATGCTTTAAGGGCCGGTACTTTCGGCTCTAACTAACGTATTTTATCACCATAGTGTTTATGATAATGTCAGAAGCGTTATGAAACGTGGCATTTGACAAAAATTAAAAATGCCCATTATTTTGGCAAACGACTAAATGCGTTAATCGAAACTGCAGCTTCCGGTCCTAAATCCTTTAATTAGAGAAAATTACATTTCTGACGTGCTCAACAGATTCCGATAAAAAAAATTAATACTCTGGAAGTATCTACGTAAAAAGGTCATTGATGCTCTAAAATTGGCTAAAACTTAATGGTATTATTCAGTATAGTGTCATGGATAACATAGCTTAAATTCTACGGCAATGTTCTCTGAAAGTGTCGCTATTACGTTTCATATAAAGAGCGGCAGCGGCTGTAGAGACACGTAAAGCTTCAGAAACTGCACTAACATGACGTGACAGTCATCTTTGGAAACGCCATCTAGCCCGAATTAGTTTATGCGATAAAATATGTTCACGTCGAGTGACTCGACATTTGGCAGAACATTGTCTAAGGCCAACAAACATATTTTTGAAATATGAAGGAAACGTAGTATTGTTCATTCAAAAATAATAACATAGTGGGAAACATACGAGATTATAATTGGGGAATAAATTTTCTATAATTCAGCATCATTCATAGTAATGTTTATTATAATAAACATTATAATGCCATTACAATTATTGTAATGGCATTATCATGAAGAGCCAATCGTAAGTAAGCACATTGCACATTATAACGGTTAAATCACTAATTTGGTTAGGCAGATATGAATAAAGACCGGATTATACGCAACCAAAATCTAAGAATATGCGCATATGCAATTTTATTTTATTTATGCAGGATATATGCACAAAGAGACATACATATGCAATTAATACGCAGTAATAAAACAAATTTTGATTTTTTAAATCAAATTTTCACTAAATTAGGGGATTGAGTATTGAATAAAAATAAATTAAAGTTGTATATACTTTATTGAATCAAAAATACAAATTTCCTATATCAATTTATATCAAACTCATAGTAATATTAATTTGAAAAATTATAAAACGCACTAGTTATTACAACGACGTGTGCTTCAAGGTTTTGAACTAAAATAATTGTGGCGTCTATCACCAAAGAAGTGTTTGTACAAAAAAAAAACGATCTCTACGTTTACTGAAGTTATAGGACCAAATTTTAATTTTGGAACTAAGGCAGGCTCAGTAGTCAAATTATTTACAGTTTTCCCTGACATTATGATTACGACCTGCCTTAAAACAAAAAAAAATCTGTGTTTTTATCTATTAAAATTTATAATTTTGCCCCTATTGTTGTTACTAACTCACCTCGCATTTCTTTGCAATTTTGTATGTATATTTTTAACGGCCATATCATCTATAAACGATTTGTGATGAACTAGTGTGGTGACCCCTTTTTTAAAGGTGTGTTGGACGCGAGTGTTTCTATTTGGGTTATTTATAATTTAGCTAGGGTTCTTCTGTGGGATAGAATTCCTTTTGTGAGATAGCATTTCCTTCTTTTGATGTTGGCCTAGCTAACTCAGCCGTCAGTTCGCAATATAGCGGTCTTTTTGACACAACCGCATGGTGGAGACGTTCTTCACAGGACGCCAGTGCCTAGAACTCAACCTGATACAAGTAAAATCGATTTTAATTTATTAAAGAGTCTTAACTCACAAATAGTTGTAATGTATCATTTTAATTCCTGAATGAATAATTAAACGACTGTAGCTCCTTTGCGTTCCTTATCCCATATAGCTTATCGTTATATATCATTTTAATTAATGAATTTATAATCAAGCGACTGTAGGTCATTTGCCTTAGTATACGGCTTATCGTTATATCTGATTTTAATTAATGCATTTATAATTAAACCTCTATAGCTCGTTTGATGTCTATCGTTTATATTCTCGTTAATTACCGTTTCATTTATTGATCTGGCTATCTTGCTTATCGAACTTACCTTTAAAACGGCTGTAGGTTATCTAAACTTGTATATTATATATATTTCTGCATCTTTTAATAGTTGTTGCTACGGATGTACTTAATTCAATATTTATTATATCTAATATTGTTTCAGTTAAACAATTTATTTGGCTAGTGTCAGAGTAGTTGATTGAGTTATTTCTTCACTGTACTTGGCTGTAAAGCTCATGGCAGTAATTTATATCACATAACTAAAATTTACAAATTTAATTTGTCGCCTTGATATCGGAATCGTCTTGAGCTCAATTCGTTTAGCTATAGATATTTAACGGTTGTATATATATATTTACCTCACAGGTTATTTTATTGATTTGGTATTATTCCATGACTGTTTATTGGTCTACTGATATTGTCGCTGCCACGGGACTGATTTAGGTTAAGTTTGGTTAATAATCATTTCATTTATACCTGCATATAATTACTAGCTATACCTATACAATAAGATTTAGGCAATATTAATGTTATAAGGCATAGTTTAACAAGTAGTATCTTATTTAGCTTTGATTTATTCTTCTGATAATATCGGTGTGATACCTCAAATTAATTCGAGATAGGATTAATTGTCCTGAAAGGCTTTAGGTAAGTTTACATATTTAAATAAATCATTTATTTAGAATTTTGATGTTTATTTTGGTAAAGTGCAGTCAAAGTGATAACTAATTCGTGTGTCCACAGTTTTCCAACGTTCTTATACAGGGTATTTGTCTAAATTTTATTACACTATGTTCAAGGATCATAATCATTGATAAATTTCTAGTAAAAATATTTAGTGGCGCCCGCATCTAACTGTCAAGACATAGACCCACGCCTTAAAGAAAATTGAATACACTGAGTAAACTCGGCATACCTAGTGAGCAACTAACAAATAAGGTTACATATTTGGCACCCAGCGCTTAAGGCTGGTTACATATTTGGAATTTCTTCGAGCAGGAAAATTTTGAACATGGCTTAGAAAAACATGATCGCCGCCTAAAATCAGTTCTGGATAAGGCTTAATCCACGAAGTACATCGTATTTTCGACATAATCACCACTCTCGTTTTCACTTTCGCTTTGTTTGGCGATAAAATACTCCGGCTACCACAAACGGAAACCTCAACAATACTGGTAAACTGTAACAAGTGTCGACAAATAAATAATTTATAGGAGGTATAAGGAGTAGGTAAAGAAATTCTAGTTAAAATAATCAGGCCAAAAAGACGTACAGACTAAGGCAATTTCTGAAGAGAAGAATAGCTTATTACTTTATGTACTTTATTTGTCTATTTATTGCCCTCTTAGGGAAATCCCAATCTAAATCAAGTTCAGGTGTTCAGGCGCCGCCGCACCATTCAAACGGCACGGGGCGCGGCGCGGCGCGGCGTCGGCGAGGGGCCATAAAACCAAAAAAAAAATTAACACAGAAATTACAAAGCATATTTGGATATGCAATAGTTCTTAAAATATGCATTTCTCCTTTAAAAACACCAAAATATGCTAAAATGCATAAAATCCGTTCTTGACATATGAAACATATGTTTTACCTAAAATGTCGTTTTGAAGCAAGTAGGTACACACTGATATATAGCATCTTTACACAGAAAGGGACTAGTGGAACAGGAGCCCAATTAACCTCTTAAAAGTAGACAGTTCCTGATTTATTGACTGACACTAAAGGCCAAAGGTTGCTAGATCTTAAGTGTGTGATGATAGTTGTTGTAGTGCAGGAGATTAAGCTGAATTCGGTAAATTATGAAGTATTTGCTAGGATGACGTTCACGACACTGAGCTTAATTCAGAGTTTTGGATATAATCTCTACTCTTCAACAATAATGCTAAATTATTAGAGAGCTCAAACCATCTTAGGGTAAAATAGATAAAATTAGGCAAGAAAGGTAAAAAAGAGCTAAACAAGTAAAAATATAATAGGATTTTGAATATTCATCTGAAATTTAGGACTTAATTATGAGCTAAATTCAAAATATTTTTCATTATCATTTCCCCTTTATTTCAAATTTTCATTTTTGTGAGCACTCTGTAGAACGGAAGTTTTCTACGTAAATCGGATTTTTTAAGAAGCAGAAGTTTTTATCGAGAATTATTTTTTCGATTTGTGAGAGTTTCATTCATCTTTATCCGTGGACATGCGTGAAGAAAATTATATTCTGTGATGAAAAAAACTACGTAGAACGACAATGATTGTAGGAACATAGAACGTAAAAGAAAAACCAGAAATACAAATAAATTAAAGAGAATGGTTCAATCTAGATATTATAACATTAATAAAGACCAAAATAAAAAGTGTTCGTTGCTCTGTATATGTATACTAAATTTTAATAAAAATGGTAAAAAATGTTATGATCCTAATTAAACTCGATTTCTCCTGAAATTGCCGTCATATATACTTAACTTAAAAAATAATGGCAAAACATTATGAGTCGGCTTTATTTTAAAACTCTAAGTGAAAGCAAAACTATTTTTAAGGAAAAATCCGAATTTACCCATACCCATCCATGCAGATATTCATGATCCCAATAGAACAAGGCTAAAATCCAGACGCCCGGCCCTCCTTTAAAAATAGGGTTGCCACAGAACCAAAAGACTTCGCCTTGCTGAGGAAGTTGAATGATGATTACTCCAACCGTTCCACCTGAAGTGCGGTCGCTCCTCCTAGCCAGAATGGTACAGAGTCTCTTGGATTTAATTTGCACAGTCAACTAGTAAACCTGCACCACCCTAAACAGGATTTGGTGCCTCCTTGTATCAATCGGGAGAACCCCCGTCCACAACATACGACTGTGGAGCCGAGTTTCAAACTATAGGGTGCATTCTCTAGGAGAGTAATCTGCGAATATATTCTGGAAATCAGCACGAGTTCTTCCAGACACCACTACCAACGAGTGATTATATTAAGAACCTTAATAATGCGTAGGGGTATTGTTAATTTTGCTATGCGAAAAATAAAACTGTCTTTATTTGTAAGTAGTTCTTAGATAATTTAACTTAAACTTCAACACTTGTTTTTCAAAATTGGTGGATGTTAGAATGAACGTTTTATAAAACATTCACTAATTTAAGATATAAATAACATTATGCAATTCCACGTTTCAACATCGTAGTAGTACTCTCTGACCTGTGCCGTTATAATTAAGGAAGGTAACACTTACTTTGAGGAAGCGCCGTTGTGTAACAAATATTTTGGAAAAAAACACAAAAATGGTTTATCGGTATTTAACCGACATCCAATTTCTTAGAATTTCAATGGTGATTGATTGCACTTTATTTGCTTGAAACACCATATTATTTAAAGCAAATAAATCCTTGAAAATCTGAACACACATCTACGGGCTCGAATTTACACGACCCAAATTGCGGCAAGAAGAAACTTTAATTGTGACGTCTGCTCCGATGGCTTAAAATTGACAATATTGCCAGAATCTCCGGTTGGCAGGCTCGTATTAAGAAGATATCTGGCTAATTTATGGTATACGGGGCCCTTGATTCCCGCTCCAACCGGTAATATATTCCAACATTAGTCTCACTAATGTCTGCCAAAACGGCGATGCTGGATTCAAAAGCTAAGCCAACTTGGGACATAAATACGACCCTCTGGATCCGCCAAGGGGTTGACGAAGTAAAGGTGACGGTTTTATTGCTTCATAATAACCCGAAGTAGTTTAATTTGAATTAGAGTTTTAGGCAAAGCGGTTCTGCCCATTATATCATTGTCTATCGGCGTTTCCTTGTATCCCATATGTTTGGATGCGGTTGATTGTTCTCTAGCGAAAACTGCTAAGGCATTTTGGGCTACCACCCTATGCCAATATTATATGAAAAGGTTTCTTTTATCTCTGGACAAGACACGTAAATAGCATTTTTTTACTATTTATATAAATATACCAATATTTATATAACATTTGCAGAAACATCAATAAACATTAGAAGAGCTTTTTATAGAAAATCAATTTAAATATGGTTTAGATAAAACCATCGTTTGGATGGCTTTGCTTGGAACTCAAAAAATAACCTTTTATGACCTATAGTGGAGAATTATTGAGATATATGAGAAATACCTATAAAACCAGATATTCGCGAATATGGAAAAATTTAACTTTTTTTTTAAATCTCAGAGGGAAATTTGACAGCAGATCCTCTTTTGAGATTCCTTTTCAGGTCTCATAGAAACGATTTTCATAAGGAAGCGATGCCAAACACCAAATGAGAATTATTTCGTTTACTTGTTACAACAAAAGCATTGGATGTCTTGCTTGGCATCCCACCACTCGAGGTCCTGGTCATGCAGGAGGATATGTCTTTCTTTTTGCGACTGCTGAACAGTGATATCTGGATATAAAGGCCATATAGTTGGACATACAAGAATTTCCCTAAAAGCAGATGGGGAGATACACTTGTCCTCATTTAAAGTCGTAGTATCCGACGCGACGACAGGCTGTGATTGTGGGGAGCATAGACAGTGGCCAAACCAGCAAAAGGGTAATGGGCACATGGGGAAGTAAGTATGCCGGAGAGGGTGTTCATTGCGACTGGTACGGCAATAGTCCTCCGGAACATGAGTTTCTTAAAGGCTAGCGGCACCCGGGAGAGCTTCCTATTGGGAAAGTACGCAACAGTGTTCCAAGCAGAGGTGTACACAATATTGATGGTTGCAACAATGAACGAGATATGACAAAGAAGTGAAGAAGAAGTAGTAATTTGCTCAGAAAGGCTATTTAGTTGGACATGGAAGAGTTTTCCTAAACGCAGATGGGGAGATACAATTGTCCTCATACAGAGTCGTACTATCCGACGACAGGCTGCGATTGTAGGGAACATACGCAGTGGCCAATCCAGCAAAAGGGGAATGGGCACGTGGGGAGGTAACTTTGCCGGAGTGGAGTTCATTACGACTGGTACGGCAATAGTCTTCCGGAACATGAGTTTCTTAAAGGCTAGCGGCACCCGGGAGAGCTTACTCTTGGTGAGAGAGGTGTACACAATATTGATGGTTGCAACAATGAACGAGGTATGACAAAGAAATGAAGGGGAAGTAGTAATCTTCTCAGAAGCCCCGCTGCATTCAGAGCGATCTGCTCACCCAGGACTAACTCTATATTGAGCCAAGTGTGCGGAGGTGCCTCAGAGCAGCTAGCATACAGCAAGAGACCGAATATTATATGGGTGACAGGACACTGCGGGGTGGAAGGAATCGAGGTGACAGCTGAACTTGTTAGGCTTGCCTGGGGCTCCCATGGAGACGAAAAAGAGCAGAAAACAGACATATTAAACTCTCTCAAAAGAGTGGAGAAATTTTCATGGTCATTTCACCCTCTGTAGACACATTAGATTGTGATATGTTCATCGAAAAATATGATCAACAAATGTCGAGGTGTGTTGACACGTGGAAGAAATGTCCGTGATATTCAACTAGCTTCATGGATATTGAGCAGTCCAGTATGTTGTGAAGTTACTTTTGATATGAGCTTTCTGATGTCTTCCGTCTTACCAATGAAGAACACATGTTAGAAAATATAAAGATATAACGGATTTCCTTACATTAATTAAATTTTTTCACTGGGTTAGGAGACAATTAACCGAAGATGCAGATGAAGCTAAGTTAATTCGACTTCCAATCCAGACTGACCGGAAAAGTTTTCAACGTGTTACCATGATTGAAAAGGATCAAACTGTCACAGTGCAGATATTAAGAAATGGTGCTGACATTGACGGAGTCATTCAACATATTAATACAGAATTCATCACCCAGAGAAAGCCTCTGTAAATCCTCATCTGCAAAAATAAAAGGAGAACACCAATTAAGAATTATCTATCCTTCTTTTGTCTCCATTTGATCCAGAACCTCAGTTCTCGAGTAAAAGTGGCATTATTGGCAAGAACTTTGGATGACATACCAACCAGTTTAAATTTCATGATACCCGCGGAAACATCGTATATTTTTCAGGGGGGTTCACTACTACAAAAATTGCCCTTCCAATTTGATGGAATTAAGACTGATAGTTATATGGCATTTCAAATTAATCAAACTATAAAAGATGAAATCAATAAAGTGTTAACTTCTTTTCAGATTATCAGTGATTACAATAGAGCCTATAATAAAATTTAATATAAGTGGATAAAACGATCTAAGTTATACATAACTGCCTATCGCGAAAATAAACTGCTCAAAAGCATTAATAATATATTTAGATATTGCAATTTTAAATTCATTGCCTTTATAGAGTATGGTAAATTATTATAAGAGCCCTTTAGTTAGTGTTAACTCTTCCAAACTGTAAACATTAATGAAGGGCTTCTTGATAAGTGGAATTTCAAGATTATTTAAACATGGCTCAAGCACTAATTTTTTTATTTAATATCTGAAAGGCAGTATGATTTTTTGAATTCGACTTTTTTGGATATTGTTGCGATAGGTTTGAACCGCGACGCCACGCCTTGGTTAGCCTGCAGGAATATAGTTCAGATTCGGAATCGATCTACGTCAAGTGAGAAGAGATGATAAAGAAAGCACTTTAGTTAAAAACAATAACAACGTCTATTGGTCAAAGTCTTAATGAGAAAATATTAACAATGTCTATTGGTCAGAATCTTAATAAGACTATATTATACCTGATTACTAAGGTGCGCATGTTCTTTCGATTGATCTATATTTATAAATTGTTTAACAGTGTTTTATGAATATAGTTTGTCCTAAGAGTTTGTGTTGTGTTTCATTTATAGTTAGCTTTTCACATAAAATTTACACTGCACTTAATCTACTGATTCTACTTTCAAAATTATCTTTCTGACAAATTTATCATAGATTTGACTTTTACTATTGTGGATAGGTAACCCCCGGACATCGCGACCATGCGATCAAGCCAAGCTCAGATTAGGGTGAGGAGAAAAGGATAGGTTAGAATTTTAAAGCGCCCATGTGGACAACCCAGTGGCTGGTTATAGATGAAAAGCAATGTCTGACGAACTGATGGGCTACTAGCGTTTTTATACGGTGCTTCTTGTTATACGTTTAAGGCTCATGATCGCTCCCGTTGACTGCTCGCGTTGTTTTCAATTTGTTTTTAATGTTTACATAATATTTTGCAAGTTCAAGTTCAAACTTAGGACAGGGTGATATTTATTTAGTAACTTATGTATTTTAGTAGTTCACACGTGCCCTCACCCTCTAAACGTTGGTCCCAACGTTAACACGACCCCTTATTGCTTTAATAAGAAAGACCTCAATTCGAGAAAACCGCATTTTACATGATCTTACTTTAATTATACAATACAAAATGACATCAGTGGTTTTGTTACTTTCTGAAACTAGGCTGATCCTTTGCAACTCCCTCTAGCCTCCACTGCAGTCTATGTCTTAGCATTATTTGACATACCCTTAAATTGTTTGAGGGTATGGACTTGTACCGTAGCAGCCAATGCTCTGCCAACCTTCGCCAAGATAGTAAGTTCCCACACCGCAGTTTACTTTTGTACCAACTCAGTCCAGGACTTCAAGCATTTTCCTGAGATGGCGGCACTGTCGACGTTTTGGAACAATCCTGCGTACTGGTATATACTAGAAATCTTCTATGGCGTGATGCCCGTGCTATTTAAATTTGTGTCATATTGAATTTTTTTGAATCATATTACTTTTAGTGGGTATATCGATGTAGACTGTTACATTGACCAATTGTTAAGTTTAATTGACACCGCGCGAATGATTACAGGAGCGTTATTTGAATTTTTAAATTATAATTTAATTGTTTTTTGACGTAAATCGCTGCGCCTCCACCAATCTGTCGCGATAGGTTTTAACCTCGACGCCACGCCTTGGTTTGCGTGCAGGAATATAGCTCAAATTCGGGATCGATCTACGTCAGGTGAGAAGAGATGATAAAGAAAGCACTTCAGTTAAAAACACGATCAACGTCGATTGGCTTAAGACTTAACGAGAAAACATTAACAATGTCTATGGGTCAATTACTTAATGAGAAAACGTAAACAATGTCTATTGGTCAGATGCTTAATAAGATAATATTATACCAAATTACTAAGGTGCGCATGTTCTCTCGATTGAGGTATATTTAAAAATTGTTTAGTAGTTCACAATATTACATGCTTGCTTCTTGAAAATATGGCCATATCCTTCATAAACTATACACATGTATTCTACTACTAAACGTGCTGCAATAAACTAAAAGTTGTCTAATTTTGCGAATCATAGGTGGTAAACTAATATATGGACAGTTGGCACAAAAATAAAGAAATTATTCTTATTTTAAAATTTCACGGCATTAAAATTACAAATATTGATTAAAATAGTTCCACTGATAATACGTAAAAGTGAATTCACCATCAGGTAGTTCCACAGAATCGGTATCATGCAAACTCACAATTTCGTGACTAAACCGATATGAGTATCAACTGTCTCAACGTTTCGAGAACTTTACCCATAAATTGCAATAAACAGTTAATGTTACTTAACCTCCCTGATCTTCAGCCTTATCTACGTACGTAAGATAACACCTTAAGGTGAATTCAGACTAAAATATAAGCAATCTATTATGCACGGAGCCGTGTTGGTCGAAGAAAGGGTTCGGCTCAGAGTGCACTAAATTATAAAGTTATTACGAGACGGCGGAACAGATCTGGGCTGAGATACTGTGATGCTGGTTTAATTAATTTTCTCGATTTATCGAATCGGGTCGTAAGGTGAGTCTATCAAAATAAATTGCATATACTTGTAAAAATATTGATGTCTTTCTCTTTTAATTTTTAATGAGCCGATGAAAATATACTGTAGGTAGACCGGTAAAAACTTTGATGTAGCCCTGTTTATATCTAGCAACGATTTTGTAAAGGAAATATATTTTGATTGCAGAACCGGAACTTTTTTCAGTTAAAAATAAATATAAAATATGTGGATGTAGAAGACCTACCAAGTTATTATGCAGCATAAAAACTTAGGAAGCAGTAGCGCACCCAAGGGGTGTTTTAGGGGTTAAACTCCCGCCCCAAAATTTATCAGGTGTGACATAATTCTCCAAATAAATTTAACAAACCATAATACGTGCTCACAATACTGCTTAAGACCAAACCCTTCAACAGTTGCTAGTCAACGCCAAAAACAATGCATTATACCAGCTGCGAAATACAAAATGAGATAATTGAGACAAGCAATTGTTTGATTCTTCAAAAGTTGGTACATAAAGTCAATATGTCCCCATATTTTTCAGTACTCTTCAATGAGACTACCGATATCGCTGGTTTAGAGCAAATGTCTCTTTGTGTTTGCTGTATTGAACCAACATTTTCCAAACTTGGAGAACTCTTCTTGCAACTTGTACTGATTGAAGATATCAAAGGAAAAGGAATTTCTACAGCAATAATTGAGAACTTATAAATGTTGTAATTGATATGAGCAGGGCTACGATGGCGTTGCTGCCATGAGCGGCAATTTTAATGGAGTACAGGCACATAAGAGTAGTTTAGTGTGTTTAATTGTATACAGTGATGTATACATACA
>MU183402.1:0-26235 GCA_016904865.1 Pissodes strobi | reverse complement strand
AAGTGCTTGCAATTAGAAACTGTATGGGCACGATATGAAAGTCAAAGTGGGATGATGCTACTCCCAAAAGACAGGCTGTATTTAAACAATGTTTGGAAGAAGCCAACGTTACTTTTGGTCATGAAAACTGATGAGACTTTGTGCTACCAGGCGGACTGAAAAGTACAACTCTGTTGCAGTTTTTTGGAGCTATAATACGTTGGCATTGTATTTGCTCTAGATATTATTTCTCAATGAACAGATATAGAATCGACAATTGCTGCAGATCAGTTAGTCTCACCAGTAAGAAAGGTTGAACTTGTAATATATTTGCAGATAATCCACTAGGTATTTACTTTGGGCAGTTTCTTATGTCTGCTTATTCAACAAAGAAATATTGATTTAAGGTAGGCAACAAATTTAGCAGAAGATACTGAAAAAGAAATAAGAAAGTTAAGACAAAGTGCAGATAAATAATTTAATAAGTTATTCTTGAATTCGCAGTAACAAGCCGAAAAGTTTGGCTTTAAATAAACAGCGTGTTACGAAGACAAAAAGATGTAATGAAAATGTTGGTACTGCTGAATATTACTATCGCATATCAATCTATATCCAATTCTTAGATAATTTCATAAATAATTTGAAAAATAGATTTTCTAAACTTAAATTGCTATTGGTTGATTTTCAAAGTTTATGCCGACGGATTTCCTTAATTTTTCTGACGTCACTATGAAAGAATTTGAAGATTTAATAGTGTTTTATATAAGTGACCTGTGAGGTACGCTTAACGAACTGAAAGTGGAACTTAAATTTTGGTACATTGGTTCGTTTATTTACGAAGTCATTTAAGAACGTTTAAGTGCTAACCCTGAGGCGAGAATAACAATATGACATAGTAGACCTTGTTGCCGAGGCCTTTAAAAAGATAGTACGTTATGAAATAGCATATAGTGGCATTAGATTTTCTGGAATTTAACCTTTCGACAAAGATAACTTTAGAGACCTGGACTACCTGGCAAGTGACATAACAACTATTAGGCTGGACGACCTTGCTAAAGAGGTGGCACTAAATCATACAAATTCTTCTATTTAGTTATCTGAACCGACAAGTTCTCTCATCGTCAAGCCTCAACCTAAACAACATTCTTTAGATTCAACTGATTCCAATGTGCCTCAAACATTCAAAATTCGTTTGGAACCTTTTGTAGATGAGTCAAATTTCTCATCAGACTCTAACACCAAAAATCTGCAGACTTCTACCAGCAAATCACTAGGTATTTAGAGCCTATAAACACTACTTGCAAATGAAAAGATTATATAAGGAAAGCTATTCTAAATATTTTACCAGTGCCAGATGTCGTAAAGAAACTCAAACTTGTGAACGGAAATTCGAATAATATTCATCTTGACATATTCTCCGTTTAAGTCCAATATTGGAGAGAAAAATATTGAAAAAAAAATTAATAAGAAAAGAAGGAAGAAAGGAAGCACCTTCGTGCAATGTCAAGAAAAAAAAAGGAAACCACATAAATAAAAAGTTAAAAAAAATTGCTAGGCCGTAGAGGCCTTAGAAAAACAATAATATTGATAATTTGCGTGAAATCGAACACTAATATATCTCAAATAAGGACTGAGCTCACGAGGCTTGTGCTGATATGATAGACGGCTCTGATATTTATGTGATAGATGTAAACTGTATTAGGTTCTATATTAAATATTATGTCCGATACCATACTTAACGCGCCGAACAGATTCACCAAACACGGAAAACATGGATACAATAATTCTTCTTATTTTATGATTCCATTGATTCCAAGCATAGGAACTTTGATTAACACACTCTATTTTTATTTTTTGTATTATGGATAAGAAAAATCGAAATGAAAAACAAAATATTGGGTCGATTCAATCATCAAATAAGACGAATTGTTTCCGCGATTGGTGAATCTGTTCGGCGCGTCGAGTATAGGTCACATATTAAAAAATTCTAAAAATTATTGGTATTATTTTTTTGTTTTGTATTAGTTTCTCTAAGTGTTGTATGTATTTTTTTGCAAAAAGATGTAAACTAAAGTTAGAATCACTTTTTACTATATTTTACTCTTAGGTGTCTGATCCTGGGGACTTCGATACTGTGGAACTTTCCCTGCCTGCATTAAAAAGGGATACATATTTTTGTACAAAAAATAAATATTAGGAACGATCTACGAAAAGTTGTTAGTTTAAAATAGCACGTAATACCTACGTCGATTATATTCGATAATTCATTCAAACAAAGCAAAAAACGATATTGAATAAGAAAAGAAATTCCATAGATATGGGAAATATATTGATAAATTGACCTGAAAAGTCGTTAGTGAACAGCCATGTACTAATTAACAACGTATTAGAAGACTATCTCCACCATGTATCACTGTATAAAAACCAAGAACCAAAATACTCTGAGCGCATCTTTCGCGTTGACCGCTTTGTACTAAATACAGTCGCAATTTGCAGCCCAGCCTTGCTAATTTTCATCTGAATACCAAACTGAAAATTTTAAATTCGATTATGTCTTTTAGTAAAACGATATTTGACCCCGGTAATTGAGAAGCCTTCTAGGGCCTAAGGGATGCTGCAGCTTTCTATTCTTCATGTGTGAGCTTACGTTAAAGATGTTTTCTCAAATAGAATCTTAAATTGAAATATTTGAGGCAAAAGGTCGTTCAGTACAAACTTTTGGTTTTAATTATCGGGATTTAGACTTTCACCTTTAGAGAGACATTTATATTTATGACAATGAAAAATGATAGGTTAATGAAAGCATAATTATTATTGTTTCAGAATAACCCAAGAAATTTAACTTTGCCCATCGTGACTTCCAAATTAACTCTGGAAATCTTACTTGAAATATTACAAATTCTGGATATAATCTGATTGTGTTCCTTAGACATATATTTATGATTCAAATTTATTTCTCTGTCCTGAATAAATCACTGCTGCTTCAACTAAACTAAAACTAAATAAATACAAATCTGAATTTCTCAGTATCCTCCCATCACTCGGTTCGCGGACGCATAAATCGGCTAAATGTCAAAAGAAGAATCCGCCCAATAGCAACGAACATAACTCACTCGCCAAGCTATTTATAAATCTCGACAACTCCTACTATTTATACCAATGGCTATCATTTACGTGTATATACGGATAACTCATTTCTTAGATATTTTATACAGGGATTATATCACTAACAGTATGCAATTGATTAATCTTACATTGACAAGTTTTCTTACTTTTTCGAGTTATATACTGATGAGCTACAGGATGTGCAAGCTAAGAGTTGCCCGTTTTGAGTGCTTATAATTTCAGACATGAAATGTTAGAGATATGTGGTTTACAGCATTCGGTTCCTTTTGCTCTAAAGTTTTTTTCAGTTGTCGCAAAAAATTACACTTTTTCAAACGCGGAAATATTAAAGCAAGTGTGGCAAATATTGACCAGCAGAAGCAAAACCAAAAATAAAATTATGAAATATATGAAAAGTAAAACATTTTATTCATATCTAGACTACTAACCTATCCAACAGTTAAGCTAAGTACTCAAAATTTAAATATTATTTAAAAAAAAAATTGGAAACATGAAAATAGACTAAAATGACACGTAACATAACTTTTAACAGAGTGATTGGTAATATGGGTGTGTTAAATATGGACCATTTTTAACACATTTAAATATTAACAAATTTAGGAGCATAAACTTACCTAAACACTAGAAGATAGTTCGTGTGCCCACCAACCACATGAAATGCGCTGCACCTGAAGCTCGCCGCTTATATCTTCCGAGCATAACTTATTGCAAAAAATGCTTGTTGCATCAGCTTGGGCTCTTCTATCGGGACTTTCGTCTGAACTATTATTTGGAATAAACACCCTGTCGTCTTCTGAACTTAAAGAGAATTCATCAGTTTTCTTCTTATTTCGTTTCGATATTGTTTGCCCATCTTTTAATTAAATAATAAATTCTTACAAGCTTTCTTAATTTGTGCATTTTCATGTTCACCTCTTTTCCTAAGTTGCTTTTTTGTAGTTTAGTCTTGTATCTTTCTTTTTTATAGACTCCTCTAATTATTTCTTATATGGGGAAGCCGATATTACTTGCGCTTTTCCAGGCTTAATCCACTGTTACTTTGCCTTCTTTTCTTCGCAGCAATGGGAGAGATGATATGTGGAGTTATGAAGGCAATTTGACCCGACTCAGCAGATGTTGAGGGAACTGATTCAGAGACGCTAGGACTATTAATTAATAAGGAGCATCACGTGGGAAACCGTAGGACTTTCGGTTGGCCTGATGGTTTTATTAGTGTTGCTTGAGTGATCTAGGAGATCATGGGTATCGTTTTCTGTTGCTAGAAACTCCCTGAAAATATGATTGTTCAAAGAATATATCCCTGTCGTATGAAATCCTTTCGCAGCAATTTATCTTGATTGTAATTTTAAGTATGCTCGACCCAAGAGTTCAGTTATTTCTAAATGAGTTAACGGCCTTGCATTGTTCTTCATCCAACACCGAATTTCCTTGGCTAAATACTTCTTAAAGGGACCCATAGACGTTTTATCAAATCAATCACTGAATCTTATTGCTGGAATGTTGTGGGAATGAAAGCAGATGAACGTGGTTCCCTTGCTAAATCCATGAGTTCGATGTTTCTCGTATGACGAGTATGAAGGTTCAGTATAAGAACAACAGGAGACGATGCAGAAGGATTCACAATTTGTAAAACGTGCCAGTTGTAAAACATGCATAGGTGGATCTGGGTGGGGCTTCCTTGATCAGAAGGGGGTTGTTCCTCTTTCGCGGAAATATCAGCATTACGGTACGAAGGATCCTCTCGCACTCATAGACATTAAGCATGTAATTAAAGATCTTCTTTCTGCGGGGGCTAGTTCTCCGATTTGCTTTTTTTCCATTAAGACCTAGAACTTTCGGTAGTTTCGCTCGACCTACAGATATTCCAGTTTCATCAACATTGTATATGTTGTTTGGCTTTAAATGTTTTTCATCCATTTCTTTTTCCAATAAATTAAAAAAGTGTTCATCATTTTTCCTGTTGAAACCTTGTGCCCGTGCTAAGGAAGTTCCTGTGGGTTGGCGAAGTGAAAGAGATGGATGGCGCATTCAAAACAGTCCCATCCGATGGACTGTTTTGATTACGAAAACGGATTAGGAAGATTACTTTTGATGGCTAACTGAAATGCTAGTAATCTCATGTCTTTTCCGGTTAACCCAAAAAATTCGCTCTTCATTTCGAATGCATATTGGAGAAGTAAGTTTTCTAATTCCACCTAATTTCGCACATACCATTTCATCTAGGAGTTTGTCTTTCGCTGTTACCAGTCAACGAAAAGTACTCTTTGGGACACCGTACTGTTTGGAGGCCTTTAAATACCTCATCCTTATTCTCTAATGGCACAGATAGCTTCTTTCAATGCGGTTTTTTCTCATATTCGACGACACTTTATTGCTACTTTTCGTCATGGAGACATCACCTATAATTAAAAAAAGGTGTCAATTATGGACCACCGGTCCATAAGTATCCACACTATATTACCTGCACTCACCCAAAAATAATAGCAAATATATTTCACTCAAGCACACACAAACACTACTAAACCTGTGTGCTGATATGTGTGCAAATAAACATATTTTAATGATGGATTCACAAATTTTTAATAATATTGCCAAATTACCAAAACTTACCAAAATACTACCTACATCGAAATGAAGTGATGCGGCTTAAAATTCGTTAGGAATAACCGCTGTCCCCTATCGAAGAACTTGAGGTCGGGTAAAATTGTTGGCCGCATGGTCTATATTTGCCGCACTTACTCTAATTATTTTTAATGGAATAGTCTGTATGTTACTACGCAATCAACAACTACTTTTCTTCGTTGATTTCTGATCTTCATTCTTGTTTGTTTTTATTTATTGATTATGATTACCTTTCTAATATTGCTTCATTTTCTCTAAGAGTTTTACGTATTTTCTTCTTGCCTTTGGGTGGGTTTTGTTATACGATAAGACCGCCACTGACCGGATTTATTTTGGGTGGTGACAGGATTCGGCATTTGGATATATGTTCATATGTGTGGGTTTCCTATAGATGGTATAATCTATGGTTTTGTCCAGTGTTCTGGTGATGAGGGAGTCTAGTAGGGCTAGCCTCTCATACTTCTAGAGTCAACTGACTACGACCGTGAATTTTAATTCGATTGGTCAGGAATGTGTCTAGTTAAGTATTCTCTACCATGAGGCCATTTGATGAAGATGTCATCTACGTAGGGCTTCCATAGCATGAGTTTTACGGCTGTGTTTCATAGAGCATTTTTTGTGAAATGTGTCATTAAGAGTTTTGCGATGACTGGTGATAGCTATGATTCCATTCCACGGGCGCCCGTCCGTTGGTTTGATAGTGGATCTTGTTATTTAATATAAAATAGGAACTTTTCAGGCAGTATTTCGATAATTCAATAATATATGCTTAAAAATCTTCATGCATGGCGATCTTGTCTAGCTCTTCGTCGATTGGTATGATGGAATAGAGCAAGACGATATCTAACGTTGCAAGAATATCGTTTTCGCTTAGATGGATGTACTCGAGAATTCTAGTAAGATGTTCATAATTTTTAACGAAAAATTTTACATTCAGCTATTGATCGCAATAAACTTTGAAAATACCCACCTAGTTCTTGCGTTAGAGGATCTACTGCACTTATTCTAAGTTTCAAAGGCACCCCGGATTTTTTTGGTAGTTCTTCTAAGTAGGTGGTTGAATTTGTTGAGATTTCAAAAGGGTTGTACTGAGATAAATTATGTCAAACTCACGTAAAAAACAACTTTATTATGAACGAAAAACGAATGCTTACAAAAACCGGGCTTGTGAAAGACTGGATCTAGAGGCAAATATAATGTACCCAAAACACTTGAGTATACCATAACACGGATATATAAATCAAACCCCTATAGTTACGACATAAACAAATTCGGCAATTCGGCTTAGCAGTTATCCGATATTGGCTCTTAGTCAGTGGTATTTTTCTACTTCAATACTCTCCTTAAAAGCATAGCTGACCAAAAACAGCAAAAATAAGTAAAACTATGCACTATTTCTAGTGACCAAACCAATTCCAGAACGGAAAACTTCAAATTTAGGTCTGGCTAAAGGCTTTTGTCATTATGTCTGCAATTTGCTTATCACCACATACATATGTGATATCAAATTCACCATTAACATATAATTCACGTAAAAAATGGTACTTTTACATTGATATGCTTTGTACGTGCATGAAAAACAGGATTCTTAATCAGTTTAAGAGCGCTTTGATTGTCAATGGATAAAGTTGATTTTACTACATCTACATCTAATTCACCTAAGATGCGTTTTAACCAAACTAGATATTTTGCCGCGATAGCCGCACTTACGTATTCCGTTTCCATTGTAGATTGCGCAATACACTGTTCTTTTTTACTCAACCAAGTTACCGCCGCACCTCCGAATTTGCAAATTATTCGCGAAATCCGCATCACAAAACACTTCCAATTGTCCTCCAGTGTTGTACTGTAGTCCATGATCCGTCGTACCGTTGATGTGCCGAAGAATCCGCTTTACCAAATGGCCATGAGCTTCGGTGGGGTTCTCAAGTGCTCTTGATGCAACATTCACCGCATATGCAATATCGGGCCTAGTTACGACCTGGAGAAATATTAAACTTCCACCTATTTCGCGATATGGAAAGGACTTTTTCACTTCTGGAGAATCTGTAAAACTCCATTCTGGCTCTATGGGGGTAGACACTGGTTCATTCCATATTCCGATAAAATTCGGGAGCTGTAATATTTTTGCGTAATAACTATTAAGTTCAATTCCAAAAAGAAAAATCGAACAGTCATGGTGAATTTTCTTTCAAATTCATTCTGAGTTTTGTTAAGCAAAAGATCAGCTTTTTCTTCTTTACTTGACACTATCAGTCCGTCATCAACATACAATAGTATTATTAGCAGATGCCCGGCACTTGATCGGTGTATGTATAAACAAGGATCTGAAGAACTATCCTTAAATCCAAAATTTCGCAAAAATCCGTAAATCTTCGATTTCAACATATTGGTGTTTGCTTGAGCCCATAAGAGCTTAGTGTCTTTTGGTTTATCCACTAAAACCCACATCTCGTTCTGCTGAAGACAGTTCATTTCCTCACGCACGGCATTTAACCACATATCTGACTGCTTTGATGACATGGCTTCTTCATACGTCATTGATTCACTATTGGCAATCCACGCAACCGGGATTCCATAGAAATCAGGAGGTTTTATTTCATTTCTAGGATGAAGTTGACGTCATTCTGGAGACTCTTCTTCTGCCTGAGTTTATATCTGTCTTTCGCATCATCTTGAGTTTTATCCACTTTACACTCAAGTTCAGTTGACTTATAAACCAGTTTTTCTTGTTTAAAGATGACGTCATGGTTTACACAAACATCACGAGTACCTGGCACCCATATACGATATGCATCAATATCTTCAAGATACCCAACCAGAAAACCTTTTAGAGCTTTCTTATCCAGTTTTCTGCGCTTTTGTTGCGGTACATGAACAAAACAATCGGTACCAAATACTTTCAAGTAATTTATCCTTGGTGTTTCATTAAACCATAACTCATAGGGGCTTTTACTTTTGTCCTTTGATGGTCCAGTTCTGTTCAATACATAAGCTGCTGTATTAACAGCTTCAGCCCAAAGAAATTGTGGAAGATGTGGTTTAGCATTTAGCATGGAACGAGCAGCTTCCATGAGTATGCGATTTTCCCGTTCCGCACATCCATTTTGTTCTGGGCAATAAGGAGTTGTTACTGTGTGCCTTATTCCTTGTTTGCTTAAAAACTTTGCTACATCTTCATTGACATATTCTTTGCCACCATCTGTACCCAACTCAATTTCAGCACCAAACTCATTAAGTTTATCTTTTGAATTCTGATTTCTCCCGAAGAAAATAAACTTTACGGTAACTACTAAAGACATTCTTGAAGGCGACAAAATATCTCTTTTTCCCTGGACTTTCGATTTGCTTTGGACCACACACGTCCGAATGAATAATTCCCCGAGGTTTTGTTGCAACGTCATCCCGCGTATTAAACTTAAGTTTGTGATGTTTACCAAACGCGCACGCATCACACAAGTCATTGTCCAAAGTCAGTTCAATGCCGAGATTTTTCATAAACATTTGCACGTGCCGCTTATTCTGGTGACATAAGCGATCATGCCAGAGTTGTTGCTTATCATTAACCGATGCAACAGAAACATTATTCGGCGAAACTACTCGCAGCAAAATTCGATAGAAGTTGCCCGTTTCGATCCCAACAGCCACCAACGTATCGTCTCCAATACCCGTTAGGAATCAATATAAAATCGACACCCTTCTTAGCAGCAACGCGAACCGAAAACAATTTTTTCTTCATTAGCGGCGTATACAGTACTTCATATAAAATAGCAGGCTGCCACTTACCATTTACAAATGTCTCAATGTCAATATCACCACTGCCAAGAGCTTCCACTGAGGCATCATTTCCAACATAAACTTGAAGTGGCTTTGCAAATTCTTGAAATTTCACAAGCCAATCACGTGTATGAGTCATATGAGTCGGTAAGCCAATGATCATTTGAACTTACTACCATCTCCAACAAAAGCTTCCTTCTTCTTGCTTGAACAATCACTTTCATTGGGCAGCCTTTTAGCAGACAGTCTTTAAACGTATGATTCATTTTCCGACATAGCGAACAACGCGACACAAACTTATCTAATGGAGGAGGCTTCCCGAAGTTTTTCTTTCCATTTTTCTTAAAGTTCACCTTTGACACTAACGCAACTTTAGATTCTTCAATCACTCTCTTGCTTTAAAAAACGTAGCTCTTCAGTAAGCAACCTGGTTGTTAAATTATCCAAAGTCCGGTTCGAAGATTCTGTAGAATCCCAAGCACTGTGAAAATAGTTAAACTTTAATGGCAAGGTGGACAATATTATGGTTATTAACATAGAGTCAGGTATTATGATACCCAACTTATCCATTTTATTGGCTAATTGTTCAAGACTGGATTGGATATATGTTGCGCAACATTACTTTCAAAATTCCAGTTAAAATAAAAAATTATTTTTGCACTAGCGCCAAACTCTCCTCCAATCTAAAGTCATATATGCTATGTAATTTTGTCCACATTTCTTGGGCTGTTTTACAGTTCATTATAAGCTGCAACGGCTTAAATTCAAGTGTAGTTACAATGAACTTACGAGCAAGCTTCTCCCTCTTATTCCAATTTCTTAGTTGGTTCTCAAAATCTGCAGAACCTTCTACGGGCACATGTTCGGTCCCTACACAAATTTCCAAAGCATTCTCACTATCCAATAAAGTTTGAATAACAAACCGCCATTGCGACCAATTGTCTGCATCACGTAGTTTATCAATTTTTGGCTTGTCAACCTCCATGTTGGCAGGCTACATTTCACGGCAATAAACAACAAAAAACACAACGCACTATTATCTCGATAGTCGCACTTAATTTCGCGTTATCCCGATACCAAAAACTCTCAGTAACTTAAAGAGTCTGGGCCCATAACCTGTTGAGATTTTAAAAGGGTTGTACTGAGAGAAATAATTATGACAAACTCACGTAAAAAAACAACTTTATCATGAACGAAAAACGAATGCTTACAAAAACCGGGCTAGTGAAAAACTAAATCCAGAGGTAAATATAATGTACCCAAAATACTTGAGTATACCATAACGCATAGACATAAACAAATTCAGCAATTCGGTTTATCAGTTATCCGATATTGGTTCTTAGTCAGCGGTACTTTTCTACTTCAAGAGAATCCCTGTTGGCTGGCTTATGTTCGCTATTTGCTTCATGTAGTCATCGATGTGCATCACGACAGTTGTTTATCTGTTGAGAAATACAATTATTTTCTTGCTGTTCTTGAGAGCTTTAAGGTCATATGCTTCCAAGGTGGTCGTGGTGGTTGGATTGTTTTTAATACACGGGCTATTCCCTGTTTCAATTGTTCACCTTCTTCTTCTGGTTCCTTGTCCTGTGCTGCTTCCACGTGGGAAATTATATCTTTTATGGATGTTGCTTTAGAATCTAGTGCAATTTTGCTAAAAGTGTTCTTGATTAAAAGTTTGCCTGTTGAGAAACATATAAGTTCATTTGAGTTATAATTACGAAGTCTTAAAAAAATTATTATTTATAATAAACTCTACTTTCTAAGGCGGTTCGAATATCATACTTTAATTTGCCTCGATTACACGGTATCTCAAATATATTCAATTTGAATCTATATGAGTAATTTCTGTCTAACTTCAAAGGGATAACCAATATCCATCAAGGATTTTGCGTAACTGTAGACTCATTTTGATCTGGTATTCAACGTCCACTATCAGTTCTATGACCATGACTTGCTAACCATTTCACCATCAAGCCAATTAAGAATCGTTCTAAAAATGTATGCAAATGGCTAAAGTCAATAGCAAAAGAAAAAAAGAAGTGGTGTGTGCCGCGGGAAACAAATGGAGCATTTCTGCCAGTTGACAAAGTGATGGAGTTCAAGTTCAACCCTTTCGCTTTAGGGAAAATACGGGCGAGATCTGATAAATGGAGGAGTGACACGAGTGACTGATCCGACAATACAAACACTCAAATACGTAGTAAATTCATATCCGCGGTCGGAGCTCGTGGCACACGGCTCACTCTTGTGCTTGGGCGTCGGTATGACTACATGGATGACACGTTATAATATTTTGTCCATTTGCAGGGACTGCTAGGTTGTTTTTCTATATACAGTATACAGGTATTCTGGTTTTTTTCTATGTTAGCTTTTATATCTCTGCAGTAATTCTACTTTTTCGTTAGTTTTCTTATCATTAGATTATCAGCGGGTACCTGCATCTATCATTGAGATCGATATCGATTTCCTGATTTACGACTTTATAAGCCCACTGTAGTGTTTCTTCATTACTTGCACTATGTTTTTCAATTATGTGATTAGGTCAAAATATAATATTGGTCGATAAACTTCTTACAGCAATATCGCTATGATCTTCTCCTTCACTTTTTCTAGAATCAACCACAATTAGAACTCCAATAATTGTTCAATACAATTTGCCCATTGTACTGGTCACGGTTTCGCTGTCTCCTCTCTTGTGTATTAGGAACATGTATCTACCAAGTATTTTAACGCCCATTTTTCGGGAAACGGATGCCTATTTAAACATATATTGATTAGAAAGTTGACATTTCGAGTGTTGCTTGCAGTGTTTCTGCCTTTATTATGGTTCAATAATTTGATATGCGAGCCTGATTCAACGAACGTGCACCTAATTTCTAATTGAAGTGAAACATCTTGCCTGCTGAACGTGTTACAAAAATTTTATAAAATGTATGATACGGCGAGAAGAACATTATAAAATATTTGTAATTTATTTATTTATCACGGGCCGATATTTTTGATTGCGAAAATAGCATTAGAACTCGCCGCCACCATTCAGCGTTTCGAGTGCAATTATATTTGTTAGCGGAACACCCTCGTAGTCTCGCCCAGTAGTGTTGCTTCGATCTACGCTACTTTAATCCAATTTAATGGAAAATAAAATTTGCGTCGCTAGACAAACTTCAATTTTGGGCGGATTGAATTTCGCGCGTACAGGTCCCGAGGTTAAGGTTAATATCCGTTTTCCTATTCGTGTCAGTGTCTAAAATCTTCAATCTCGTCCGTAGGTGTTGAGATTGGTTGGTTATCAATTTTTGGTTGTGATGCGTAATTGTTGTCAGTTATAATTTTCGTGGTGGGGGTTGAAAGATTATTCCACGTTGGATCGGTGATTTTGGTTCGGCGTCACTTTTGAGTCAACCTGTCGTCAAATTGGCAGATTTGGGTGCTGGCTGAAAATATTTTTTTTGATTTTGCCTTTTGAGGGATTCTCCAGTCGAACCTTTGTTTCAAGTTTCAGACCATACCTGTTCATACCTTTTTGCTTAGTGTTTGGTGTCTGAAACTGCCCTTTGGGGGATTTAAATGCTAATTTAGACAGGTGAGTGTTTCTACGTTTTTTTGCATTTTTTTTTTCTGTGAATGCCACCATTTTGTGACCCATGTGGATGGATTTAAATTCCACTTTAATCTCTCTTACAGAGGCCTTCTCGTCCATCTTTGCAGCCTGGTGATTCCGGCGTGAGCTAATGAGATCCTTGCAGGTAATTTACCAGTGATTTTTTTTTCTGGATATCTCTTTCTTTATTGTTGCTCTGAGTGTAAATGCTTTATTGATTATGACTTATAACTGGAACCTTGAATATATTGATGTTCAACTTGCCTTTCTGCTAGCTCTTTGACGGAGGCTACTCCCCGTAAAGTTCTTCCTTCTTCAGTTAGAGAAGTAGCTGATTTCTAGATGCAGTTTCTCGTGTTTTGCGTGTGAACAATTACTTCTGGAGGAGCTGTCTTCAAACTGTGAGAAATCTAGTTTTTTATATATATTTACGTTAATTGCTGTGCTGGTTAGTGTATACCTGGATAATTAGCTTTCGAGCCATTACATTTTACCTTTTTATCTAACGAACACAACTTTAACCTTTTTTCATTAAATAAGGTATATCTTTCTGCGGAGGTTAAACCTTTTGTTTGCCTCATGTTTTTTTTAATCTCCTTAATTGCGTTTAACTTAAAACAAGTCTGACTTTGGACCGAACCTTAATATATCTGGTCAATTTGGTTTAAGCTAAAACAAGTCTAGTTTTCTCTTATTGAACTTTCAATTAACTAACCATAACGTTGTAAGTTGTATTTTTTTCCAACGGTCGTTAATTTTAGATACCTGTATTTAGAGTGCTACTACGGCCTAGTGGACTTTGCGTTATTCGTTAACTTGTAGGTAGTTAATAACGCTTAGTCATACTAGTTATCTACATTACGCGGCCGTTACCAACATACGGTAGCCAATACATATATAAATATAAATAGTTAGTAGTTTAACTTCTTGTAAACACATCATGATTTGGGTTTTTAGCGACTTTAAGTGATTATTTTTTTGCGTTACTTGAATCTTTATAATAGGTGATTATTGGATGGTTGCGCAGATTATATATACTTTTTTTTATAACGTTATTTCCGAAAATAAGTTTCTCTTTAGCTATATGTCAACAGATTGACTCAGACTTTTAAGTTCTCAGTACAGCAAATATTTTGCTTAGGCAAATCATTTGTTCCTTTTCGTAAAGTAACCAAGTAAAGTTAATAGCTTTCTTCTTTATTCATAGTCGTTATTGTCAGGCATAAGCCGAGAGTACCGGGGTACCGCGATTATTAGTATTTTCACAAAATATTTTCAAGGTACTGCTAAAAATAAAAATGTTGGGTTTCTTGGACAACAGCCATTAAGTATCAGAAATAAAATCAATGAAACCTGACTATCTTTGATGTGCTTAACCGTAAAATAATTTTCCGTTTCTTATTTGTTCAAGTTCTGAAGATATGTGTGTGATTATGCCCCTTAGAATACTACTAAAATCATGAGAGCGCAAATGGAATATTCGCGTATTCTGTATAAAAAGATGAAGCAATAAACACAGTAGTGTTACGTCATGCACAAATAATGTGTTTTAGTTCATTACCGGACAATATTCGGCTTTATTGCTCCCAGGATATCAGAAAAAGTCGTATCATCCGCATTTCTGCTATAAAATAGAGATCAGGATAAAAACTCGGGCCCACACATCTGCTGTAATACATGTGCTTCAAGTCTGCGTTAAGTCCTAAAAAATATTTAGGCTCTTTGCTACCCCAATAATCTATGAACAAATCATGTTATTTTTTGCATGCTATCTACTGTGGGAAAGGCATATCAAAACAAAATGTCTGTTGGCAACTAACCCAACATACCATCTGCCATGCGTCCTGTGCCCCATGGGGATATGAACGTCTTGTTCTAGAACCCCCGTAAACATGCACTTACGAATCAGATGATGAAGATAATGTGATTTGTCAAGAAGATGTTATCATCAGCATCAAATGATCCTGATTTCACACAAAGTACGTCCTATCGTCAACAACATAAAATATCCCAAACAGAGTTAAACCATCTCGTGAAAACTTCTAAAAAGTAAAGCAGAAATATTGGGATCAATATTGCAGCAGTGGAACCTCTTAAAAGACGATGTTGCTCCATCAGTTTTTCGTAAACGGTAAAAACGCCTAAAATAATTTTTTACATAGATGATGATTAAGTTTTCTGTAACAGAAAGGGCTGGCCCGCTTTGAAGTCATTAGAACCAGGGCTCAAAAATGTGTACAACATATACCATTGGTGGATTCTAAAAATATTTTATTGCCGCCTTACATATTTTATTGGGCACTAAGTGAGGGTACTAAGTAGATATGAGTTAGCGTTCCAGTACCAAAGATCAAAAAGGGTATTTTTGCTATACCACAGATTCGAAATATGTTGAAAGACGCCCACTCTGAGAGCGGTTTAACAGATATTGAAAAAAAACTCCAAATCTACTTCGTTTGGTGATCTTTAATTTCCTAGGCAACAATAGATCTGATAGTGATAATTATGTTACCCTTGTCACGAGTATGTTGTCATCATATGAAAAATGGGTTGTGATACGTCAGTAAAGATACATTTTGTACATTTGCATTTGGACTCCTTTCCAGATAACTCCGGCGCTGTAAGTGATGAGCACGGTAAACCTTTCTATCAGGCGATAGCAACAATGACCTAGGGAAAATGAAATCGTTCTATGCTTGCAGACTACTTTTGAACTCTTGTTACAGATGTTCCAGAAACAGTTTATAAGAGAACACCAAAAATACGGGGTACCTAGTGACTTTTAAACATAAAAATACATATTTCTTTATTATGTGGTTCAAAATAAAGAACAAAAATACGTCCTTGAAGGCTGCAAATCCTTTTTAAGTTTCATTGTCATTTTCGTATCAGCAGTCCAAAATATATTAGTTAAAATTTGTTGTACAGTCAGGAAGGGTAATATAATATTACCATTATTATGACAGTTCATTACTAAAAATAATAAAATAAAGACCATTTGAAGTTTGTCACTGAAAACCTCGAAGAGCAATCATTTCGAATTAATCAATATTTCCAATTTCGCACTTCTGTTAATATCCCAAGTATATATATTTTTTGTTTTAATTAACAGAAAAGTTGCAGGGAGTTAAGTTGGATCTGGGTCACTGGATATTTATTATGATATTTACATAAAATAGTAAATTATTGAGCGAAAACCTCTTCCGCCTCCTGTACCGCCTTCTCTACGCTACAGAACAGTAAAATCCCTTTCACTTTTGAAAGGGTAATTTAGAATTCACCTACTTAATCTTGCCTGTAACTAATTCAAGTCTATCCTCGGTTCCTTCCGTTGTCTTAACCGGGTCTGTAAGTGCACCGAGGCTATACCCTGTACCATTTATACCAGTAAGTTATAGTTGAAATTCTGTAATTTTTTTGATTGTTAATGGATTGTAAAGAAATCAAGTCTATCCTCAGGTTTTGGCGTTGTCTTAACCCGATCTGTAATTGCACGAGACTATACCCTGTACCATTTATATTAAATATCGAAATAGGTAAATTGCGGATTTAATCCTTTTCACACAGGTAAACTGCGGAGGGACAAGGCTCAGGGTTAAAATTTGTATAGGTAGATTGTGGAGAAGCACGTCAGGTATAAACGACGGTACCAAGAGGGTGTACTCCTTACTATAATTATGAGTTAGTATGGGTTAGTTTTGGTTAGTTCCTGTTCTTCGAGCCTCTGTAGCGAGCAAAGCGAGCATAGAGTCATGAGTGAAGTGAAATAATATTTCAGTTTATTTAAATATCTCAATATATACCTGAAATCTTCTCCGCAGTTTACGTCTTTCCTAAAGAGTGGTTACTCCGCAATTTACATGTACCTTTATTTTACCTACAACAATTTTATTGCTTGTGCTCCGCAGTTTTCCTATATCCTTAAATATAGTTGATATTCAGGACAAGAATTTCATCTATAAGAATTGAATCGATAAGGAAATGTGTTAATGTTTCTTGAATAGAACGGGTTACTGGAAGGTTGTTCGTTTTTTCCAGTTCTTTTGCAGCTATGAAGTAAGATTTTCCAGGTTCTTCTTCTGTGAGTTTACCGATTATTAAATGAACTATGTAAAGACTACACGAGTCAGTTGTTTCATTGACGACAAAACACATATAGTTACCTCCAATTTCGTTCCATATTTCATCTAGCACCGAACCAAACACCTTTCTAATAACGTTTTTCTTAATGTTTTCGTTTTAAAACGGTTCAAAAGACTGCTTCAACCTTAACTAAATTTGACCGGACTTCATCTTGTTAATCTTAGCAATGTGAAACGGCATATTATTGTGTTTAGTCTAACAACTTTTGAACAAGCTTGCAAGACCGCTGTCGTCCAAAACAAATTCTGAATAAGCTTAATCCACGAGGTACATCGTGTTCTCGACATAATCACCACTTTCGTTTTCACTTTCACTTTGTTTGGGCGTACAATAGTAACTGCAGTTTCGACAAACAACAACCTCAATAATACTAGTAAACTGTAAAAATAAATAATTTATTGAAATTATAAGGTGTAGATAAACAAATTCTAAATAAAACATATGGCCAAAAAAACGCACAATAATTGCAATTTCTCAATAGAAGGACAGTTTATTACTTTATGTACTTTATTACTTTATTAGCCTATTTATTGCCCCCTTAGTGAAGTCTCAATCTTAATCAAGCTCAGGTGTCGCACCGTTCAGGCGATGCAGCGGTGTAGGACCATAAAACGTATGAAAATAATACAAAAATCCCAAAATAGGCTTGAATATGCAATAGTTCATAAAATATGCATTTCTCCTTCAAAAATACATAGTCATAATATATACTTTCATATATAATTTTTGTAAATGCATGCAATACACCTTCTGTTAATAATCCTAAATATTATAAAATTACTCATGCAACCAAGTTCGTAATATATATACTTCGTGCAGTTCGTCCTCAGCTTTCGAAACACCTCTAGCCTACTCTGGTTGATGGATGAATCTGCAAACAGTGCATCCGGCGGTTTCGGCTGGCAAATCGGCTCTGCGACCTGTTGATGTCGACGGGATGCTGCCGAATGCATCACCATTAAAAAGGGCAAAAACGAAAAAAAGCCGCCCTGACACTGATATGTGTTCGACAAATTAGCGCTTGCCACACTGCCATTTTTTACCGGATTTTTTCCACTTTGTTTAGAATTGAATCAGTCTATTTCGGTCTCTATTTGTAACATTTTAATAATTACGTAGGAACTTCATTTTCTCTAAGAAATAGAAAACTTTTGAGACACGGGGTGTGTTAAAATGATATGATTTTTGAAGCTAATGGTCTTGATTTTGTCATTGGTCTTGACAATGGCCTATCAGTTTATTATAAGAAAACTCTTATCTTGCCTGTCGCCTGTTTAGGAGTATCATAAATACAAAAATTAGAGCTTCATTTAGAAGGAGACGTTGATTATGAATAAAATAATCATATGGACACGGTACAGAGGATAAAATATAGTTCTCTCGTTAACCAATATCTAGTATTCATACTGACGCAACGCGGTTTTGCTGTAAAAATATAGAAGCTTTTTAAGCAGTGATTAAAAGTTCAGTGCTCCTATGGTAAATGAATTTATACCTTTATTTGTATCAAGGGCGCAAAATGCTAATTTTACGCATGCGACTGAAAATTCACCAGAGGGCTTAAAAGCGTTGAACACAATATTTGTGTACGCCCGTAATGATTAACCTAAATTTAACATTTTGTAAAACAATTTTCCCCAAAAGCCTAAGTATCACTTTTCCCAACATTGGTTTTACGAGTATTACGGCTTTGAATTTTATGTGCAGAGCAGCAGAAATTATAAAGCTGTTGTAGCACTCTCTAGGATAAAGGTTTGAAATAGGTACTTGTCAAAAGGGCCCAAATGCCACGAATGGCATGACTGCATCCACAAGCAGACCTGGCATTGTAAATCAACCAGTCCTTTTTCGAAAATGACATAGTAAAAATTAGTTAATTGGCCAATTTTGGCAATCACTTGGGAAACTAGGATGAATCTTGAACTCCTTATTTCGTATGTAAAATATACGTTGAACATTAGGACAGTGGACACTTGGAAAGAAGAAGCGCTTAAAGTTTGGAGTACCAATAGTTTAAGGAAAACAAAGAAGCCATTGCAGCTATTTTTGTTCCGTAAATACCAAATACGCAAATCGGAACAAAAGACACAAATCTACATACTCTGATCTAGTTACAGCAAAAAAATCTATACTTCACTCAGAAGAAATATCCATTCCATCTTTCAGTAGTCTCTAGGCAGATTATGCAGAATCAGCAACGGCTAATAAAATTCAATGTATTCAATCATAATACGGCAGTGATTTTGAAGCAGATTCTCCAACGTTTTAGTCAATATGAGCTGAATGATCTCATTAGAGACCTAAAGCTATCAAAATAGTCGTACGATTTTAAGGTCTTCAAATTAAATTAAATTAATCTACTTTATCCAGGTTTTCATATGATCGGCACACACACAAAATGAAAATCCTATACCACTCAACCGTTGTGCAGAAATAATGATGGACGTTTAATTTGAAGCGCTGTAAGTTGTAGTTTTCTGGAAAGATGTTACTCGGAAGTCCATTCCAGAGCGGCGCAGTCCTCCATAAAGAGAAATACCGTAACAGCGACATTCTAGATGTTCGCAACTGAATCGTAGGTTAATGGGCAGCTTCTGTCTCACGGGTATTTCTGTTTGGCACAACTCTATACGGAACCATAAGTGTCAGCTCATTCAAACACCTTCCGTAGTAGTATTGATAGTAAAGAGACAGATCCGCCACTTTTCTTCGATGATTAAGGCTATCAAGGTATTTAGTCAACTCTGGGTCATTCACAAGACGGACTTCTATTTTCTTTATGAAGTCCAATATCTTGAGCAAGTGTTTAAGTGCCGAGCCCCATACATGGGAACAGTATTCCAGAGATAATCTTATCTGGGCCTTATAGAGCAGCTGATGTGGTGTATAAAGCTTTTTGCACTATAGAGTGCCCCTAGACGCCAAGACATGTTGTTTTCTACGTTGACAACCAGCAAGCTTATGGATGAGGCCAGAGTCAGTGTTTGTCCAGTCATTGATTATTCAGGTCCTGTGGTGCTTGGTTTTATGAGAAGACAGCTGCTTGAGCCTTTCCTGCGTTAAACTGGACATAGTTTTCCTCTTCCCATTCCACGATTCTTAGTAGCGTTGGGAACGAGCAACGGTCATTGGAGTCTGTAACATGAATGTGGATATAAGAGTACTGTCGTCTGCAAAGCGATAAATAGAATTGTTTTTGCTGTCCAGAAGACCATTCGTATAGAACAGGAACATTGTGCGAGATAATATTCAACCAACTCGGATGCGTAGATCCTTTAAGAGATTGGAAAGCCATAGGAGCAGTGCTGGTGGTAGCCTGTACTAACTAATAGTCCATTTTCTCGTAAAACCAATCATGATGATGCTCTTTTCCTCTAGGAAATAAATTTGATATTCTGCAACGATATAAGGAAACTGATTTCTAGAAAGCATAGGTGCTTTCTAGAAATCAGTTTGTATGGAGGATCGATATCAAGGAAGATGGGAAAGCCAGATGATGGTCGCTTACTGTTCAGCGAGACTTAGATAGAAACATGTTATGTCCATTTACGGAAGCATGTAACATAGGTGTATCTAAGCACATTCTAGGCCGATTTGGTTCAAAATCTAAGCCATAGTTACGGAAACCATTGCGTTTGAAGAAAATATTTCAAAAAAGTCATATTTTTTTGGGGGTAATGCTTTCATCCACCTTGCATATTATGATATTAAATCGCGTGGTTAATATAAAATATAACTATTTAATATGTCGATATATTATTAACACGAATGATTGAGTAAAGCATATCTATACCAAAATATGCAATTCTGAATACAGATTTACAAAGTATCTTATACCTACACAGAGTACTTGTTTGTGGCCTACTACGACTATTGCCTGAAGGGACTTTCCTTTCAAGTATCCACGTATCTACTCCAGCGTTGTAAGCTAATGACACTTGCTTAAATTAGGCATGGATGACTTCATAGGTTATAGAACTTCATGAGTTCGGTTTGCTATTAGAATTTCATATGTAATTAATATATAACTATTTGTGTAATAAACGTTGCGCACTGCATAAAACACTCGCTAGGGATAGATGCCTCAGATTTCTCCACAAATGGCTTTGCAGATCTTGATTTGATTTCTTCACAATGGTGCCCGACTTAACCAATTATCTTGTGTATTATAGAAACTGAAATCATCAATATATAAGATTAGGTAGCCATCTTTCCTACAATCTCAGGAGAAGTTTATGAGAAACCACTGAAAAAGACAAAAGCAGGATATGGAGTACTGGTTGATATTGGGAAAGGCAGCAGCGGATAGTGAACAATATTTCGCATACGGCTCTGGAATTCTTTTTTCATAAGAAATGGGAGAAATAACAATTATCTTATGTTATTTTTAAAGTGAAACTTCTTTGCTGAGGGGGCGACAATTTTTGAGCGGTCTAAAAATTCCGATTGCGTAAGGAGAGTTCGAAGTGGACGTCAGCGGCAACAGGAGAGGGAATACGCACACGCTTGATTGGGAGACGATCGGATGAAATGGATGCGCAGCGGTGTCTTTATAGCATCTACGTATGTGTTAGTGGGAAAGGCCAGAAGAGGGCATACTAGAACATAGTAATAATTCTAATAATTGAGCTGTATCTGTAGCTGTCAAGAAAGAAGTTTTACTTCTATTGCGCGTGGATTTCACGCACAAACAATTTTTTTATGATTGCTAAATTCATCGTTTTGAGGAAGCTGGCAGTAATTTCGTTGCTTCCCACATTAGCGATATACCACGTTCAGTATTACCCAGAGTTTGTTAGATACCATCCTCCCTGAATAGTTTGACTACTTGACTTGGTCGTTCTGCAAATATTTGTATTTTTGGGCCTATTAAACCCCAAAAGGTCAACACTGCTGTATAGTACAGGGCTCCCCAACTAAAATTTTACATCATAATTTTTTGAAAACGAATAATTTTTACGAAAAACGCCGATACCTGTTCGTTTAGTTTATGAAAAATTTTATTAGAGTGGACGGAAAAAGTTGTACATCCATTAAATTTGTTTTAAATTTCAATTATTATAAAATTTTTAAATTCTTTGTTGAAACCGAAGCATTTTTATGCAATATGCCCTATGCCTACGTTCAATTAGAAGCATAAATGTTCTTTCAACAAATCTAATAATAAGGTTTAGTGTTCTCATTGACGAATTCCCACTTTGTTGATAAACCTGAATTCCTCAAGATTACCACATTCGTAAGTAGCATGTAGGCCATAATATATAAAAAGATTTAAATTAACGTTTCTGTCGCTGCACCTCTATCTTAGAAAAATAGAATCATTTTTGCCCGCTCAGATATTTTGGCACCTTTACTGGTCTGACTATGAATTCTGTAGGTGAAGTTTACAAATTACTGATCGCTAAGTGAATACTTACCACTCTCGGGTTGTAAGTAAATAAAGACCTATTTAATAAAATCAATTTTTATCAACAATAATATTGCAAATTTAACAATTATCAAAACTAATTGAGCCGAGAGACTCTTTGCTCAACATATTATTATGATTCTCTTCAGATACAATCACAGATTTCATAGTTGTGTTCACAATGCTGACATTTTTAACTGTGGGCGCTGAAGAATCTTCAAGAAGCATTTGCTTTGAAAACGCAAGTTTTCCAAATACTTTTCAGCTACCGAGGACAATTGCCATTCACCATGTCTTTTGAGGTCTTAAACATCTACTCCTTCCGTTGCCAGAATAGTCGCAGATCTCCTTTGCTAGGCATGCCCGGTAAATGATGATGGAGCTGGTAAATTTAGGCATAATGCAATCTTACTGGCTCAACTCCTATTGTATTTCTGCCCACAACCTAGTTCGTGACCTTGCTGTTGCGCATTGTCATGAACAAGTGAGATGACGACGCAATTTATGATCGTTTTACTTGGCACTTTTTTAAAAACTGTAGATAGTTGATCGACTCGTGTTCTTGAGTCGCAAACTTAAAAGTGTGTGATACATGAGTTTTCGTGTTGAGATAATTTATTATAATAAACGCACCATGATCCTGCATGTCATGTATTTTCATATTATAAAACACTTCCCTCCTACGCGCTCCTGTTATCCCAAATATCAAGCCACTTTTATATTTAGGCAAGCTTCATCAGGAAATTCTTTTAGAAATTTGTCCATGTCATGTCTGTCAAAACTTCGTGTCCGGTATATTTTTTTATTTGTAGGAAAGCAATTATTAAAGTCAAAATTTTGAAATATCAACTGTTTTCTTCAAAAATGTTGTAGCTTTGAGCATCGAGTATCCAGCCCATGAGCTGCCACACAAGATGTTAGAATCTCATTTGCTTTTGCAAAATGGGCAAGCATCATTTTATCAGTGAGTTCTTCCACGCGCCTATCAGTACACCAAACGCATAAACTGCTGGAAGGTATTATCGTACGTTTGCCTGGATTTATCGGCAACTAAGGTTTGACATCCCTCCCTCTACGCATTTTCTAATTCAATATTATTATATTCCTATGTAAATGTGAAAAAAAAATGAGTATGAGAATCACGGTCAATAGATTCTTACTGTTTTCGGACGTTTTGGAGGCCTCGACTTCATTTCGACCTCCAAACACATCCTCAAGCACTAAGGAATACCTATTCACCTTAATACTTGATATACTATTGTTTGAGCTGCAAGAAGAATCTGACGAAAAACCTTACCCACCTTAATTATTATTCTTTGAGGATTTACTATCTCTTGCCCTTATAAATATTTCTGTTTAGCGACGTATCATTATAATGTCGTAAACGTTTCCTAACTTGCGCTGTAATACCTTCAGACCACGAACGTTGAAAATGCATTTTGGTCTTCTATAATACATAGTCAATCTTGTAAACCAAGTTATAGGGTTGAGAAAGTATCTAACCGAAATATTTTTTTTTGAAATTTGAATTCCACATATGTTAAAACACATATATGAGTTTTACAATATTCAAATAGTTTTACCGGTTTCAAATCAATAGATAGATGAAGTCCGGTTCCATTGAATCGACGTTGAAACAGTTTTATGAGACTTTTAAAAACTAAAATCATGGCCAGTCAGAAATTAACGAAGATCCCTGTAAATTGATTTTGGCTGCTAATATGCCTTTAAACGAGCTGACCATCCTGCAAGTAAAGGATTTTCTGCAAAAAAATATTAAAAATTTAATGCTCCAGATGAATCAGCATTAAGAAAAAGGGTCATTGGAAAGGTGGTTGGTACCGTGCTAGATGAAATAAGAAAGAACGAAATTGGAGGCAACTATATGTATATTGTCTTCGACGAAACAACTGATTCTTATGGTCGCTACATAGTTAATTTAATGATCGGAAAACTCACAGAAGAACCTGAAAAAGTTTACCTCAGATCTGTGAAAGAACTGGAAAAACAAACAACCTTTCAGTTACCCGTTTTATTTAAGAAATATTAACACATTTCCTTTTGCCGAATTCAGTTCCTATAGTCTTGGTAAATTCAGGACAAAATTTAAGAATATTTTAGGAAAATTTAATTCATGAATTAAATAGGGTTATTAGAGTTTCATTGCGTTTGGTCAATGACCTAACAGCAAATGGGAGAGACATATTCATAAATGCCCCATTAAGAGTTTAGTTTTACAAGACGAATTTGCCCGGGGTATTATTACCACCTGAGCCTGTTGTGACCAGATGGGGTACCCGGATTCGTACGGCAATATTTATGCAGATAATATCCAAAAATTAATAGACTTAAATTGACAAATGTCTGATGATACAAAGGGTAAAAAAATATTACAAAATGGTAAAGTGGAGGAACAGTTAATTTATATTAAACGTAACTATCTATTTTTAGCGGACAGCATTTTGCAACTAGAAGAATCGTGTACAAGTCTACCAGAGACGATGAATATAATAGAGACGTGCACAAAATTGCAAACAAATACGAGGTGAGGTAGGAAAAACAGTAGTGGCAAAATCAGAGAGATTCATTACTGCATATTCTTTGCATATTTATGTATTTTTTGCATATTGTAAATTACTAAAAACATTTAAACTGCTAATTAATTATCATCCCGTTCCAAGTTTGAATTTGAACGTAAAAAATATTATATATACATTTAACAGCAACGCGAGCGAATAGTGCAGGCAATCAGGAACCTTAAAGGTGCAATGTTTAGCAGATTTTATGATATAAATAGTCAAGCAGATCATCAGTCCAGCAGGCTTTTATCTCTCACCTATGCCGCTCAGCTACTGCAGTCCACAGGGACGTGGTAGATACTCTCTTACTTTTCTTCAGACCCTACTCGGGAAGTGCAGTTCACAGGAAGTATTTCTTGAGGGATAAATGCCTGAAAAGTACTAAAGTCGAATCTACAAAGGTTCTATCTAAATTCTAACTCAGGTGATTTTTAAAGTTAAAGTTATAGTGCCTAAAGTGGTTAGTGGAATTTAGATAAACTAAAAACCTTCAATAATTAATAACCAAACCTAAACATAAATTGAAACAAAACCCCGCTCTTAAAGATATTTACTATAATACAGAGACTTAGACCTTTAAACAATTCAAACCATACCTCAAACCGAAAGGACATGCGTCTTTTAATAATTGGGTATAGCGTAAACGCATTAAGTCTCTGATCAATAGACGTTGTTATTGTTTTTTCATTAAGCCGTTGACCAATAGACGTTGTTATAGTTTTACCAAAGTACCTTCTTTATTATCTCTTCTCACCAGACGCAAATCGATCCTTAAATCTGAGCTATATAATCGGCATGCCAACTAAGGGGTGACGTCATCCTGCATAAATATTTTTTTTTGCATATATATGTACATATTCTTAAGGTTTTCGGTTGCAAATAATCCGATATTTCATCATCAAGTCCTTATTGAGCATAGGCCTCCCTCCCTCTCCTCAGGTTCTCTCTGTGTTGCGCTGTTCTCGTCCATCCAAATCCTGCCACTCGTTTTATGTCGT
>MU183401.1:184077-203916 GCA_016904865.1 Pissodes strobi | reverse complement strand
GCACCCGAAGCAAGCTATTCTGTTCATGACCACGTCGCACTCCGTGAAAGGGTAATCCGGGGTTTCCTTCCCCTCTCGACAGAACCAGCAAGAGTAAGAAAGCCTCAGTGTTATAACGTTTTTTGATCTTTCTGGGTGACGGGGCCCTAGAAACATCTTCGTTTACCTTAACCCTGAAAGACGTTCCCATAGACTGATCCATTTGGTTCGCTCTTCTTTCCTCAAGTCTTCCTTGTAGGTGTGCATCCCAATGTCACAAACGGGTTCCGGTTCTGAAAGCGGAGTTTGGGTTAGTTCGTGCTCCTACTTTTACCAACTGGTCTGCTGTTTCGTTGCCTTCTTTATCAGCGTGTCCTGGTATCCATTGAAGGGATAGTTTGTTATTCTTGCTTAGTTCGTTTTGCCCATTAGCGTTCTGGAGCTGATTGTTGGTCAGCTCAGCGATTTTCTGGCTGCTTGACTGTCTGGGAAGGTGACAATCTCTTTCTTCCTATAGTTTCTGCCAAGGTTGAACTCGGCACATCTTCCTATTGTGCTAATTTCCACTTGGAATATGTTCGGGTGTTATCCCATTGTTTCGGAGAATTTGGTTCCTTGCCCAAATACTCCGGTTCCGATCCCTTGTTCAGTTCTTGACTCATTTGTATACCATTTTATGGCACTTTTCTACAATGTGAGAATGCCAGTTAATGACAACAGAATATCTTTAAGTAAATTCAAGATATAAGTGGAGTTAAGCAGGGATGCTACTTATGATCAAATACATTTAAACTATATGTCATACTTGAAGAGATCAGAACAGCATAAATCTAAGATGAGGCATCATCAAGAGTTGCAACTAATTAGAAATTATTTTCGGGAGCAGAGGAAGATGGTTGTACAAATTCATAAACAGCATAGGCCAAAAACATACTTGATACGAATATCAATGAATCTGTGACAGAATTATTGACGAGCATAAGAAGATAATTAAAAAAATAACTAATAAGTTAGTTTGGGTTGAGGTGGGAATCGTAGAATAAATAGAAGGCATGCGCACCTGAACTGGTATGGCCATGCATGGATGACAAAGGAAAGAAGGTTATTGTCACACCAATGCAGATATGGATAAATGAGAGGTTGCCATGTAGTTTCCTTCCGCTATTTCCTTTATATTGCCAGGTCATCGTTTGGAGGGCCTCCCATTTTTTTTTGACCTCATCTCGATTTTTGCTGTTTTTACTATCATGCCTTCTTAGCTAAACTCTTGTACGCCTTCGAATTTTCTCACTGGGAATTTTGTCCTCGAGCCCCGCAGTTGCTCTTAATCAGTTTACGCTTTTCCTTGTAATTGTCATCATTTCAAAAGTGTATGTCATCACAAGAAGCGTGCATGGTTCCTATTCACTAAAATATGATTAGAGCTTTCTGAACGCAATTCATGGCAGGCCTATTCTTCTGATCCTTTCAACTTTATGATTATCTTTTAATAAGTTTATGTTATTCGGAGATAATACCAAATCAATTATCTGTTCACTCATAGCCATTGAAAGCAAGTCTATATCGTCTACAAAACATAATTAAGACCCTCCGTGATTCATTACCTTTTTCTCGCATGGCAGCTCCTTAAAATCGTCTTTCAGTGTCAAGATGAACAGCTTCCCTTCCGCATTTTATCATAATTCTATTAGTCTTAAGGTCCCCACTATGTTTCACGTGAAATTTGACATTTTCATGGATATTTATATGAGTTGGTTTTAGTTGCTTTCTAGCCAACCGGACTGCAGAAGTTGGTTTGTTAGTCTGGCATTCTCATATTTATTTTCGGCGTTATATTATCATTTGGTAAACAAAATATCAACTGACATGTTGTTTAGATAGACTGAAATATACATTATTTTAAATGGAAAAAATATATCAAAATATTTTTACAATAATTATGGTTTTGTAACTTTCTCGGACCGGTTATGCAAAAGCATTCCCCATTTTGGTTACAACGTCGTAAATAAACGATGCCTGAATAATTTCCAATACCAGCAACAACAACTTTAAAGCCCTTTATTAATTGGAGACGTAGGCAACGACTTAAATTACTAGATGGGTTCTACAATGATCTACCGGTGAGAATCGATACCTATTCCTACTGAACAATATATGTAGCTGTTACTTTTGAAAAAATACTACAATTTCCGAGTTAGGTTGTTGAGCAGTTTTTGTATTACTTCTTCTACCATGTTACTTTATTTTTAAAATTTTTCACGTTATCCAGCCTTTTCTTCAGCTTTTTTCGTTTGATAGTTTGCTATTGATATTTAAATTTTAAACTTGTTAGTTGCTCAACAAACGGTCCATATGCCAGGTTTTACACACCGGGTTCAACAATAATTATTAAAGGCGTGGGTCTATGAATTGACAGTCAGGTGAAGGCGCCACTAAATTTTGGACTTACACATTGAAAGCAGGGCGGCAAAATTTAGAAATATATCCTAGATAAGAATATCGTGATAATTTACGTTAGCTTACCAAAATAAACATCGGGATTCTATTTAAACTGTTTATTTAGATATTAGCAACTTTCACAACACTCTAAATACAACTAATTCTATCTCAAACTAATTTGAGGTAATGGGATCGCCCATAAACCATGAGAAGATTCTGTATACTTATAGATCTCTCTTTTTTTGCCTTACTTTTCCACCTCATTTTATTTTATTTTACTTTTGATTGTATCAATTTTAACTTGTGTGTCGGTTAGTTTTTTAGTGTTTAGTTTTATTTCATTTTTTTGTTACCATGACGAACCATATGTTATATATATAACCAAATTGTGAATGAATAAATAAATAAATAAATAAGTGTCCCCAGGCTAAAATGGTATAAAATACAACAAACTTGAAAATTCTCTGAAGCACCTGGGCCCAACACGGATCAGGCAAAAAACCCGCTTAAGACTTCTCAATAGAAAGACGGTTCTTGAAAGGCTTATATCTGAATTTCAAATTAGACTAATAGACAATTACTAAAAATATGCTAAATCAATAATATAACCTGTGGAGTGAATATGTACATATAAAGCCAGTAAGTATCTACGGTTGAAAACGAAATGAGCTCAGTTCGATACCAGTAGCATGGCGACAAATTTAAGTTGCAAATAACAGTTATGTGAAACAAATTACTGCTATGAGTAAAAAGGAAAAATCGCACTACTGCATTTTGTAACATTAACACAACTTCTATACCGTCCTTTATGAGCTTGCATCATCTTGCATGGCTTTACGTCTAGAGTTGCATTATCTTATATATAGTTTTTGTGAGTTTGCATGATCTTGCGTGGCTGTACTTCTACATTCCATCATCTCCTATAGTCCTTTATGGGCTTGCATGATATCGCTTGGCTGTATCCTATTTAATTACTTCCTTCACAGTTGTATACTTGCAATAAATCGAACTGTATTTAAAATATCTCTCTTCTGTTTGGTCGTACGCCAATGGTACCAACACTCATAAGCAATATACAGTAAACCATAAATGGCTTTTCTGTGGTGCCTTACTTGAACGGCAATAATAAATTATCGTGGGTGTCGAATTACGCGAAATTCTCAGGTGTGTGTATTGTATATGAACACTACCGAAGTGGTACGCTGAACGTTTGCATGCATGCAACGTTTTTGCACAAAAAGTAATTTTGCAACAAATTCGTTTTCAGCAAACGCGTTGTGCAACGGATTGATTCGTTAATAAATCATTTCTCTCATTACAAAACCTATAACAATTAAGCGCCCGGACGTGTGTTTTCATGACCATTTAAATCATTATTAAAAAATGATTGACCAGACTTAAGGGTCAACCAAAAAATTTGTAGAATCAAGATACGACTATTAAATATTTAACCATATTCGTTGTCAGGCGTTTTTTAGTCGGAATTTTAATTGGATTTTATGTAAGGCGAGAGCATTTCCCCTAATATGCGTACATCAAATTCAACCGCGTGAAAACCCAGGAACATATCGCAGATGCCAGTATGTGCAGGATTTCCATTCGTAGAGTTTATTTGCGGACATATGCGCACAATCGTTAAGAAAAATTACTAAAATAGTAAATATGTAAGCGATTCATGCCGATGCCGAAGTTTGTTTATCCAAACGGTGCGGCGAGGTGTGGATTCCGAAGAAGACGCGGAGTCAGGGCAATAGCGGAGACGTTTATGGATGCCTATTCATTATTATTTGGGAATGTATATGTTAAGATAAAATAGGCTATCGAAATGCAGGAATAAGCTTTGAAAGAAAGGCAGTCTGAGAGTCTGATTCCAAGTGTAATACTTAACGTTCGTTAATAAAACTATTGTCGAATATTGAGTGTGATTGCAACTCGCGGATGCTGTGACAGTATCGCTACATTCCATGCGTGCGCGCGCACCTGCGCGTCATGTCTTCGTGATGCAACCAATCGTTTGTATGTGGCCTGGTGGTCTAGGGGTTTGCATGATTAGCCTTCACTTCGGCGACTGGAGTTCAAACCCCGTCGGTGTTTTAAATTTTTTTTTAAGGTTATATTTCTAAACTTTTTTTTTCTTGTTTTTGGGTATGTCTTGGGTTAGATTGGGTTAGCACCTGGTTAGTTTCCTTTTCTTGAGCCCCCGTAGCGAGCGGCAGCGAGCGGAGGGCCATTCGAAAAGTGAAATATGGCATGGAATGTAGCGATACTGTCACAGCATCCGCGAGTGTGATTGCATGGGAAAGAAACTAAGAAGGTTTATCTTTCAGTGCAGCGGCGGGATGAAGCTACGCGCCTTTAAATAGACATATTATACGTACTTTTGTTAACGCGTATTTTGTGACAAGATGTTTCAACTATTATTATAAACAATAACTACCTAATTTTGCAACGTGCAATTTGTGCAAGGTAGTGATAAGTGGTATCTACCGAAGTGTTGTTAAGGATTATACTGATTATTCAAGGATTATTGCTTTTTACCTGTAAGGTAAAATAGAATAATTAAAGAAAGATGCCTAAACCGTCACGAAAGCGTGAAAGTTCCTCAAGCTCGTCAAGTTCTAGTGATAGCGATTCGAGTTCAAGTTCTGAAAATAATTCGTATGGCCGGTATGAAAGAAAGTGTACTAAATCTCGGCGAAAATTGAAGAAACGGTCTTCTAAATCGTCATATACACCACCTCGATCTTCATCAGTAGACAAGCAATCTGTCTCTGTAAGCAATTTAACCGACCTAGATAAAGTAAATGAAAAAATTGTTCATTTAGAACAACTTGTAAATAAGTTGTTAGACAAAAATTCGACACAAACTCCACGCTTCACAATAAGACAAGATTGTATCCCGGAGCCCAGATTTGCCAAATTTGAGCTCGAAAGTTTGGGTTGATAAAATTGATCAATTGGCACAAATTAATGGCTGGAATGAACAGAACATAATATATCACATGCAAGCTAGGCTTTCAGGTATAGCCAAATCATGCTACGATAGTTTATCTGATTATAACCATACATGGGAAGAATGGAAGCAGATGTTGACTAGTGTTTTCCCGGAAAACCGTGATTTTCCTTCAACTTTAAAGAAGATGATTTTTAGAAGGAAACTGAATGAGGACGAAATATTATTTTGCTAAGATGGAACTGTTGAGATGCTGTGAGATTGTAGGGAAAAATGCAGTTTCGATGATTATTGATGGAATTTACGATATTGTCATACAAAACGGTGCCAAAGCTGGGAGATACGAGCAACCGGAACTTTTATATTAGGCATATTTGTCGACTTTGGGCCCAGTGGAACGTCCGCAGGTCCCAAGGAAAGAAAAGTATAACAAAACGTTTGTTAATACTAGACAACATATTCCTGATTATAAATTTTCTAAATCTCATTATGGTAATTTGAATAAAGACTTCAAGAAAAAAGACAAATTTCAACCTAAATGTTTTAATTGTGGCAATGTTGGACATATTTCTACTCACTGTCAAAAGCCAAAAATGGAGTGCAGAAAATGCAAGCGTTTAGGGCATACTGAAAACAATTGTCACAGAAGTAACATTACAAATGTTCAATCAAGTACTTCAAAAAATGTGATGGCTATGGAAGTACCACACAAAAATTTTAAAAATTGTTACATTATTTCATGCAAGGTCAATGGTTTTTATGCAATGGTTTAATTGATACAGGGTGCGCGGCAGTGACTTTAAGATATACAGATGCCTTACGTTTTGGAGTGAAATGGGAAAAGTGTGATGTACAAATACATGGATATGCAGGTGAACAATGTAGAGCTCTAGGAAAATGCAATATAAGTATTGAAGTTGACTTAGTGAAGACAAATGTATCTGCTTTAGTTGTTGCCGATGAATTTCAAGACATTTCAATAATGATTGGTCAACCTTTTATTAACCAAGCGAATGTCGTTTTGGTTGTGAAGGGCGATCAAGTTAGAGTTTTTGGATCCGACGTTTTGGATTTACCTGAAGTTGACCGTTTACCACCTACGAAAGTGAAAATGATTGTCAGCGAAAACATTTCTATTCCACCTAATCATATTGGACACATAATGCTTAGTACCGAAGAGAAGTACGATGGTGACTTGTTCGTGGATTTTCAAGTAAGATGCAAACCTTCAAACGAATATTTAGTGCCAAGATGTGTGACCGCAACTAAATCTGGAACTTTACCAGTGATGAATGTTTCAAGTGAGACAATACGTTTTGCAGCCAAGGACATTATTGCAAGGGGAATACCATGTGTACCAGAAACATCAGATAATGGGGTAAGTGTGTTAAAAGTTAACATAAATAAATGCAAACCTATTTATTTATTGGATATAAACAGTAATGATAATCTAAATAAAATGGAGCAAGAAAGGCTTCTTGAACTTGTAAATAAATACCGTAATTGTTTTGCTCAAAACACTAGGGAGTTAGAGTGTGTTAAAAATTCTGAAATAACATTAAATTTATCTGATAATAAGCCTGTAACGCATAGGCCTTATCGTTTATCACTAATAGAGAGACAAAAAGTGCGCGAAATTGTACAGGATTTGATGGACAAAGATATAATACGGGAATCGTCGTCCCCATATGCAAGTCCAATAATTTTGGTTAAAAAGAAAACGGGCGAAACGAGAATGTGTGTAGACTATCGAAATTTAAATAGTAAAACTAATAAAGATTGTTATCCTTTGCCAAGAATTGATGACTGTTTGGAACGTTTAAGAGGTAGCAGGTATTTGACATCACTAGATACGGCTTCGGGATACCACCAGATCCCAATGTCAAAAGATTCAATTGGAAAAACGGCATTCATTACCTCAGACGGGCATTATGAGTACCTCAGGATGCCTTTTGGGCTCGTAAACGCTCCTGCAGTATTTCAACGTAGTATCAATCAGATTCTTGGTTCTTTACGATTCACCACAGCACTTGCATACATGGATGATATTTTATTACCATCCACTTCATTCGACACAGGATAGGATGCATTGGAATCAGTATTAAAGGTTTTCCAAGATTCAGGGATAACATTACGTCCAAACAAATGTTATTTCTTTAAAGAGAACATTGAATATCTGGGTCATGAGATATCATCTGCAGGTGTACGACCTGGTAAGGCGAAAATTACAGCTGTAGAAAAGTTCCCGATATCAAAGAATGTCCATGAAGTAAGGCAGTTTATAGGACTCGCCAGCTATTTTCGAAAATTTGTTAAAAACTTTGCACGAATCGCACGACCGTTAACTAGTCTCACAAGGAAAAATCAGATATGCACCTGGGGTGAAGATCAATGCACATCATTTCAACAACTAAAAGATATCTTATGCACAAGACCTTTATTAGCTATCTACGATCCAAAATTAAAACAGAACTACATACTGACGCCTCAAAATGGGGAATCGGAGGCATATTACTGCAAGAGCAAGATAATAAAAAGCTAAAACCGGTATAGTGCTTCAGTCGTCAGACCAGTAAGGAAGAACAGCGATACCATTCGTATGAGTTGGAGACTCTTGCTGTTGCCAACTGTATGCAGAGGTTCCGTATATATTTGCTAGGTATACAATTTAAAGTTGTGACGGACTGTAGCTCCGTATGAAGCACCTTTTCTAAGAAAGACCTGCTACCAAGGATAGCTAGATGGTGGATAACAACTCTGGAGTTCAATTTTGAGGTAGAATATAGACCAGGATCCCGAATGGCTCATGTAGATGCGTTAAGCCGTAATGCTGTAGAAGACCCAATGTACTCGGAAGTCATTATTAGTATCATGTCAGTAAATATATCTGAGGAAGATTGGGTTCTATCAGCGCAATTAATGGATAGTCGTTGTAAATATGTACAAGAAGTCCTACTGGAACGTCCAAAGGACAAAGAGGAAGAGACGATCCACAAAGAATATGCATTCAAGAACAACCGTGTATACAAAATCACAGACGAAGGCTTAAAATGGTTGGTACCTAAAAATGCAATGCGTGCAGTAGCAGCATATTATCATGGTTGGACATTTTGCTCTAGAAAAGACTTTATCAGCACTATCACAACACTACCGGTTTCCGCAGATGCGCAAATATATAACACGTTATATACGCACTTGTCTTATGTGTGCATACAACAAAGACCCATCAGAAAGAAAGTCCCAACTCCTATGGACACACTTCATGTTGATCATCTAGGACCCTTTGTGAAAAGTTCCAAGGGAAATTCATATTTAATTGTGGCTGTAGATAGTTTTACAAAATATTTGTTTGTTGCTAACACGAAAGTGGGACCGTTGATAAAATTTATTGACGAAATTATTGACGTATTTGGAACACCCAAAAGAATAATTTGTGATCAAGGAGCATGTTATTCAAGTAAAGTTTTTAAAGAGTATGCTGCCAAACTAAATATCAAGGTTACACAAAATGCGACTGCAACACCTCGTAGTAACGGGCAAGTTGAAAGATATAATAGAACGTTAATTTCTGGCCTCAGTAGAATGACTGATGATGAAACTAAGTTTGACCAGATTATTACACACATTAAGTTTGGAATAAATTCCATAGTCAACAAAGGGACCGGAAAACGACCACATGAACTTATGTTTGGCTATTATCCGAGAGGGACCAATGATTCTTTTCTCAGTCCCGAAGTTGGACGCTCAACATATTCAAAAACACTACCTGAATGTAGAGAACAAGCTAGACAAAATATCGAAAGGGTACAGGCCGTACAAAAAGAAAGATACGATTCTAAAAGATTGACAAACATTAAATATAAAGTTGGAGAGCAAGTCTTGTTAAAGAGAAATGTAGCTAGAAATGATGGTAAAAGCAAGAAACTTCTACCCAAATATGTTGGACCCTTTATAATAACAGCTGTATTAGATAAAGACCGATATGTGGTAGAAGATTTGCCTGGATCAGAGAGATCCCAAATGAAATACACTGGCATAAGTGCAGTAGATAGACTTAAGCCATATTTTATTCGTACAGATAGTGAAAGTGTCTATTCAGAAGAAGAACAAACATTGCACTTAGGGACAAAGTCTCCCGAAGAGAGGAAACATTCCTCCAAGGCAAACGTTGCCGAAAGGGAAAACGTTTCCCAAGAGGACTTCGATCCTCAAGAGCAAACGTTGCTCTCAGGGTGAAAGTCTCCCGAAGAGAGGAAACGTTCCTCCAAAGCAAACGTTGCCGGAAGGGAAAACGTTTCCCAAGAGGACCTTAATCCTCAAGAGCAAACGTTGCTCTCAGGGAGAAAGTCTCCCTAGGAAAGGAAACGTTCGACCAAGGCAAACGTTGCCGAAAGGGAAACCGTTTCCCAAGAGGATCTTGATCCTCAAGAGCAAACGTTGCTCTCAGGGAGAACGTCTCCTGAAGGGAGGAAAAGATCCTCCAGGGCAAACGTGGCCGAAAAGGATGATGTTCCTCGGAAGCCAAAGGGCGCTAGACCGAGTAGCAGCATTATCCCAGAGTTAAACGATAATGTAGATTTAAGGCAAATAATTACACGAAGGAAAATGGCTACCCAAAAGTTGGTTTAGTAATGACCATATCTGTTGAGTGGCTGTTTCCTGGAGTGTACAATTGAATTAATATCTAGTGGACTAATCCTGTTGTTTTGTTATTTATAGGTTCACGAGGACGTGAACGAGGGTAGCCGTGGCCGACTGTAAGCGATTCTGCCGATGCCGAAGTTTGTTTATCCAAACGGTGCGGCGAGGTGTGGATTCCGAAGAAGACGCGGAGTCAGAGCAATAACGGAGACGTTTATGGTGCCTATTCATTATTATTTGGGAATGTTTATGTTAAGGTAAAATAGGCTATCGAAATGCAGGAATAAGCTTTGAAAGAAAGGCAGTCTGATTCCAAGTGTAACACTTAACTCGTTAATAAAAATATTGTCGAATATTGAGTTTGATTGCATAGGAAAGAAACTAAGAAGGTTTATCTTTCAAATAGTTTTGTGATAAGAAAAGGTATAAAAATTATAATTTTTGTAGCAACAAGTAATATGAAAAATAATTGACTGAAGCTGGGAGATAAAAGCATTTTGATGTGATTTCTGAAATGCCTATAATTTTTATAAGTCTCACGAAATGGCAATCTTAAAGATAGCACCAATGCGTTCTAATGAAAAAGACCCAATTTTGTCAGTATTTATAAATAAGCAATGCACTAAAGCAAAAACAAGAGGTATTTCAGTGTGATTTATTGAAAGGTGAATAATTGTAGTTTTACACGTAAGAAATTCAATCAATTTTATGGATTTATTACTGATTTAAGAAAGAGATTGAGGCTAAAACTTAAAAAACATGGCGGAATAGATAGTATGTATATTTTAGATAAGTTTATGTTTAACCGGGAACTGCCACAACATTATCTCTTTTAACTAAATCTCATTCGATTTTGCATAATATCTTAAAAATATATATTTTTCTCGATTTCAAAAATATAGACAGTTTGTATCTACTTTTCTTAGTTTTCGAAATATTTATAACTTAACTTTTCAATGTTACTAATTTGGCATGTAATAGCTCATGGGAAAACAAATACAAATAAGTAATGTAATGTAATATCATCAGGGCAGGATTAAAAGCCCCTACAACCCATACCACTCAGGCGGGAAAGACAAAGGCTGCAATGCCAAAAAGCTCTCAAAAGCGCCCAATATTAGAAGGCAGCACGCCAGGAAAGCAGCTTTCAAAAAGACCCAAGACGGACTCCCACAAGCCAGCCAAACAGGATAGGGCGGGACTTCAAGGAAGCTCTGACTGTGGTAAAGATCGCAGTTGTACCAGAGGGTTACCCCCAAGTACAACTGCAGCCAGAACAGCTAACGGCAATCCAAAGGACCGTAATGGCACAACTAGAGAATATCCCAAAGGAAGGATCAGAGGTACAATTTTACAAATGTACCCACAGGTCAGGGTACCTTGTATTGTCGTGTGCTAACCCCACAAGTGCCAGATGGCTAAAGGACCTGGTCCCGTCACTAAAGCCATGGGAGAATGCACAACTGAAGGCGTTGGAAGGAGAAGAGATCCCGAAGCCATTCGCCTGCACACTGTTCGTCCCAGACGAATATGGGGAACAGCTACCCAAGGAAAGGATCTTGAAAAGGCTACAGGTAGGAAACTGAGGACTCAACACCGAGTTGTGGACGGTCTTCGGAAAATCCCAAACCGGAAAAGGCCAGGTGTGGACCTTTTCAATGGACAAGGCCTTATTCGACCACCTCCAAAAAGTGGATATGTCACCATTCTTTGGCATAGAAAAAATTAAGTTCCGCGTCAAAGAAGGAGGCATCCCACCAAAGGCACCCGAGCAGGAGTCAATCCCAGAAACGTGCCAACAAGAGGACAGTGAAAAACCGGAAACGGCTCAAGGCGTCAGCCCTCTGAAGAGGATAGCACCTGACACGGCCATGGAGACGGAAGACGGTGGTGCCACTCCAGAAGAGTCTTCGAAGTAGAGGGCAATCTCAAGTTCCTGCAGGCAAATCTGCAACATGCAAAGGCCGCCTCGGCCGTGCTATGTCGCAGATTTGAACATGAAGGCCTCGACATCGCCCTCCTGCGGGAACCTTGGATCAACGAAGGGAAAATTGCAGGCCTCAAGCCCTCCCAAGGTAAGTTACTGTACGATAGGTCAGCTAATTAAACCTCGTGCATGTATCATTCATAATAATAGGATTAAATGTACTTTAAGCCCGGGGCTATGCTCGGGTGATTTTGTTACAGCTATCCTGTCACTACCCACGAAGGAAGGAGGAAGAAACATAGTTGCATGTTCCGCCTACTTCCCAGGAGAGGAGCAAAAATGTCCACCGCAGATGCTCAAGGATGTTATATCCTACTGTGAGGAACAGAAGCTCCAACTCATTCTAGGATGTGATGCTAACGCACATCACACGATGTGGGGCAGCACGAACGTCAATGGAAGAGGTGAGTCCTTATTACAATTTATTTTAACAGAAGGTTTAAATATTGCCAATGTAGGCAACGAACCAACATTCGTAACAAGAGCCCGTCAGGAGGTCCTTGACGTGACTTTAAGTTCTAACAGGGCGAGCGACCTGATCCACAATTGGATGGTATCAGATGAACCATCCTGCTCTGATCACAGGCATATTAGCTTTGATTTTAAAATCCCCTCCCCTAAAGCAATACTGTTTAGAAATTCCCGTGACACAAACTGGGTAGGGTATTCAAAATACCTCGAAGAAGGTCTACAAAGGGTAACAGCCAAGGTTAAGGACGCGGAAAATTTAGAAGTCACAGTAGAGCTGATTAGCGAAGCAATAGCTACGGCATATCAGGACAATTGCCCAGTTAAAACCTGGAAACAAAAAGAAAGCACAGTCTGGTGGAACGGAAAACTCGGAACGCTGAGGGAAACCGTCAGAAGGCTATCTAATAAAGCCAAAGCAACCAATGACTGTGATCTTTACAGGTCAAAACTAACAGAGTATAATAAAGAGATACGAAAAGCCAAACGGGATTCGTGAAGAAGGTTCTGCGAAAGGGTAAATGAGACCCCAGCATGCGCCCGAATTCACAAAGTCCTAGCAAAAGAAAACACAAATAACAATGTCGAGCTCCTCAAAAAGGAGGACAACACGTACACCAAAACAGCTGAGGAAAGTTTAACACTGCTCCTAAAGGCACACTTTCCGACAGCAATGCAATTAACAGGCCCATCTGACCTTCCGCCTAAGCCAAGGCCACAAAGATCAGGTAGACAGGAGTGGGAAATAGTTAAAGAGGTAGTAACACCTACGAGGGTTAGATGGGCCATCAACCAATTCCAACCATTTAAGTCACCAGGCCTAGACGAAATACACCCCATACTTCTGCAAAAAGGTCAGGACATCTTATTACCACACCTATGCAGAATATTTAGAGGGTGTCTAGCCTGGGGCGTTGTACCTAGTCTATGGCAACAGATAAGGGTCCTATACCTGCCGAAAGTTGGCAGATTCTTGGACCGGACACCAAAGTCATATAGACCCATAAGCCTATCTTCTTTTATGCTCAAGACCCTGGAAAGGCTAGTAGATAGGTGCATCAGGGATAATACTCTACAGGCGTTCCCACTAAGTGAACGTCAATATGCTTACCAACCAGGAAAGTCGACAGACCTAGCCCTGGACGACCTAAATAGGCTTCTTTCAGGGTCCTTAGAGGACAAGGAGATTGCCGTAGCCACATTCCTGGACATAGAAGGGGCTTTCAATCACGCCTCAACAGACTCTATCATAAGCGCGTTGGAAAGGAGAGGGACTCCAACAGCACTGCGCAAATGGATAGAAACTAGCCTAAAGCACAGGATAATCTCAGCCCCTCTGGGAGAAACAACCACAAAGGTAGCGGTGGGAAGAGGATGCCCCCAGGGGGGAGTTCTATCTCCACTCCTATGGGCCATACTAGTGTACGACTTATTACAAAAACTGTCTGCAGAAGGCTTTTACTGTGTAGGATATGCAGACGACCTAACGATTGTAGTACGAGGCAGATTTGCCAGTACTCTCTCAGAGAGAAGCCAAAAAGCTCTCAAAATAGTGGAGAACTGGTGTAAAGATGAACAGCTATCAGTTAATCCAAAAAAGACGATAATCATTCCATTTACCAGAAGGCGAGCCCTTACAGAACTAAAACCACTGACGATAAATGGAGAAGAAATACCTTTTTCCAAGGAAACAAAATATCTAGGAGTCATATTTGACCAGAGGCTTACCTGGAAACCACACATCCAAAACGCAACTCTTAGAGCCACAGTTGCGCTATGAATATGTGCAGAAGGATGTGCGGAAAGAATTGGGGCCTCAATCCCAAAATGACACTGTGGCTATACACATCAGTGGTAAGACCAATAATAGCGTATGGCTGCAGGCGGAGGCAAAAAGGCAAATAAGTCGCGTTCAAAGGCTAGCATGCCTGTGCGTTACTGGAGCCATGAGCACAACTCCCACTGCGGCTCTAGAAATCCTACTAAACCTACCACCAATCCAAACATACATACAGGGCGAAGCACGCTCCGTTACATACAGGCTATTACAACGCCAAAAACCGATTATAGGTAGACATAATACCAAACAAGAGAAGCTAAACAAAGAAATCAAGGCAGATGACATCCTGGGATTGCCCACGGATAGCACCATAGCCAAGTACAGCTTTGTCAAAAAGTACTCGACACATATTCCAAACAGGAATGATTGGAAAAATGGCCCCCCAATTAGGGCAAATGTGATCTGGTACACCGACGGCTCAAAAACACGGGAAGGAGTAGGAGCCGGAATATATGAACCAAGGACGAAAACAAGAATTTCGATTTCCATGGGCAAACTAGCGACGGTGTTCCAAGCGGAAATAACAGCAATAGAACAGTGTGCAAAGGAAATAAAAAGAAGATACAGTTGCAACAAAACAACAATTGCGATCTTCTCCGACAGCCAAGCGGCAATAAAAGCTGTGCAATCCAACAAAATAATATCGAAATTGGTACTGGATTGCCACAATGCTCTGAATGACATAGGAAGTCAACATAGTGTGACACTATCATGGGTACCTGGGCATGAAGGCTATCAAGGTAATGAAACTGCCGACGAAATAGCTAGAGAAGGCTCATCTAGGCACATGATAGGACCAGAACCGTTCTGCGGGATAGCCAAACCAATCGCTAAAACATAAAGAAATAGATAGCAGAAGAATCCCGAAAATGGTGGAACAACACTTTGGGACAAAGACAGGCCAAGGAATTTATAATAGGTCCATCGGCCAAACTATCAACAGATCTGCTAAGCTACGGCAGGAAGGCTGTCAGGATAATGGTGGGTCTGCTGACGGGCCACTGCCGGCTGAAAAAGAACCTAAGCGTCATAGGTTTGGCAGAAAATAGCGAATGCAGGTTCTGCCAGGAGGAGGAGGAGACGGCATCGCACGTGCTATGCCACTGTGAAGACTTATCGAGAGTGCGCTCCCAACTACTTGGCGTACCTAAACCAGAAGCTAATAGCTACACGACGGAGCCACTATCAAGGTTGTGGGGTCTAATCAGAAAGACAAAACTAGATGAAGCTCTATAATATGGAGAGAGTCACAATAGATCCATCGGGTGGCGGTGACAAGTCAAAGGCCATCTCTCCCAATCTGTAATCTGTAATGTAATATTTTAATCGTAATAATTATTTTATTTTTATAATAGCAAAAGTTATAACGAACTACTAGTACCTAAAATGTTGAAAATGGCGCGTTCCCATCTTTTCCTTCAATTTCTTAAAATTTTATGCCTTAATTAATTAATTAATATTTTATGTTATTCAATCTCCGCATCTGCTTTCGAATTCTTGTATCGATTTCTTCTAAATTCAAATGGCCCCACACAAAAAAACAATGGAGCTAAATCTGAGCTTCCTGGAGTCTACCCTCAATCCAAATGTGATACTTGCTGTTCTAGAAATTGAAATATTCTACTTGAGCATATTGCATATCGAAAATCTGTTGCCCAGTCTTACTGGAAGCCACTTCACATATTGATTGTCATCTAATCATATAGGAATTGAATCGCATACTAACGAAGCTTTTTTTTAGAGATCTTAATTTTGATTCACAACATCCTTCAGCCCAAAAAAATATGTTGTTATAGGCCTTGCAGATCGTGCTACAAAATTATCTGATCCAAAATATAATATAAATAAATAAAATATATTTATAGTCAGGCTACTGACAAGGCGAAAGATGCATTAAAAATAAATAACTCTTCCACAAAACACATAAATAATATGTTTTAAAAAGAACTCACAAATTCCATAACGACAATCAAGAACAAAGAAGCTTTAATTTTGGTGACTTATGTAGAACTATCTGAGCTTTATTTTTTGTGACTTATATTAGAACTAAATTTTATTTTTGCGTTTTGTGCTTACTAAAATTTTTTTTCCCTAAATCGCGTATCGAAGAAACTTCTGCAGTAGGGTATTTTCGACTTTACACGGCCATTGCCGAAGTTACCCCACCCTAGGGGCTACTTCGACGCAACATTCTAAATAAAAAGGAAATATATTTCTAAAAATGTTTGAGTTCTCCGGATAAGTGGTATTGACAGACAAAGCTTTAATTGGTATAATGGTAAGTGTTCCTAGTGATTTAAGAGCTTGTAACAAAAATTCTGGACCAATTTATACCGAAAACATGTTGAACTAGCCCCAGTTTACCATTAATATTAATTTTAAAAACTTTCAAGCTTCAGCACTGCAAAAAAAATAAACAAGGGAAATAATTAAACGAAATAAAAACGCTTTAATATCGTTAAAGGAAGGAAATCGATACGTTTTTAGGTTTTCTATTCCGTTACAACAAGCACAACAATACCTTTTCAGTCTTGTTATTGACAGCGAATTTTTTACGTCGCTTAAAAAGTTGCTTATAATGAGCCAGCTCTGCATGAGAGACCCTTATACGGACGACAACTATAAAGGAAGCAGGAAGTGATTAGATCTGACAAGAACCCGGTAAAGTTTTGAAAACTTTATTCCTGCGAACAATACACTTTAATCTAAAGATGAAAGTGGTTGATAAAAGTGGTTAAAAGTTGTATATTTTTAATGCCCGCTACATAGAAATGCTTTTATAACAAGGCAAGGGCGAAAGGTATTTGCATAATTCCGCGTTTTTAATTTTATGTTCGTTCGGGATTTAGGACAGATATATTTCAATGCTGGCAACGAATTTGATTATTAATACGCTCATTTTTTTAACGACGGGTGCATTTTACCACGTCAGCACTAACCAGGAGAATAATGATTTCGAGTTGAATGCGCCTTTAAATTTAAGTCAACAGTGACTTGCTTACGAATAATGGCTTTGAATTTTGGAAGTTGATTTCCGTGGTGCTCCCACCTGGGTCTTCATCTAAATTCAGAATGGTTGCTACATTATTTTAATTTTTGTTTGGTGCAGTTTTGATGTATGCACATCGCGTCAACTTGCAATAATTATTTGAACAGTGACGTAGTAGGATCATTCATTTTTATCAAATATTTTTTGATTTTTACCAGAAATTTGCGGCTTTAATTTCCACTAGCTCCAGAGTGTCACTGGAAGAATACGTATTAAATGCATTTAGGTCAGGAAGAATATGTCGTAATTTATAAAGACTTACTATATGCTTATGAAATTTTCGCCGCTTCTCTCTATTTTTTTTGCTTTGACTGCTCTTAGGAATTTAAAAATATCCCGCTATATTTTTTGGCAAAAATCTTCTTACAAATTGCTTTAGAACTTGAAATATACGCACAATTTTCACTCTACTGAGTCTAGAAATCCACCGCAAAGGACACAAAGACATAGACACAATGGTAAATGAGAAAGATGCGTTTTATGTCAAAAACTTTCATATCTAAACAATTTTGAGCTAATTTGGTATTTTACAATCAAATGTGGCAACGCAGGTTTTGAATCACAGCCCAGTATTGCCAACATGATAACCTTCGTGGCAATTTCAGGAAATGTTTTGAAACAAAGATGTAGATTAGGATTAATTATTTTAGTCTTTGTTCGAAGTTGTTGAAAAAATACTCAAAAACATATGATTTTCTGTACAAAATTTTCATAAAAGAAAATTAAAAGGGATTCATTTTCATTATGTCCGCAGTTTATTTTTAAACGATCCCTAAAAATGCCACTGAGATGCAATTATGCCGTTTCATTTGGAATTTTATAATTAAAATTGGCAACAAAGGTCTTGAATCAGAACCCGATGTTGCTGACCTTTTCGGAATTTCCCAATTTTTGGAAATGTTTTGAAACAAAATGTAGATTGTGATGAATTTTAATTTTCGTTCGAACTCGTTGAAAAACTACTTAAAAAAATGATTTTCTTGTTCAGAAAATTGGATTTTCATAAAACCAAATTAAAAGGGAGTCAGCAGTTTATTTGTAAATTCCTAATAAAAGAAAACAAATACGTTCATGTGATAATAAAATAATTTTCATTTGGGATTTTATTCTATAAATAACAATGGCAACACAGGTTTCTAATTGCTACCCAGTGTTGCCAACGTACGCGGAATTTACCAGTTTCTAGCAACGTTTTAAGTCAGGAATAAAGTTTGACAGGCATATTTTTGTTATGGAATTGTCCATGTTTCGCATTCATTGAAACTCAGTACTATGCACATGATAGAAAAAAAATTAATCGACTTATTTGGAATGTTGCAAATAAAAGTGGCAAAACAAAGTTTTATATCACAACACCGTCTTGCCACTTTGATTTCTTCAATTTGCCTTCAAATTTCTTACTTTCCAATCCAATTTCTTTTTTTTACTCGAAATGCATCTGCTATTTCTATGAGTTCTTTAATATTAATCTTTGTTGTTCTCACGTGTCTCAAAATGTTGTGTTAAGATATTAATAATTTTTTTTTGTCATTTTCGGTTAGCCCTTAATTTATAATTTTAGTTATTATCTTCTTATTATCTCCGATCGTGTGGTTGATTCAGTACTTATCTTTTGCCTTCTGGTATGTTCTCTCACATGACTTCGCTTATTTATTAGTTTTTTCCTCAAATAATTATTCTGCGATTTTCTATTTAATTTCGCGGCTCGTCTAAAGCATCTGCTATTTCTATAAGTTCCTTAATATTAATCTTTATGTTATTTTCACGTTTGACTGTCTTCTATATTTTTGTTACGATATTAATCGTTTTATTTTTTTTTGCCATCCTGTATTAGCACTTAATTTATGATTTTAGTTATTATTTTGTTATTATATCCAATCGAGTGGTTGATTTTTTACCTTAATTTTCGTCTTCTAATAAGTTTTTTCACATGAGTTCGCTTATTTTTTTGTTTTTTCTTTCCTCAAATAATTATTCTGCGATTTTCTTTAATTTCGTGGCTCATCGAAAGCATCTGCTATTTCTATAAGTTCTTTACTATTAATCTTTATGTTATTTTCACGTGTTGACTGTCTTCAATATTTTTTATTAAGATATTAATCGTTTTTTTTTTGATATTCTGTATTAGCACCTAATTTATGATTTTAGTAATTATCTTCTTATTATGTCCAAACAAGTATTTGATTTTTTACTTTTATTTTTAGTCTTCTGATATGTTTTTTCACGGAGTTCGCTTAGTTTTTAGATTTTTCTGTCCTCAAATAATTATTCTGCGAAATTCTGTTTATTTCGGGGCTCGTCTAGAGCATCTGCTATTTCTATAAGTTCTTTACTATTAATCTTTATGTTATTCTCACGTGTTGGCTGTCTTCAATATTTTTTGTTACGATATTATTCCTTTTGTTTTTTTTGCCATTCTGTATTAGCACCTGATTCATGATTTTAGTTATTATCTTCTTATTATCTCCGATCGTGTGGTTGAT
>MU183401.1:141895-184067 GCA_016904865.1 Pissodes strobi | reverse complement strand
TTCTATTTAATTTCGCGGCTCGTCTAAAGCATCAGCTATTTCTATAAGGTCCTTAATATTAATCTTTATGTTATTTTCACGGTTGACTGTATTCTATATTTTTGTTACGATATTAATCGTTTTGGTTTTTTTTGCCTTTTTGCATTAGCAAATAATTTACGATTTTAGTTAATATCTTCTTATTACCTCCGATCGTGTGGATGATTTATTACTTTTATTTTTTGTCTTCTGATATGTTCTCTCACATGACTTCGCTTATTTTTTAGTTTTTTTCCTCGAATAATTAGTCTGCGATTTTCTTTTTAATTTCGCGACTCGTCTAAAGCACCAGCTATTTCTATAAGTTCCTTAATATTAATCTTTATGTTATTTTCACGTTTGACTGTCTTCTATAATTTTATTACGATATTAATCGTTTTGTTTTTTTTTGCCATTCTGCATTAGCACCTAATTTATGATTTTAGTTATTATCTTCTTATTATGTCCAATCGAATGATTGATTTATTACCTTTATTTTTTGTCTTCTAATATGTTTTTTCACATGAGTTCGCTTATTTTTCAGTTTTTCGTTTCCTCGAGTAATGATTCTGCGATCTCCTGTTTAATTTCGCGGCTCGTCTAATGCATCTACTATTCCTCTAAATTCTTAATCTTTATATTATTCTCACGTGTTGACTGTCTTCAATATTTTGTGTTACGATATTAATCGTTTTGTTTTTTTGCCTTTCTGTATTAGCGCCTAATCTATGACCTTAGTTATTTTCTTTTTATATGTCCGATCGTGTGGTTGATTTATTACCTTTATTTTTTGTCTTCTAATATGTTTCTCACCTGAGTTCGCTTAATTTTTAGTTTTTTCTTTCCTCGAATACTTATTCTACGATCTTCAATTTAATTTCGCGGCTCGTCTAGAGCATCTGCTATTCCTATAAGTTCTTTACTATTAACCTGTATGTTATTCTTACGTGTTGACTGTCCTCAATATTTTTTGTTTCGATGTTAATCATTTTGCTTCTTTTGTCATTCTGTATTAGCACCTAATTTATGATTTTTATTATTATCTTCTTATTATGTCCGATCGTGTGGTTGATTTATTACCTTTATTTTCTGTCTTCTAATATGTTTTTCACATGAGTTCGATTATTTTTTAGTTTTTTTTCCTCTAATAATTATTTAATTTCGCGGCTCGTCTAAAGCATCTGCTATTTCTATAAGTTCTCTACTATTATTCTTTATGTGAGTCTCACGTGTTGACTGTCTTCAATATTTTTTGTTACGATATTAATCGTTTTGGTTTTTTTTGCCATTCTATTTCTATAAATTCTTTACTATTATTCCTTACAGTTATTTTCACCTGTTAGGTGTGTATAATATGTTCTGTTAAGATATTGATCTTTTCGGTTTTTCAGTAATTCTGTATTAGCACATAATTAATGATTTTTATTGTGTTGTGCTTTCTTGGATTATGTTTGCCATATCTCAATTTCTCCCCATTTTGATTTGTTAGTTGATTGCCAGTTATTTCGATGTATAAACTTTCCATTCCAAATTTGTCTTCTTCTTGCGTTTTTTTGACCATGATTTTTCAACACTTGACAAAAAAAACAGAGGCATAACATCAATAGTTTATTAAATAACAAGTGTTGAAAGTACTTTTTCAAACGTGGAAATTTTTTGCACGACGCTTCGCTTCTTTGTTTTTTTGGAATGCTTTCAGAAGGTGTGTACCATGCACCTTTTGTATTTAAGTTTTTTTGTAGCACCTGCAATTACCGCTGGAGAGGTAATGGTATAAAATATAAAAAAACTGCAAAAAAAAACTAAAAGGAAACTAATAGAAAAATCAGAAATAAGAAAGGAAATGAAAATAAATCGAGCTAGATGATGGAGCAAAATTTAACAGAAAGTCGTTGAATAATTAATCGACAAAACAAAAAATTAATACATAAGTAAAACAAAAAAGTTATGAAAAGACCCAAAATTAATAAATTAATTATGAAATCGTAAATAATAAGAATAATAAGAATAAGATAATTTCACTGTTGAATAATCAGGGACATAAAAGAGCAAATTTTGAATATATTTCTGACATCGAATTAATTGATTATCAATTACCGAACAATCAACATAAGAGCACTAACGCTGAAAAAGTAACCAGCAGACGATGGTAGGAGGCACATAAAAGGCCAATATAAAAACCATTAAATGGTGACAGAACGTCAAAAAAAAGGTGATCATTATTCACTAACTTGACAGTCATTTCATTACCATGTTTATGAACCTAACGATCATTCAGTGGCGCGGCACTTCATTTGTGTTTCAACAAAGGCTTGCATTTTAGTTTACAATGACATCCTCTGGTACCCCCATGCACGGCCCTGCCTCACCGTCTATGCATTGTTTATGAACACCATGTAAGATGTTCGCCACATCTTATGCAAATAAACAGGCGAACGCCGCGTATCCCCCATGTTTAATGTATAACCTATTATGTCGAGTTTCGCGGTTTGTTTATGGTTTAGCTAACGACATTAGCATAGTCTGCCATCATCCTTCCTCATCGATAATTATCGGAGCTCGCTTAGTACACACTTGCCAATTAAACGTTCTTAGTAACGAATCGTTTCAGACTCGGTTTATTCTATTTTCGCAATTAATTCTTGTGCAAAGAATCGCTTATTAATAATTAATTTCATTCAAATTTAAGCGGCTTCGTTAGAGCCCGGACCATTGATTTGATTTATTAGTTTGTTTAATACAAGCACAAAACTACTTTTCATTCGTATGTAATTTCAAGTTTAAAATAGTGTATTTTCGCGAACATTTCGAGACCATTTGGATACTTTAGGTTAAACTGGGTTAAGGCCAGTCTTGTTTTAGTTACGGGTACTTTCCCTAATAAAGGCTTAGTCAATTTTAGGAAATTGCCGATGAAAAGATGTCGACATTAAACCTTTTCGATTTCTGGATCTAACTGTGACAATAATTTTAGTCGCTCTTCTCCATTATCTAAAATATCCATTCGAAATAAACGATTTCCTTCAATGTTTTCGTCTAATTCTCTTACTGAATAGAATTCTCTTATTGGAGCCAATCAAAACAATTCGATAGTCCCGCTGGCTAATACGAAAAGCCTTTTATAACATCTGTTCATGCTCTTTCAAATAAAATATTTCAATCGCCTTCTAATGCTTGGATACTGCTTTCTCATTACTTAAAATTCTCATGAAAGATACCAAATTCTCACTTATTCGATGTGTTTGTTAATTCACTTATATGGTTTTGGCGAAGTTATTGCACTATAGATCGGGGCAATAATTTTAATTCAATTCTCTCCATTCTGTGAGAGTACTTCGAGTTGAGGATATGGTTTGATACATCATTGCCAGGAGGCTTTCCCTTTTTCTTATATTTCCTCAGAGAACAGCTTGAGGGCCAGTGAAGTGAATCTTACCAAATGCCTTTGAGATGTCGTCAAAAGCAAAGGCAATATGTACCTTGTTGGTCCTAATTTATTTTGAGGCTATTTGCAATTGTGCTGCTTAAGACTTTTGCTGGAATGATTGCTCTCAAGATCTGGCTGCTATTTTATTGAACTCCTAATCAAAAATTTGTATATTTTATTCCCCATTCTGTGAGAGTATTTCGAGTTGAGGAAATGTTTTGATACATCTTTGCCAGAGGGCATTGTCTTCTTCATGATATGTGTTCTTGGTGCCGCTTTGATTAATCATATTTCCTCGAAGAACAGCTTGAGGGTCAGCGAAGTGAATCTTACCGAATGCCTTTGAGAAGTCAACAAAGCAATAGGCAATACCTGGTTGTTCTTCATTTATTTTGAGGTTCTTTGCAATTTTTTTGCTTAAGATTTTTGCTGGAATGATTGCTCTCAAGATCTGGCTGATATTTTTTTTGAACTCTTAATCAAAGATTTGTACATTTTATTCCCCATTCTGTGAGAGTATTTCGAGTTGGGGAAATTATTTGATACATCATTGCCCTTTCCCTTTTTCATGATATGTATTTTTGGTATAGCTTTGATTAGTCATATTTCCTCAAAGAATAGCTTGAGGGGCAGCGAAGTAATTCTTACCAAACGCCTTTGAGATGTCATCAAAAGCAAAGGCAATATGTACCTTATTGCCTCATTTGCTTTAAGGGTATTTGCAATTTTGCTGCATAAGACTTTTGCTGGAATGATTGCTCTCAAGATCTGGCTGATATTTTATTGTACTCTTAGTCAAAGTTTTGTATATTTTATTCCCCATTCTGTGAGAGTATTTCGAGTTGGGGAAATTATTTGATACAACATCGCTAGAAGGCTTTCCCTTTGTCATGATATGTGTTTTTGGTATAACTTTGATTAGGCATATTTCCTCAAAGAATAGCTTGATGGTCAGCGAAGTGAATCTTACCAAATGCCTTTGACAGGTCAACAAAAGCACTGTTGTTCTTCATTTGTTTTGAGGTTATTTTCCATTTTCCTGCTTTAGATTTTTCCTGGAATGATTGCTCTCAAGATATGGCTGATATTTTATTGTACTATTAATCAATGTTTTGTATATTTTATTCCCCATTCTGTGAGAGTATTTCGAATTGAGAAAATATTTTGATCCATCATTGCCAGAAGGCTTTGTCTTCTTCATGAAATGTATTCATGGTATAGCTTTCAATACTACCTCAAAGAGTAGCTTTCATACATCATTGCCAGAAGGCTTTCCCTTTTTCATGATATGTGTGTTTGGTATAGTATAGTATAGTCATATTTTCTCAAAGAATAGCTTGAAGATCATCGAGGTGACTCTTACCAAATACCTTTGAAAGGTCAACAAACGCGCAGGCAATACTTTGTTGTTCCTCATTTGTTTTGAGGCTATTTGTAATTTTGCTTTTGCTGGAATTATTGCTATCAAGATCTGGCTGATATTTTATTGTTCTCTTAACCCATTCGTTCCAATTGTACTCATATGAGTACAATGAACAAAATGACATAGTGCTGACATCTCTTTTTAAATTTCAAAATTTCCATGAGATACAGAGGTCTACAAACAAGTATAATTTGATGTAAACGTTTGAAAACGTTATTATCGCTATGCTATGTTGTTGTTGATTTCGTTAGTTAGTGTCCAGTTAGTGTAAGTATTCCGTGACTGCTCAGGGTAAGTTATTATTTTTTCTTATTATTTGCTAAAGTACTGGGTTTCAGTGTTGATTATTTAGTCTTATAGGGCCATAAAAACGTATTTGTTTTTATGAGACAGTAATATTATGATTCTGTTAGCACAAAATGGCTCCCTAAACTTAATGTACTTATTTGAGTACAGTGGGCACTTGAAACATTTTTGCATCCCAATTTTTATAAAGTAAAACAATTTTATATGTGATAAAATATGGCCTATTATTCTTCTAAAAAAGCATAGAAAATATTTATTCCTGTCTTCTAACAATATTTCTTTTCTTATAGAACCTGATAAAAAAAATGGATTCTGATGACGATATGCCAATTACCTCTGTAATTCCCACATCATCTTTTTATGGTGAAAGGTATCAAAGACTTGGAGCTGCTCTGGAAGATATCTGTTCTTCAAATAAAAACGTTCAAGCTGATATCGCTATAATACCACCTGATCCTGACAATCAAACTGACGAAGAGGACACAGATGACGATTTGATTGAAGAAAATGAGGTAAGCCAGTTTCCTAGGGATATTCCAGGTCAACTCGAAGTACACTATGTGGATGAGAACGGGGTCACAAGTGAAGAAGAAATGGACATTCCGTTATCTGTCTTGCGTCAATATCTACCACATGGCTCTGGAGTTATCAAACAAGAAGTCGATGGTCAACCGCTGGGAAAAAAATTAAAACCCATTGAACCCAGGTGGACTGAAAATATTATCGACATATCTTTACCATCCACGCCCGTGGCCTCTGATCGGTTGGAGATAGTTGTTTCAGAGTCGATCTTGGTCGATTTTCTGAACAAAAAGAGATGTGCTCTTAGGCACTGAAATTTACTATAGGGCTAGTTCTAAAGTCATTTTGTAAATAAAACAAAAAGCTTTAGCATTATATGAATATTTTAATAAGTTACTTTACTTGAAAATAACTAGAAGCTCATAGATACATAAAATATAAACACTGAATAATTGTATGTAATCAGTGCTACGATGTGAAAAATATCAGTCGAGGCAAATTTTGACCTTGAAAAATATGACATAAATAATTCTCTTAAAAACTAAAGCATTGCGTAAACAGTTGTAATACTATGCTAAAATATGGTTATAAACATAACCTTGAAGCTATGTACAGTTAAATGTCTGTTATGAGTTCCTGCGGAACAGCTACTTATCAACTATGTTAGCTGATTTAGCCTTGATATAAAATACAACAATATACAAGCGATAATAACAGGATTAATATTACCTTAGAGTCCACCTATAAGCTAATATGTACACTATGAACACCATTGACGAGAAACGTTCAATGTTCAGGAGGTTATCTTCCAACACTGGGGGAAAGTCACTTTGAAAAACACTAGCTAGATCTATGGCTAGCTTTTATTTACAATGTAGTTTCCTTTCTTGCAAATATGAGTGACTGGATTATAGTGGTTTTGACTGGTATGCAGTTAGTGCATATTGGCATGACATGAATGCCTTGTGAATGCGGCTTATTGGTGCACGCATGAATGATTAGTAAGTATGCTATGCAGGTAGCATAGGTAAGTTGAAATCCGCGTATGGGATGTAGCATTGTGATAGCTTGAGTATGTTGGCAGACTAGTGCCGTTTAATCCTTATATTGGAATAAGGCAAGGAGTGTAGCAACCAGTGGTATACTGGTAATATAGAATGTCCCATGGGCAAGACCATTGGGGACTGTGCAGCCATGGCACAGCCTTTGAGAATTAGAGAGATCAGTGGGTCTCCATAATGGCAGTAAATGCCGAAATATACCTTTTGTAGGCTTTGTGCTAGAGATCAGTGGGTCTCCATAATGGCAGTAGATGCCGAAATATACCTTTACGTAGGTTTAGTACTAGAGATCAGTGGGTCTCCATAATGACAGTAGATGCCCAAAAATACCTTTTTGTAGGCTTTGTGAGAATGTGATTGTAAACATGTTCGTTTACTTACTTGAGATTTAGAGACTAGGCTCTATTGAGTGCGGTGTGATTCGAGACAGGGCTCGATTGTACAACTCCCATGGATAAGACCAATTGGGACGCCATTGCTCGGCGGGAGAATAATGGTATTAAGTTTGCCAATAAATACCTTATGGTGGGCTTGACATAAAGATGATTATGCTGGGATATCACTATGTCACTTGAGTAAAGAACTAGAGAGATAATGAGGTCTCAAAACGTGAAAACTTGCCGGCATGGCGCCTTGCGCCAGCCGGCTAGAAACGGGGGTGCGCTTTTTGCGACTTACATAGTCGAGGTTCAAGAGACTACTTTTTACTCTATACTGAATTCTAGAACGTGGGAACTAGAGCCACTTGAAGAAGTTGTTACCGCCCCTTCTGGTGGGAGAAGATGCGCCGCTTAGGGCATGGAAAGGGCAATAATGTAAATACAGAGATATTGTGTAAAAACTTAACATGACCGGTTGTCTAAATTAATATTATGAATTTTAATACAAATCCGGTTGAAATCTGCTGATTAGTTTGCATGAAATTCGAATATTAAAGATGTGAATTTTATAGGGAATTTTAGTTAGGGTGAACTGGCTATCCTGTAGGATGCGCTGTGATTGGTCGACTCGGTCGCCGGGGTATAGCGGGAAACGCTATGATTGGTCAGATGAGTTTAGGATGCGCGACAGGCTCCAAATGAGTAAAGGTGGTTTACAACAGATGGCGCTAGCAATGCAGCCCGGATAAAGCGGGAAGCGCTATGATTGGTCGGAGGCCTTTTGAGGACGCTTAACTTTTAGCTTTCTAGCCTGCCGACGCAGTGGATAAACGTGGTAAACAAGAGATGGCGTTAGTAGTATCGCCAAGGTATTAATTTGTTTGGAATGAAAGGACAGTGGCGTGCAGTGTTAAACTGTACAAAAATTAAATCGTTAGATTTGAAGACGTGTTCAAAAATGGTTTTTGAACAATAGTCAAAAGAGAATTACAGGACTTTAGTCCAATTGAAATTTTTGAAAAAATATTTGATGACCATATTGTAGATCAGATTGTACACGAAACAAACTTATATTTCTTTCAAAAGAATAATCATGCTTTCTTTGTCTCCAGAGCCGACATAAAACTGTTCCTTGCAATTTTGTTATTTACTGGATATCACAAGCTTTCCCGTGAGCGTCTCTATTGGAGCCTCGATGAAGACGTTGGTGTGCCCTTTATAGCAAATTCCATGTCTAGGAATCGTTTCCAAGATATAAACAGGTATATTCATTTGGCCAATAATACCAATTTAGACAAGGATGACAAAATGGCAAAATTGCGCCCTTTGATGAATCTTGTAAAACAATTTTTTTTGCAATGGGGTATCTTTCACGAGGAGCTCTCAATAGATGAAGCGATGGTAAGATATTTTGGGCACCATCCCTCAAAACAATTTATAAAAGGCAAGCCTACTCGTTTTGGCTATAAGGACTGGATGTTGACCAGCTCCACAGGATATTGTTATTCGTTTGATACGTATTGCGGTGCCAAAACGTCAAATCAAGATTTAGCGTCAAAATTACCCTTAGAAAATAGGACCAAGCGCTGTAACTTTAGCAACAAATTATGACAAATTTGAACCTTTGTCCAGAGTCAAACGTTGGTCAACTGCTGCAAAACAAAAAATTGATATTCCTCAGCCATTCTTATTTCAAACTTACAACCAACATATGGGTGGTGTCGATTTACACGACCAATCAGTCAGCAATTACCGAATCAATATTCGCAGTAAAAAATGGTGGTGGTGTCTGTTTACACATATGGTAAATATGTCAGTTGTCAATTCATGGAGACTATATCAATTAGCAACTGCACAAAAAATTGATTTCCTTGGATTCCAAAGACAAATTGTGTTGCATTACTTGAATAGCTTTGGCAAATCACAGTTCGTGAAACAGAGACCTGCTGCTCAAGTTCTTCAGACGATAAGACAACACGAAGGTGGCCACTTTCCCCGCAAACTGGAAAAGCAATTAAGGTGCACTCAGTGTCATCAAAGAGCTAGATGGGCTTGTACAAAATGTAAAGTAACACTCTGTTTGGAACGAAACTGTTTTATAATGTATCATTCTCACTGAAATATGTTTTTTTTTTGTAAAACAAAAAAGTAGTTTTGGTTAGTAAGTGACCAGTGTACTCGTTTGAGTACATATCTATATCTAAGTTGCTTTTAGAATCAGAATCATCATTTTGTTAAAAATATAGATTTTGATACAACCACGTGCATTTTTTTATTTTTTTCGAGAAAAAGTATCGTGGGATATAATGGGTTTCAAAGTTTTGTATATTTATTACCCATACTGTGAGAGTATTTTGAGTTGAGAAAATGTATTGAGACATCATTGCCAGAAGGCTTTCCCTTCGGATTTGCGTTTTTGGTATAGCTTTGGCTGGTCACATTTTCTCAAAGAAGAGCTTGAGGGTTAGCAAAGTGAATCTTACCAGATGCCTTTCAGAGGTCAACAAAAGCAAAGGCAATGCCTTGTTGTTCCTCATTTATTTTGAAGCTCTTTGCAATTTTGATGCTTAAGATTTTTGCTGGAATGACTGCTCCTAAGATTTGGTTAATATTTTAATTTACTCTCGATCATATTCTTCATCTTCTTACTTTAGGACTAGATCCTGTGTTTTCGTCAATGGTTTAGCAATAACACTAATTGAGATGCTGAGAACCAACTTTCATTGTCGATTTTGGCTAACCGGTTATTAGGCATTCTGTTAACGTGGTCTCTCCATTCTCTTCTTCTTTTTCTTCCCCATCTTACTACATCCTGAATCCCACACATCTCTCTTATTTTCTCACTTCTTCTTTGATTTCATAAAGTGTGACCAGTAGGCCGGAGCAATTTCATATGGCGAAAAATTATTTTCAAATTTTTACATGGCCTGGGTGTGGAATAGCTGTCTTTTCACTTACTAAAAAAAGTGGTAATTTTTTTTTTATATTGATGTTAAGAGGTTCCTTTTTCCAATCAAACTTAATCAGAATTTCGAAAAATTGATTTTTTCTATGGCAGCTCTTCGCTTGTTTTACTTTATATGGCTATAAAAAAACAACCCAGAATCCACCACGACGAGGTGGCTGCAAGTTGGATTTCACCCTCCTTCTTCTTCCGGCCGGCCAAATTTCCTCAATTTTCCACAAAATATGCCTGCTTTAACTCTAACCTGGATTAATTGGTAAAATCTTTTTTGGTCTTCATCTTTGGTACGGCTTTCCTGGAAGAAATTTTTGCACGTATCAAGCCGTCCCTAGAAGTGTTGCCACATACTGCCGAAGATGCTTCAGTTACCATTTTTATGTGTCGTTCTACCGCTTGAGTGTGGCATGGAAAATTCAAAATTTCAATGTAATCGGGATTTCTTTAAGGTTTTCAAATGTTTGGCTCCATACTTGCAATCTGATTTACACTTTATCAAAAACCAGGTTGTAGCATAAAATTTAATCACATATTCGATTGATAGTGTCAATTCGTAGGAAGGCTTTTTTGTAGCCACATACAATCTCAGTATTCTATTGGCTGTTAGCCACCTAGCATCAGACAATTTTCCAGGTTGTTTTGATGCCAGTTGGGGAGAAACAACAACTTCTCCTATTGCCAAGCAAATTTCATATAAGTACTTTTGGTCTGTACTGAGGTCATTTATTATAACTTTTGTCTTAAATGGTATAACAGGTATTTTTTCACAAGCGCTTAGTTGTTTTCCTATAGGACCAGTAAAACCCTTAGGGTCGTTCGGTTTTCCATCTGTCCGAAGAATTAAGTTGCGCAGAAGTAATTCATTGGTATGCAAGAAGCATATAAACCAATGAACAGACTTTTCTAAGGATATTTTTAACATTTTGATGACACGCATGCTTACGCATGTTTCATATATTCTCACTTTGCTCTTGGTGCTCCTGTGTGTCTGTTTCTCCAGATTATATCTCTTAGGTATCCTGATATTAATAATGCTTTTGTTGTTTGAGCTTTTACTTCTTCTTTTAGATATCTGTTGCTTGATATTTTTGCCCTTAGGCAGCTGAATGTCATTGCTTGTTCAATTGGTTATAGATTGCTAGTTTGCGTCTTCTAGGTTCTCTAGATATTGTTTTGGATTTTGTTTTCTCCACGGATATTAGCATATTGAATCTTTTGCTGTCCGTTCAATCTTATACAGCAGCCGTTGTAAGTTGTACTCAATCTCTGCAATGATCACTGCGTCGTCCGCATAACATACCATTTGAGGTAACCCGCCTATTTAAAATATTATTTCATTAGACCTTACACACACTTTTAAGACACCCTATATGTATGAAAAGAAAGAAGAAGAGAAAAACAAGTCGTAGATTGAAGTCGGGTATTGAAAGGTTTTTTTGGAGGGGATCCGAAAAGGTATCGCTCGAGAACGGGGATAGATAGTCAAAAGCCGGCGCAGTGTACGCTTTATTTAGGTGAATTGTTTTGTTTCTGTGCTTTAACCCATTAGCGCCCACGGATACCATACGGTATCACCTATAAACTGTTCGCCGTTATCCCCCCCAAAGTTTGCAATGCGTTATTTCAAGCGTGTGGACGTGACGAACGGCTTGTCGGTTAGTTCGTTAGTTGTTCGAAGTGTTTAGAGTTGTGAAGGTCATTCCGATCATCGGGCGCGTTGTAGTTTGAGTTTGTTTACGAGATAGTTTTTAGGCGCGCGGACATTCGATGGTCGTAAGTAATTTTTATCTATGCAATTAACAACTTCATAATAATTTGTAGGTGGAAATATTATGTCAATATACTATACTTTGGTCGTTTATCAGTAATTTTTTGTGTACTATAAATGTTTTTGCCATTGTTCCCTAAACTCTACCGATACCATATGGTATCAATGGGCGTTTACGGGTATTTTTTTTGACAAAAGTCGAAGACTTTGATTTACAACATTTTTAGACGTGGATTTTCACTCTCGCAAGCATTAGATTTGTTGAATAAAGATGACGAGATCCTTGAAAATGTTGAGGAAATTTTTGTTAAACCTCCTGAGCCAAACGTGGAATCTGATGAAGAATCTGCCGATGAAGATGATGGAGGATTGGTTTGTAATCTTACTGGTAAGAATAGTACGATCTTCTGTTTCAATAATTTCATTCAGAGTTCTCCAATTCTAGGTCGGCAATTGCGAGCTCCCGCTGAGATCAAACTAGTCAACAACGAAAGATTAGGATTAGGCAATGATTTTGCAGACGAGGTAATTTGACAATAGTGCTTGAACATGATAATATATTTTTTCATTCTTGGTTTTATAAATAGGCTGTCGAGTTGAACGCCCCCGAACCAACTGAGGAAGTTGTTCTTGGTATTGTTGAGTGGATCACACACCGTTTGGTAAATAAGGATGCTCCCTGCTGGCTCCTCGGAGCAGATCTATTACCAACGGTTCGACGTTTTTCAGATGCTGACTATTCCCGATATAATGGCATGAGTCCAGTCGATATTTCCGAACTTTTTTTCGATAACTCGGTCATAAGTCATTTAGTCGGGGAGACCCAGTTAGCCCAGGGTTAGCTACTCTCAGCTCAAAAATGAAGCCGACTCCGGTATAACTGCTTCAGAAGTTAAATGCTTTATTGGAATTCTTATTTTGACTGGCTATAATTTTCTTTCTTCAAAAAGAATGTATTGGGAGATGAAAGAGGACGTTAATAATAAAATGGTGTCTGACAGTATGAGGAGAAACAGATTTCAACAGATTCAAAAATTCATTCATGTTGCAGACAATACGCAAATGCAACCAGATGATAAAGCATGGAAACTACGGCCTCTCATGGATATGCTGAAGCAGGCATTTTTGGAAAACTTTCAGCCAGTTAAAAATGTATCATATGATGAATCTATGATCAAATATTTTTGATGCCACGGATGCAAGCAATTTATCCGTGGTAAACCCATTAGATTTGGTTTCAAAATGTGGAGCCTGAACACTAAAGACGGATACCTGATCAATTTTGACTTGTATCAAGGGAAGAATCCCCGCGGTAAATCATATTTCGATAAATTATTTGGAAAAGCCGCAGCTCCATTGGTCTTGATGTTGAAGGAATAATTGTCACATAAGGATTTACCTTATGTAATTCATATTGATAATCTTTTTACTGGTCGAAATTTGCTATCTTACCTCCGAAACCTAGGTTACGGTGCGATAGGCACCGTTAAGGTATGGTTCCGCTAGTGCGTCGGACGCATGCAATGGCAGCATGCAGCGACCGCTGCGTTCGACGGAGAGACTCCTCATTCGGAATTACGAACAAGTGGTTTATCTTGTGCGGCGGACTACTGCGTCGCACAAGATGAACCACTTGTTCGTAATTCCGAATGAGGTGTCTCTCCGTCGAACGCAGACAATCGAATCCCAAAATCCTGTCCAATACATCCAAAAAAGATTTTCAAAAGAAACCCCGCGGCTATTATGAACACTTTCTTGAGAGGAATGATGGAATCTTATTTGTTAGATGGATGGACAACTCGGTTGTTTCAATGGCATTTACAGAATCCGGGTGTCAGCCTGTAGGTACTGTAAAAAGGTATTCGCTGCAAGAGAAAAGAAACATAACCGTACCTCGCCCTAATTGTGTTGCTTCATACAACAACAATATGGGTGGAACCGATCTAATGGACCAAGGCATTGCCTGCTATCGAATTGGAACCTGGATGATAGAGCTGCGATACAAAACGTATGGTTCTTGTATAAGAAAAATAACAACGTATCAAACTTAGAAGAGAAATTGTTCAAGTATACCTGAAGAAATATGCTACACCCGCCAAAACCCCAGGACGAATAAGTCTGACCAAACATGTTCTTCCTGATGTTAGGTATGACAAAATGGATCACTTTGTCATTTCCTGCCAACGAAGACGTTGCGCGGGCACTGGTTGCAAATCGTTCGGCCTAACAATGTGTCAGAAATGTGACGTTGGTTTGTGCATAAATTATTTTGCCTCGTATCATACTAGATGAATATGTAATACGTGTGTACTAAAATAAAACAGTTATAGAAGCATTTTTTTATTATTTATTTCATGCCGTATAAAAATAATTATGTCCTTCAACGCCCACGGATACCATATGGTATCATTAAGTTATTAAAATGTCATAACTTTATTTTTTGAAAAAATGTTCTTTTTGGCTTTCATACATCAAAACAAAATGAAATATGTGGGAAAATTAAATTTCGTAGAAGGAAAATTAATTCGGGCGCTAATGGGTTAACATGTCATTACAGGTCAGTAAAATTTATAATATCGCTATTAACATAATTTGTACAAGTATTTCCTTTATTCTCATGTACATAACCTGCATACCTATTTAATGAAATCGTTTTATGTTGTGAACACGGCTTTAAATGAAAACCAAAAATGAATTATTTGCTGTTTTTTTATGCTAGGATTTTAATATTAGAAGGACTGAGAGTGTATGCACGGGCCTTACTGAATGTAATAACCATTTCCTACCCTGATGGGAGAATATCCTAGTTATAAATGTAATGATCATTCTAGACATATTGGCCCAAATTGCAACTAAATAGCTGGGTATCCTCCGTAATCCAGGACCTCAGTACCCGCCAGCGGCGTCGGGCTAACTAAGAACAACCCCTTCAGTTTTAAATGTATTGTTACAAGTGTGGAAATACAGAATTGTGGTACGGGAGACAGTAATTTAATTAATTATTATACTAATAATGATTATACAGCATAATTCGGTTTAGGAATTTAGATCGAGAGTTTCTCTGCCATACTCTTTCCCCTTGTGAATTCGAGGCTGAGTCCGGCACGTTTTTCTTTAATAATTTGGCACGTTTTCTCTAATAAATTAGGTGTATTAGGAATCTGTGGTTTAATTTACATGACGCACCTATTCCTCAAATTTACCTAATGTTGTTACCATTGGACGCATTTCGAATAAGTAAAATTGTGCAAGATATCACAATGTAGGGATTGGTTATCTTTTTAATCTATTTTGACGGTCATTGGCAAAATAAAGCCAAAGCACAACTTTAATTATCTCATTCAACTATGTTGAACAGGCTCGGGTATTATACTACAATGTAGCAAGTATCGCCTCCATATTTTAGCAACTCCCTCGTTATTTCGTCGATGCCTGGCGCCTTTCTCTTTTTTAGTTTTCCCGCCATTTGTCTTACTTTCTCCATAGGGATAGCCCTACTTAGGGTCTGGTTAGTGTTTTCCTCCTCTTGGTGTGTTTCCTGTGTTGCCTGTATTATCGTGTTGACTTCCTTTGCGCCGTAGATTTACTTAAGGTATCTTTCCCACTCCGCCGTCGTTATCCTTGTGTTTTGTATATGTTTATTTATAGATTTTCTCTTATAGGTCCTTTATCCTCCTTATAGGTCGGACTCCATATCGTTCGAGAATTTTTCCCAATGTTCCCTTTTAATTGCTTGAATCCTTTCGTTGACCCTGTTCCTTACAGTTTTATACTCATTGTATGTTATTGCATTGGATCTAAATTGCAGATATGATTTCCGTTTCTCTTCGGCTAATATTTTAACCTCTTGTGTGAATAAGGGTTTTGTGTTTGGTTTTGCATCTTTCTTTGTGATCCTCCTTCCAAGTGCTTCCTCTGCTGCTCCTTAAGTATGTTGGTTCTTATTTTGGCCCATGCTATTTCAGTATCATCTGACTCTCGTATATTATTCGAGGCTACTTTCTCAATGTGCTTTCCTTGGTATAGGTATTTAGTTGAGTCAGCTGATAGAGATTCTATATTTAGATCATGTTTCGACAAATTGCCGTCAGAGTGTTTTGTCAAATCAGAACCTCCATATTTAAGCATTTTTATATGTCTTACCAAATTTTCTGATTATTAATTTTGGCATTGCTTCGTGTACTTACTACCTTCGTTCTAGACTTCCTTTGGATTCATATCTTTTGGATGTATCCTTTATTGTCTTCTTGGGCTCCGTATTAACGATTTCCCTTCTTCCGGTTTGTTTTATACATTTCACACATTTATTAACCCCTCATTTAAGACGCATTTCATTTTCTAATGCCTCTTTCGTTGCCTCCATACGTTACTATATTTAATATTCCTCAATATATAGCTAATTTAGGTCACTTTATTTTTATTGTAACAGATATTTAATCAGTTTTAGTCCATTTTCGTTCATAGTTTTAAAAAATCCATCAGGAATACACCCGCGTCGCTACGATGTTTTTCCTCTAATTGTCTGATCGAATGAAATCCTTTTATAGGAGCTTTTAATGCTGCCTCAAATAAAACACTCCAATAGCCTTCTGGCGCTCGGATATTCGTTTTCCATTACCTAAAAATGCGCCGTGTTAGCCCATGGGAAATAAAAATGAGAGGTCGGGCCCCGAACGCCGGATCCGTTCGTCCAAACCTGATTGTTAAGCAAATCTCTTATTTCATTAAACTCTTTGATTAGAGCTTTTGCATGTTTACCAGACCATGCATACAATCTGAATAACCTGCAGATCAATGACTCTTCTTCTAGCCCTTGCATGTTTTTGATTGTTTTTCTATTGCGAGGTACAGGCATTAATTGATGTTTTCGGCATTTTATTGTATGGTTTTCAAAATATTCTTAAAAATGTATTTTGGTACGCAATGACCGGTACATAAACTTTCAATTTATTTCTAATGATATGCTCATTTTACTAAAACCAGTGAGCTGAAAATTGAGTAATACGATAATGCCAGGATTGCCAGGTACACTGAGAAAAGAAAATTGTATAAATTAGAATTTGATGCCAACTAATACATTTCATATTTACATATAAATTATCCCCAATTCTCTGGGAAATAATTTGTTACGCTTAAGTGCATAGACATAATTTTATTATTATTATTATCCATTCAAGCAAATAAAGAAATGAAAAACAGAAAAATCACATTTGTAATGCAACTTCGTTAGGATGTTGTAAATATTCTTTAAATTATTTCGCTCTTTCACTGTCGATTACGGGAAAGTTGATACACTTGAAAGTCTGGAGCGCAAGGTAAAGTATTAGTCACTCACAAGTTATTAATAATGCACGTTGTCACTCATTGAACCCACACCGCGAGTGGTAACGACTGTAAGGGTCGCTCCGATACAAATACCTTTAATTTATCTTTCATTGAATTTCCTCGGTAATTTGTTTCGCGAGACAGACAGCTAGTTGCCTGCAACGAAAGTCAGGTCAAAATGTGGTGAATCGATGTAATCAATTGAATATCGATGTCAGTCTATAAATTACCAGCGCCCTTTAAAATAAGAAGCGGAAATTTATTGCCTTGTAGGATTTTCTTTGAGTCGCAATCTATCTATTAATCTTTGTTTTTATCGTTTCCAGAATAGATAGCCAAGCTATTTTAGAACATTATTTGGAGTTAGATGCACTTGGAGCCATTTTTTTGTTGCGAAGGAGCTGAGACTGCAATTGCGTTTGTTCAATTGGCGGTTTGTCTCTTGATCTAACAATTCTAACATCTATAAAAAAACAAAACAAACTAAAAAACAAATTATAAGGTTATCAAATATTTATAATAAAAGATAAATGAACTCAGATTCCGCCTTGGTTATAGCCATACATGATCAAGGAAAATACATTCTTCAGTTACATCTGTAAAGAATAAGATCGCTACTTATCAATGCAATTTCCTGCTATTCTTGTTAACTTGAATTGCATCTATTGACTGGTTTTTCTATTATAAAGCTGGTACATGCTTCTTTTTTTAATGAGCGCTGATTCTAGTCAACAACGTCGATGAAAAATTTTCCCTTAAAATCCCCCATAGAATCGGCAGTAGCCGCTGCTTATTGCATGAAAAATTTCCAAATTCTCCGATCCTAGCTCATTTTCCCGGATTTATCATTATTTTTCCAGCATCAAACCTTTTTCAATGAGATTTGAGGCAATTCAATATATAAATCTACCTATTTTCCATCAAATTTCCCATAATACATCAAAAGAAAAGCTATCTATTCAGATTCGCAAAATTGCCAACATATTAAAAACTTCGGAATTTTGTTGCGATTTTCTGCATGTTTCGAGTTAACTTCGATTTTCTTCAATTCTCGTATGGAAAAAATGTCGAAGAACTTTTCTATAGCAGAGATCACGAGGTTTACGAATCTGTTCCAAAAAAGACACGCCCCCACACTATCGCCCAATTGCCTTGCTTCCAATAATCTCCAAACTCATGGGACGTGTAGTCAATCAGCAACTACTCAAGTGCCTCGAGAACAACATAATAATCAGCGATAATCAATATGGCTTTCGCAAAGGAGATATAGCGGCCTATGTCACCCATATATGGAGTAGGGCAATTGAGAACTACGAAGCGTCTCTTGCGTTGGTGATTTCGAAGGCATTCGACAGAGTTTGGCATGGCGGATTGCTCAACAAACTGCCGTCCTTCAGATTGTCAGCCTTTCTCTACAACTGGGTTGCCAGTTTCCTTAAGAACCGATCTCTACACGTTGCAGTTGATGGACACATCTCAGGCACATTCACCATTAATGTGGACGTGCCTCAGGGCGCTATACTTTCACTAACTCTGTTCCTCAGCTATATTAATCACCTGCTGACCGAAACGAATAATCATGTTTACAGTTTTGCAGATGACAGTACCCTTGTCTCTCAATTTAGATCAGAAAAACCTTTACCAGCAACTCTGAGACTTATCACCGCAGACAGGAGCAGATTACAGCAATTAATCAGGACCTGGAGAAAGTTCAAACTTGGGGCGACAGAACCCTGGTCCGGTTCAATGCAGCAAAGAACCAAGCAGCCACGTTCACAAGGAGGGCCAATACGGCGGGCCTTGACATCATTATGGCAGGATCGGCCGATCTTTCATTCTCGTCAATCGGACTCCTAGGTGCTAGGTGTCTCTGTCAACAGCAATAGTCCTGGCATGACCACCTTGCTAACATCGCAAAATCAGTCTCCCAGAAGCTTGGTGCGCTATTTTGCAACAAAAAACTGTATACACCGCAGCAGTTGCTCTTGCTCTACAAAGCGCAAATAAGAACGTGCTTAGAATATTGCTCACACATCTGGAGTTCCGCACCAAAGCACACCCTAGAGCTGCTGGATTCTATTCAGAAGAGAGCTGTGCGTCTCGTAGGCGACCCGGAGTTGACCCGGAATCTGGATAGTCTGGAACACTGCAGACATGTGGCCGAGATGTCCCTGTTTTACAGATACTTTCACGGCAGATATTCCCAAGATTTGGCCCGCCTCATCCTGCCCCTGGCAACGCCTGTCAGACAGTTACGACAGACGGCAAGAGTGCACCAGTTCGTCGTACAACTGGCAACACCTAGAACATCGCTTTACAAGAACTCCTTTGTTTGGCGCACTGCATCACTGTGGAACTCACTCCCAGGACATCTGTTTCCCACTAATTTCAACCTACAACTATTAATCAACACACACCGCTCGTCGAGCGCCATAGGATCTCCCTTTAGTGTGTGTGCCACTGCTATAAAAAAAAGAGATTGATTTCTTGAAAATACGCGCTGGTTACCACGTACGCTTAAAGTAGAATTTTCGAAATGAAAATTTGAAAAAATCACCAATTCGGCATTATCAATCGGATAGATGCAATTTTTTGATATGTTCTACCCATATCCTCTCTCTTTAATATACGAAAGTTTGGCTCCAGATTATTCGGCTTTCCAGTGATTTCCAAAGTATTCTTTTATACAATTTTTGGCTGAGATTCTCGTCCAAAAGTCGGCTTTCCTTAAAAAAAAAATTAAAAATAATAATTTTTTTGACCTAGAAATCGAAGTTTTACATTTTCGATGAAAAGTATACTTTCCCGACATTTTCGAAGCAAAGAGTTCTTCTCCTAGAAATTCTCGATCGAAGGGTTGTTTAAAAACATGTCAAATCTCAAATTCGTCCTCACAGCAGCTCTTTTCGATAAAAAAAAAGAAAAAAAAATAAGTTGGAGCTGACTTTACCCGTATGAGCGATAGCCGAGCGTCATTTTCAACGCGTAAGGGCTTCACTGAAGTCAACCCGACTATATCCGAATAAACGTCACATAGCCGAGCGTGAGGCGTAATGGTTCAGTCTGATTCACTACCTAGGAAAAAATTTGTGTTTAACCCGCCAAAAAAAAAGCTTTCACTCCATAAATATTTGCTCGATAATTTTCTAGCATATTTTCTTAAGCTCTCCTAAAATACATATGAACAAAAACTTTTAAAATTCGAGTAAACTTCACATTTTTTTATTTATCCCGCAAGAAATGTACCGAGTTTCATCAACTGCTGAAAAATGTAACATAAAACAGTATATTTCAAACAAAATTCCAATTTCCTACAAATTATTTATGATCGATATGCAGGATGCTAAACTTTTTATCTTAGATAAAAAATCCCTAAAACAGTATCATATATTGCACTAAACCTTGGTTATTATTAGACGAAAACATCCTTTTTGAACAAAAACTTATTTTTCAATTAACCAGTGGCGTATGTGCCTATAAAATTCAATGAAAAAGATAATAATTATTTTCTCAATGATTACTATTCAATTCCAATCAAAATGAGTAGGTATCTTTGATTTTTGTCGGATAACTTACTCTTTGGAAGTAATGATTAGTCAAGTAATGTAGGCACCATTCATGTCATTTAATTAATATCAAAATTCATGAATTTATATAAATAACCTTATTGACTTACTAGCTTTCTATCTTTCTGTCTAAAAACTTTTTGAATGCTTTATTTCCAAATAATAATAATAATTATAGAAGCTTTATTAGCACCCTGTATAACGAAAAACATGCAATTTGATGGAAAATACGTTTATAATATTTGTTCAGGAATCACCCAATAAAAGAAGTATAAAAATATTAGAAATTTATTTTGGGAGCCTCAGTATTTTTAGTAAAGCAAAATAATTTTGAGAAAAAAAAATATTTTCAGAAAATCCTTGTTGCAAATACCATAGTAGATTTTCAAAATTCATTTCAATTTTCCTTAAATAAGTGATACTAGCAGTGCTATCCCCGAAACAAACCGCAAGAGACATGACATCAGTTAAATCCGTTTACAGGGTTGCCAAACTATGTTTAGTTTCTGATCTACAGTGCATATTCTAAAATGAGCTAAGATTCTTTGCTCATTTAAAAAAATCCCCTTTAAATCAGAAACTAGATATACCTTGGTAACTGTAAAAAGATTATGAAAGGGCATTAAAAAAATGCAACATGTGTCTAATTTAACTGATCTCGTGACTTGCGGTCATAAATTTATATAAAAAGCCTGATTGACTTACTAGCTTTCTGTCTCTTTATCAGAAAACACACTTGAATTTGTCTTTGAATGCCTTATGATTAAATGATAATCATAATAATTATAAAAACTTTAGCACCCCATTTTAGCAAATAAATTTAAAATATTTGTCCAGGAAACACCCGATAAAAGAAGTACATATACCTAAGTAACACCCTGAATATTTGAAATCTTTAACATTTATTTTGGGAAAATTGAAAAAAATATTCTCATTTTTATAAAATCCTTGTTGTAAATACCACAGTAGATTTTCAAAATTCACTTCAATTTTCCTTAAATAAGTGATAATGCTATCTCCGAAACCATAAGAATAATGAAATCAGATAAATCCTTGTACAGAGTTGATGTTTAGTTTCTGCTCTACAGGGGATTTGGTAAAACTGATAGGTTTAGTTTTAAAATAAATCGAAAAGTACTGAATTTAGACAAAAGAAGTAAACGCAAAACTTATTTATTTCTTTGTTATGTGCCTTATTAAAGATATTTGTATATTAGAAGTTGGTCAAACCTGGCTAACTATTAGTGAACTACGAAGAGTCTCGAGCGATTGCGTTGGATATTTTGAAGGCATTCGACAGAGTTTGGCATAGCGGACTGTTCAACAAACTGCCGTCCTTCAGACTGACAACCTCTCTCTGCAGCTGGCTTGCCAGTCTCCTGAAGAACCGATCTCTGCACGTTGCAGTTGATGCATGGACACATCTCAGGCAGATTCACCATTAACGCGGGCGTGCCTCAGGGCGCTATACTTTCACCAACTCTGTTCCTCATCTATATTAATGACCTGATGACCGAAACGAATAATCCTGTTTCCAGTTTTGTAGACGATAGCACCCTTGTCTCCCAATTTAGATCAGAAAAACCTTTACCATCGACTGAGACTTATCTTCGCAGACAGGAGCAGATTACAGCAATTAATCAAGACCTGGAGAAAGTTCAAACTTGGGGCGACAGAAATTTGGTCCAGTTCAATGCAGCAAAGATACAGCACTGACATCATTATGGCAGGATCGACCATTCCTTCATCCTCGTCAATCGAACTACTGGGTGTCTCGGTCAACAGTAATATGTCCTGACATGACCACGTTGCTAACATCGCAAAATCAGCCTTCCAGAAACTTGGTGCGCTATTTCGCAACAAAAAACTGTATACACCGCAGCAGTTGCTCTTGCTCTACAAACGCAGTTGCTTTGAGTATTGCTCACACATCTGGGGTGCCTCACCAACCTAAAGCTCCAAGATTCCATTCAGAAGAGCGGCCTGGAGTTGACCCGGAATCTGGATAGTCTGGAACACCGCAGACATGTGGCCGAGATGTTCCTGTTTTACAGATACTTTCACGGCAGATGTTCCCAGTTCGTCGTACAACTGTGTCAAAGAGGATTCTGAGCGCTTCCCAATGACGTGTTGCTGAGTATATTTGTTGGCGGCGTTCCTCTTTGCTCTTTCAGGCGGCGTAACTCAGAAGGTGATGTATGGAAGAATGACTCGCTTACTTCGAAACAGACTGTACGTATATTAATTCCCAGGTTTGGTATGCAGGAAGGTATGCACTTATGATGATAACTATGTTTGAATATAATTTACCAGAATAGCGTAAAACGCATGACCATTCGTTGGGGAACGACCGGACTCGACCTATTTGATTCCCTTGAAACAATTTGAGGCTCCCTTGAAAGTACTTTTAGGTTACGTTAGATTTAAAGAGAGTTAATTCGTTTAATTTATTTTGGTATGCTTAATTTAGTTTCACTTTGATTTAGGTTAACTTTACTTTAGGTTCACTTTACTTTTTCATTGACGTAACTTTAGGGAGGTTTGCACCTGTTTCCAGAAAGCTTTGCTCTTGCGGTACTACTAACCGGATGACCAGGTGTGGAGGGTTTGAGCTTGTTACCAGAAAGCGTTTGCCCTTGAGGTACTACTAACCAGATGATCAAGTTGTCGTTTACTCGATTTGCACGTTATTTTATACTAAAATTTGTTGAAAGTATACTGATGGTTTTTAAAATATGTTTAGATAATAATTACAATATTTTATATTTGAAGATCAAGTATCAAGTTCAAACTTTAGACTGAGTGTTCTTTTTTAGTGAATACGATTTCTAGTTTACACATGCCCCCCTTCATCTTGCATTGGTCCCCCAATACAAAACATCTTTTACGGTTAAAAAGTTCAAAAAGAAAAGAATCTCCCTAATAAATAAAAATTCGTTAGCGGCTGCCAAAGAAATAATTAAAAAACTCTGTTATCGTAGAGACGATCAAAAACTCATTTTTGATGAGTATGTTTAAATAAACTTAAATAAGTCCTCAATATTCGAATAGCCATATCGTTCCGTACCTACTTAAATTTAAGTTATATTTGAGCACTTTAAACTTTTTGGCCTATAGCTTAGTTCGGTCCTGGATTCCAGCCAATTATTATCCATGGATGAAGGTGTCTACTCAATTCAGGATCCTTGTCGTGGGTCCTCATTTGGCTGCTATTTGTATCAGGACTCTATCTGAACTAGTTGTTGGCCGACATAGTGCTCCATGTACATGTAAAAAATATAAACAAAATATGAGTACTTAATATTGACATTTTTTTCGTATCCTAATGCGTATGTATATGCTTCCTAAAAAAAATTTCCTCTGCAAATATTTGTCACTTTATTTTTTTATCACCCGGTAATTTTGAATGAAAATTATAATTCGTAGTTGAAACATACAGCATAATTATACTAAATAATTATATGGCTGTTTTCTAGGTGCGTTAAATATATGCAAGTATTATGTTATACTTTAGTTGGTCCAATGTGTACGTAAAACCGAAATGGAACATTGTTGCAAATATTATTAAAAAAGATATTGGTGCTAAAACAATTGAAAAAAATTTTTGGTACCTTGCATTTTTCTTGGTCTCGTTTTAGATCGAATGTTGACTGGTTGTGATTATATAACATAGATACCAATACGAGTAAACATTGCCGATATTGTTTGGAACAATATTAATAACTATGTGGGTTATTTACACCTTTTGACTGGCATCAATTATATTGAATTAAATGATGATTTGAATCGGATATTAGTATTTTTAATTATTATTATCCTTTCTAGAGTATCGCCATTATCTAAGAAGGGCAGTGATTGAATTTCAGTGTAACTTCAGCTGCTTAGTAGGCACTAAGTTTGAATGGTTTTATTTTTCTTATGCTTTATTGGGTTGAATGTGTATTTAGAATGATATGTACTGTACGACTGTAGTTTTCCATATTCTATCCATGATAATTTATTCAATCCTTATGTTGGCTTATTCTTATATATATTTACTTAATCTAAGTTTCCTTCTATCAACGTATATGCTATGTATTCTGTTATTTCTATGTTCCTATACCTTGAGGATCCTCGATTTATTTATCTTTCCTACAATTTCTCATTTATATTGGCTTATTTTTAATATTTTAATGTTTTATCTATTTCTACATATTGTATCAATCTCTATGTATTGTATGTATCGCTACTTTTGTGATGTAGTGTCTCTAATTGTTCCTTCTAATTTGTGATTTTCGCCATATGATACTTATCACTGCTACCTGGCTTCATGTACCAACTTAGTTTCCTTCATTTATATTACTATACTCTGGTATACCCTCTACTTTTCCTTATAACTTCATCTTTATCCATATATAATTTCATCTCCTAGGTCCTCATGTTGCCCAAGTGTCTTATGATCTTCCCTATAAGGTACTTCTCTGCGACAGTTGGCTACAACATTCCCATATATGACCTGTATTTGGTTTCTAGCTTCTCCCTTATTTTATTTCAATATTATAATTCTCGTATTCTCAATATTATAACTCTTTAATTTCTCTGCCTATGTGTTTTTTCTGTGACTTTCCCAATATGGTACCATCGTTAAACACTGTCATTTAAAATTATAACTTTTGCTTCTCTATTGCCTGCGTGTTTTTACAATGATTTCCCCAATGTGGTACCTGTCATTAACACACTGGACGCCTACATGTTTGCATTATGATTTTCTCTATCATCTCACATACTTATCATTAACATTCGTATTGTTTGCATTATGATTTTTTCTATCATCTCAGATACTTATCAACATTCGCGTTCCAAATTCTATTTTCATATTTCGAACATATTTGACCTATTTTTTACCATTTCTATTCCCTAATTTCCTATACCTAGTTGCTTAGTTTCTGGTTTCTAACTTCTTTGTATTTGCTTAGTTTTTGGTTGCTTCCTAATTACGTAGTTATGTTTTTTGTTATTTTTAAATATTTTTCTTGGTTTCCTCCATCCCTGGTCCAGTTCGTCGTATTCCCCTAGTGTATTGTTCCTTTATAGTTGCTGGTTTCTTCTTATATTTAAGCTGCTTTCTTCTAGTTACTGTTACTGTATGTACCTTAGATAACAGTTTTATGTGGCCGAGATGTTTCTGTTTTACAGATACTTTCACGGCAAATGTTCCCAGTTCGTCGTACAACTGGAAACACCCAGAACATCGCTTTACAAGAACTCCTTTGTCTGGCGCACTGCATTACTGTGGAACTCACTCCCAGGACATCTGTTTCCTCTTAATTACAACCTTCAACTATTCAAGAAGCGTGTAAATCAACATCTTCGCACACACACCACCCCTCGAAAGCCATAGAATCTCCCTTTAGTGTGTGTGCCACTGCCATTAAAAAAATACATCAAGTTTGACCTGCTAGGAAAATCTTCCCCTCTCTTCCAGATCTGGCGTCGCTTCATGCATCCATTGTTCTTTCATTTTAGGATAGTTATTTTTTGTTAAGGCCTCAGTGTGAGGTCCGTTGTTGTCTTTCGCAACTCCATATCAGGTTAGTCTCCTTATGCAGGTCGTACTTATTACCATATATTAAATACCACTGCGCGTCAAAAGTCTCAGTTTCATAATTCTTCCAACGGGCCTCCTTATCAGCCTACTAAACCTAAGCAAAGTAACGAAATGGAGGAACTTATCAATCCGTTCTAATAAATAAAAAAAAAATTGCCCATTTTTTCCTGCGATAACGATAACTATTTAAATTTTTTTTTATCTAGACATGTATTTTTACGCATCTAGAGAATGCGTAGAAGAACCCGTTATAGTCAATAAATTGATTAAAATTTCCATTTTTATGACGAGCCATCTAAAAGCGCTTTACCACACGCATAGTCTGATAGTAACAGTGTTTCAAAATGTTCTTATACGACGTTGGCTTTTATCATTTCGAATGTTAGAGAGGTACTATTATCTACGTTTTAGTAGCTTCCTTCGTTCGCTTTCGGCGTTTATCTTTCATTTGTAAAATTACCCGAACTTTACGATTTTCGGCTAATAGTTTTATTGTGTTTAGGGCCGCTCGAGCTTGTTTATGACTTAGTATTTTGCATTTAAATCAGAAAGGCGATCTGATTATGTTTAACTTTCCCTATACGAGCGTACAATGTATAGAGGAGATAAGAGCCGGATTTGCCCAATATACGCTTTACAAATTTTAAAACTGGAGGAGCCACATATTGCATCAAGTAATTTACAATAGTAAATGTCTTATTCCTATTATTATTATGATCTAGGATATATACGCTAGTACAAAATCTTAAGTCAACAAAATTGGTGGTGGTGGTGAAATTTGTTATGTTGGCAAATTTGAAAATAGTTTCAAGAATAATTCTCGTAATTATTATCGGCATCTTGTATGCTCCTACTTGTAGTTTAGGAGGCGAATTGAGTGGCCAACTCGGTTACCGGATTGGATCCCTCTCGATTATTTTTCTGAGGTCTGCAAGGCGAAATAAACGATCCGGATGGGCTGAAACAGAAAATCGATGTCATAACAGTGAACTTCAGAAAGTGGCTTTGGTTATGTTCCTCTTACTGATTAAGATGCGTAATATAAATTAGATATCGTTTAATACCACTCATTTAACATTTTAATGACATAATAAATTTTTATTTATTGGTAAAGCTCCTAAAGGTATGAAAATGCATCAAAGTATAGAAAGTCCACTGAAAACCAATAGAAAGTCATTCAAAATTCAAAGCTCTACTGAAAATTTCGAATTTGAAGTCGAAATTCTAAGTTTAAACTAATAATTTCTAGTTTAAATGAGAATAAATCAGACATTTTAGGCTTGGAATCGAAATAGTCCAAACTAACCTAAACTAAAAATTTAGGCTCGGGTTTACACTCAAGAGTTTGAGCTCAAAATATAAATAATTTAAACTTTTAACATCGACCCAATTGGAACTCTAAACTCAGAGTAAAAACTTGCCGACTTTAAACCCCGAATTTTGTGTTTAATCTTCAAATTTCGAATTTAATCTCTAAATTCTGAGTTTACATATTATTATATCATGTTTAGTGCCATCCTAAGCTTTATTTATTGATAAAGCCCGTAAAAGCATCAAAATGCACGAAGGCGTACAAATCAAATTAAATTCAGCATACCGAGCTTAATCTGAGAATTATGAATTTTAAGTAAAAATTTCATATTCAAACTCAGAAATTCGAGTTTTAAATAAGAATAACTCAAACTAGATATTTGAAGCTGCTAAATCAGAATAACACAGATCTAACCTTGAAATTTAGACTCAGAATTCCGGGTTGTGACTCTGGAGTTATTTGAAATCAAAATATTCCAAACTAGGAAATACCAACCGAGTTCGAAGTACAAATTTTGGGTTAGAACTCAGAATTTCGAGTATAATATTAGAATTCTGGGTTAAAGCTCAAAATATGGGGTATAAACTCGGGATTTCGATTTTAAAATCAGTCCAGCTTCAATTGGGAATTTCGAGTTTGATGTCAAAATAACCTAAACTAGAAAATTAAACTTTAAGCATGGAAGCCTGCATTAGACCGACAACGACGGCAGAGAGGCTGAAGCATTCGCCATCAGCTGCGGGCTTACTCAAATTGTAGACGAACCAACTCGAATCTCAGAGAGGGGCGAATTCGCCGCCCTCCTGGATCTTTTTCTAACCACCAATCCTGACCAGTACACAGTTACAGTTGGTCCGCCATTAGGTACTTCCGACCACAAACTTATTACAACGGTTTGTGAATTGCCACTCATACAGAAGGATCCACCATTGCCTCGCAAAATCTGGCATTACAATTCTGCAAACTGGGATGATCTAAGGGAGTTCTACCTGGATTTTCCTTGGCTCGACGTCTGCTTTGGCGCTGACGACCCGTCAGTCTGCTGCGAAAAGATCACGCAAGTAATCTCCTCAGGAATGGAAGCATACATCCCAAATTCCATCAAGTTATCATCAAAAGGAAAGCCCTGGTTCGACAGAAGATGCGAAAGAGCTGTGGGTAGGAAACAGCAAGCCTACAAGAACTGGCAGCAAAATCAGACCGCTGAAAATCGCAATTATTTTGTTGAAGCGAGAAACGAATGCAAGCGTGTTATCGACGAAACTAAGGACAAACACAATCAAAGGATCAGGAATAAACTTTTGCAATGCCCCAGTGGCTCCAGGAATTTCTGGTCGGTAGCAAAGGCAGTAAGTAACAACTTTACAGAAACGTCTCTCCCACCTTTGACAGACGAACGTGGCATCACGGCGACTACAGCCAAGGAAAAGGCAAACATGCTCGCCAAAATGTTTTCTTCGCACTCTACCTTAGACGTCCCCCAAGGCAAGACTCTCCCCACCATATCGAACATCAACACCACCATGGCAGAAGTCAAATTTCATCACCGTGATATTCGTAAAATCCTTAAAAATCTAGATACGCAAAAGGCATCAGGACCGGACGGAATACCTGCCATCGTGTTAAAGAACTGCGCCAACGAACTAACACCCGTTTTTTCTAGGCTTTTTTCTCTGTCTTACGGAAAAGGGATTTACCCATCTTCTTGGAAAGTCGCTCGAGTGCAACCTGTTCCAAAAAAAGGCAAGAAAACCACGCCCTCAAACTATCGTCCAATTGCCTTGCTTCCAATAATCTCCAAAGTCATGGAACGTGTAGTCAATCAGCAACTACTCAAGTACCTCGAGAACAACAAAATGATCAGTGATAATCAATACGGCTTTCGCAAAGAGAGATCGACAGGAGATATATTGGCCTATGTCACTCATATATGGAGTAGGGCAATTTAGAACTACGGAGAGTCTCGAGCGATTGCGTTGGATATTTCAAAGGCATTCGACAGAGTTTGGCATGACGGACTGCTCAACAAACTACCGTCCTTCGGACTGCCAGCCTCTCTCTGCAGCTGGCTTTCCAGTTTCCTTAAGAGCCGATCTCTGCACGTTGCAGTCGATGGACACATCTCGGACACATTCACCATCAACGCGGGCGTGCCTCAGGGCGCAATACTTTCACCAACTCTGTTCCTCATCTATATTAATGACCTGCTGACCGAAACAAATAATCCTGTTTACAGTTTTGCGGATGACAGTACCCTTGTCTCCCATTTTAGATCAGAACAACCCTTACCAGCGACTGAGACTCATCACCGCAGACAGGAGCAGATTACAGCAATTAATCAAGACCTGGAGAAAGTTCAAACTTGGGGCGACCGAAATTTGGTCCAGTTCAATGCAGCAAAGACCCAAGCAGCAACGTTCACTAAGAGGGCCAATACAGCGGGCCCTGACATCATTATGGCAGGATCGACCATTCTTTCATCCTCGTCAATCGGGCTGCTGGGTGTCTCGGTCAACAGCAATATGTCATGGCATGACCATGTTGCTAATATCGCAAAATCAGCCTCCCAGAAGCTTGGTGCGCTATTTCGCAACAAAAAACTCTATACACCGCAGCAGTTGCTCTTGCTCTACAAAGCGCAAATAAGACCCTGCTTAGAATATTGCTCACATATCTGGGGTGCCGCACCAAAGCACACCCTAAAGCTGCTGGATTCCATTCAGAAGAGAGCTGTGCGTCTCGTCGGCGACCCGGAGTTGACCCGGAATCTAGATAGTCTGGAACATCGCAGACATGTAGCCGAGATATCTCTGTTTTACAGATACTTTCACGGCAGATGTTCCCAGGATTTGGTCCGCCTCATCCCGCCGCTGGCGGCTCCTGTCAGACAGTCACGACAGACGGCAAGAGCGCACCAGTTCGTCGTACAACTGGAAACACCTAGAACATCGCTTTACAAGAACTCCTTTGTCTGGCGCACTGCATCACTGTGGAACTCACTCCCAGGACATCTGTTTCCCACTAATTACAACTTACAAATATTCAAGAGCCGTGTCCATCAACATCTTCGCACACACGCCGCTCGTCGAGCGCCATAGGGTCTCCCTTTAGTGTGTGTGCCACTGCCATAAAAAAAAAAAAAATTTAAACTCATAAGATTCAGTTTAAACTGAGAATTATGCGTTTGAAGTAGCAATTCCGGGTCTAAACTCCGAATTTTGATTTTTAAATAAGTATAACCCCAGCTAGATATTTGGAGTTAATTAATCAGAATAACGCAAACTGACCTAAACAATGCAAAGTAGGAAAATGCTAGTTCAGATCGGATTAACCGAAATTAGAAAAATCGACCGAGTTCGGGCTTTAAATTCCGAGTTAAATTTCCGAATTTAGAATTTGACATTGGAATTCCGGGTTGAAATTCAAAACGTTTTGTCTAAACCACGGATTTCGATTTTAAAATCAGTTCAGTTCGAGTAGGGAATTTCGGGTTTTAACTCTGCTGTTTGAGCTTGAAGTCGAAATAACCTAAACTAGAAATTTTGACTTTAAACTTGTAATTCTGTACTTTAAACCAGAATATCGAGTTTAAATTGAGAATGATGAGTTTGAAGTCTGAATTCCCGGTTTAAACACAGAATTTCAAATTTAGATATGAATCTATCTATCAATCTATATCTTTGGAGTTAATAAATCGGAATGACACAACTGACTCGAGATTCGAAATTCCGGGTTTTAGCTCATGAGTTCGAATTTAGAATTCGAAACTGGAAAATTGCGAATTCAAATCGGAATAACTCAAACTAGAAACTTAGATCAAGTTTGGGCTCTAAATTTCGAGTTAAAACTCCGAATTTCGAGTGTGACGTTAGAATTTCGGGTTAAACTTCAGAATGTTAAATTTAAACTCTAGATTCGGAATTCCGGGTTTAAACTCATGAGTCCGAATTTTGAATTAGAAACTGGAAAATTACGAATTCAAATCGGAATAACTCAAACTAGATACTTAGACCAAGTTTGGGCTCTAAATTTCGAGTCAAAACTTCGAATTTCGAGTGTGACGTTAGAATATCGGGTTAAACTTCAGAATGTTAAATTTAAACTCTAGATTCGGAATTCCGGGTTTAAACTCATGAGTTCGAATTTTGAATTAAAAACTGGAAAATTGCGAAGTCAAATCGGAATAAACCAAACTAGAAATATAGATCAAGTTTGAGCCCAAAATTTCGAGTCAAAACTGAATTTCGAGTGTGACGTTGGAATTTCAGGTTGAACTTCGGAATGTTGTGTATAATCCCACTTCGAATTAAGATCGGTCCAGTATCAATTGGGAATTTCGGATTTTTGCTGTTCCAGTTTGATGTCAAAATACCCTGAACCACAAATTTCGACTTTAAACTACTTGATATTTTGTATTTAAACTCAAAATTCTGCGTTTAAACTTTAAATCTAAATATAGAACTGAGAATATGGAGGTTAAACTGAAAATCATGAATTTGAAGTCCGAAATCCGGGTTTAAACTCAAAATTTCAAATAAGAATAACATAAACTACATATTTGGAGTTGACAAATCAGTATAACACAACAGACCTAAGCTTATTCCTATACTCCTATACGCCAGACTCGGAATTTCGGGATTTAACCCTATAGTGTGACTTTAAAATATAAATAATGCAGACTAGGATATTGTGAGTTCAAATCAGAATTAGAAATACCGGTCGAGTTCGAGTGCTAAACCATGAATTTCTGATTTAGCACTGGAATTCCGAGTTGAAACTGGTGGTTTGAGTTTGAATTAAAATTAATCTAAATTACAAATTTCAACTTTGAACTCGGAATTCTGTATTTGAACTCCGAACTGTGTATTTTAAACCTTAAACTTGAAATTATGCGTTTAAACTCGGAATCTAAAGTTTTAGTTCAAAATTTTGAGGGAAACTGAAAATGTTAAATTAAAGATCGAATGACTGTGTCTTCCAATTCAGTTCAGTTTAGATATGTTTATGCTTCACCAAGTATTCACAAACATTTTGTGCTTCAATAATATATGGAATTTAAAAAGCAAAATTTTTCTAAATTCCTGAAAAACCATGTCACCACCGCCATAGTTTTTCTTTTACTTTGTAGCCATGATAGTATGTGTCTAGAATAATTCTCCCCCAAAATGAAACTTACGATCTAACCGGAAGTTTTATTTCAAGTACGCTTGAAGTCTTTTTTAAATGTCCTTTTGAAGCAAGGGGTCATAAGTTTGACTTTGTATTAAAAATCTCGCCTCAAGAACCATTTTAAAAAGCTCTGTGATGTCAAAACAAAATGTTTTAAATAGATTAACATGTTGGCATCATAGAACAACCATATTGGTTTTTAATGGTTTTTTAAAATAAAATATTAGCTTCTGCCCCTTATCGAAATAGAAATTTAAAACAGAATTCGACTACATGAAAACATTGCCTTGCTTGAAAGTATCCAGACTTTTGTTACAAGTTCTATGTAAGCTGGAGATCTGGAGAGTTTCACAATATTATTATATTGATTTCCTAGATTGAAGATCCTTGATGATGCATCTCGGAAAAGATCACGATACGTCGCATTTGTCCAATATCGTGAAAGCATTCATTCTGTAAAAATATTCATTTGCTCCATGCTAGACTTTATCGACACTGTTCTAGTCGAATAGCGGCAAGTGCTGTTAAAAGATCCGACCCTGTAATCGTCCATAAACTAGAATCAGAAATCCCGAACAAACATTAAAGTAAAACAAGCACTCTAAATGCTTACTGGGCTGTCGGTATCTGTCTCGAACAGAAATTTTAACGGCTACTCCAGGGGTTTTATGATGAAGTAAAAACCGGAATGGATAAATATGGGCAGCACTTTGCAAAATCTACTTTAATCAAGGCTTATTATTATGGCAACATTTAGCGGAGCTTAAAATGTAGAGCTGATACTATCGGCCCTATAAGCGTCCTTGTATCATATTAAACCTTTCCATGAAATGGCTGCTATTTAAGTTTCGCGCGGCTTAAATTAATACTGAATGTAATTAACACGGAAATTATATGATTAGTCCAGGGAGCAGCTAGAGATTCAAGGTAGATGTCGTCGAATTAATTAAAGTCAAATAGGTATTTGTTGGTAAAATAGCTTTGGGCCAATGCTTGCATGTTATTGACTTTTATTCTTTTAGCAAAAATCATCAAAGAATTACTGAATCCAAAGTCTTCTGTCATGGTCTTCATGCGATATTATTAATTTCCAATAGTAATTGGAAGAAGCATTGCTCCACTGAGCAGTTGCCTCTACTAGCAAAAGGAACGTAAGCCACTAATCATCTTATACCGTAGCTATTAGAAGTTTCAGTTGAACAGTATCATCGGCACACAAGTCACGAGTGCTCGGTCATAAATAATGGGTGTCAAATTTTTAACCCTCTTCTCCACTAAAGTCTTATTGAAGTTGTCCGTATAGGACCTCTTGGTCTTGATCCTAGGGTGTAACTGCACAAGCCTAAAGGAAGGGTTCAATACGACTCACAAGCGACTTGATGGTGAAGTTCCAGTAGCACTGGATACTCAAGCGAGGCTGGTTAAATTTGTGCAAGCGAATGTACAATGCCAACTCCAGGATAATCACCGTGGAGAGCTGCAAGGAAAACAAGGAGAGTTGAATTCCCTCAGGTGCCTAACAACAAACCAGCGTGTTTCCTCAAGCAATCCTCTAAGCCACTAACGAACTAATTCGAGGGGGAACCCAGCGGGCTGTTGCCCAGTGCTGGGTTACTGCTTACCAATGTTTTTTTACCAGCGGGAACTGCAATGAGACGAGACGTAATGTAGCCACGCGAAACCGAATTATGACGAGCTTTGAAAAACGCTCATAATTACCTAGGTTACAGATCAGCAATCACTTTTATCTTAATTATATCAGTTAAAGATGATCATGCCCAACGTACCCTGGAAGCAACTTTGATTAAATTCATACCAGACAGACTACATGCTGAAATATTAATATAATTCGACTTTGAGGAATCACTTCCTTAATATTCAGATGTCACAAACAGCTTCCATTAAGCTAAATGCAAATATCGTTCTGCAACAAGCGCCATTCCATTGTGGTCGCACGGCTATAATTATTTTAGGTGCTTTGATTACGATCGGTCGTCTGATACCGATACGGCAATTCGGATCTCGACAAAACCATAGACGTTACCATTACAATTTATTACCTGAGGCATTACGTTTGCAACGGGCCAGATCCGACAATCGTAATACCAAACAAACAATAATTTTGCAATTTTGTGCTTTATACGCGTTACGTCTCCGATTTAAATGGACTCACGAATAATGGTTTTCGTGACTGACGTCTCGTTCACTGATTGTGTTTGTATAGGCAACGATGCGATCGTTATGGCAATTAGATAAAAAGTTTGAGGAGATTCAGGAAATATATTTGATTGAATAGAGAACGGGATTAATTTTATTTTGGATAGGCAAAACGCATTCCGACCTGGTGCAAGCATGTGATACCGTACTACATTCGAATATTCCAGAAAAATCTGGATTTAGAGTATTAGCAAGTAATATTCTTTAAAACTATTTAGTGGTATGATGACGAGAGTTTTAAGATCCTTTACACAAATAGTGCACTATGTAAAAATCGACCTCTCCTATTGGTCGATCCATCTCGTATTACAATATGTCTTCGTGATGCAATCATTTTCTGTCAAGAGCTCTCGTAGTGTAGAGGTTTATATCGTTGGGGTTCACATGGACGGCCTGGGTTCAAACCCCGTAGCTTTTTTTTATTATTTTTTTTAGATTATGTTTCTAAACAGTTTTTTTCTTGATTTTGGGTATGTCTTGGGTTAGTTTGGGTTAGCACCTAGTTAGTTTACTTTTCTTGACCCCCGCAGCGAGCGAAGCGAGCGGAGGGCCATGCGGATCGACCAATAGGAGAGGCCGATTTTTATATAGTGCCCTATTTGTGTAAAGGATCTTATAATTCTGATGACGATTCAAATGATATCGGATTAAATATGGTCGAGGATAATAAGGTAATCGTTATAATATTACTCGTGCTAATGAAGGCAACATATTCTTCCTAATTGAAATGAATCTATTTGCCAGTCTTACATAATTAATTCCACAATTATTGAAACAAGTGTAACATTCGGTGATCTGTCCATAATTCGATTTAGGTTCCTTGTTTCCTGATATATCTTTTTTTAAAATTTAAAGATATTTATCCAATCCCTTCCGTCTTTAATTTGATTATAAAAGCGGCTGCATGTAGCACAAATGGGCGCGCCACTGATCGAGTAGAAGGACACGAGTTTATGAAATGTTAACAGATGTGATGGTGGCAGGTGATTTTGGGGTGAAGAGTTATAAAGACGGCTATTCTACGGCAATATCTATGATTGATTTTTAATTCTAAGGCAATGCTAAAACCATCACAAAGTTAAAAAAGACGGCGATGAATGAAAAAGCACTAAATTTATATTTCTTGAATAATGTTGAGAGCTGTCAATTTTATTATTTTTTAGTCTCTAAAGTATAACAAAGTATAACAGTTTTCCTACGATAGTGCGGAAAAGTAACTTTACCGCACGATTTATCGTGCTGAAAGTACTACTTTTCCGCACGATTTTTGAAAAGTTAGGTACTTTTCAGAACTACTAGCACTGAAAAGTAACTTTTCCGCACGATTTGTTAAATGAATGAATACCATATCTAAAACACTCAATAAGGTGAAATACTCAAGAAGCTCAATAATTTTTGTATTTACAGTATATTATTAATTACCGCAAACAACGCAACGTTCCGCTTCCGCGCCGGTGCGCGATGGTTCCGGGTTCCGCAGTAGGAATATATAGACATGATGGTGCTTCCAAGATCAAAATATTCCGGAAGTAAACTTCCCGGCCATTCGGATCTTCGGGCGTTGGGTGGCCCTGAGAGCCCTCCATTCTGCATTTCACAGACAGCAAATGTACCGAACCAATTTAGAATAGATTTCTGCAACATAAGAGGCCTAAATACAAACATAAATTCGGTACACCAACATCTACAAGCAAATAGGCCACACATACTAGCCCTTACAAGAAACACAAGGGTGTTCTACAACAATAAAAGTAAACTACCCCTATCCTGGTTACGACTTACACACCCGATTTAGACATAAGTTCGGAATATGCCTTTTTGTCTGAAGCGACCTTTCGTGTAACCGCAAAAAAGCAAAGCATCATTTATTAGGGGGTAGTTTACAATGATATATGAACCTATTCTACTATACATAACTAATATTTCTAAGTACAAGCGTACCGAAAGGCTACGAACGCCCTTAAGGCGGCTCTGAGGCCGCGCAGAGGTTAGGGATTAGTGAGGGGTAGCAACATGGGTAGCAACGTGGGGAAAACAGAAGGAAAAACCCCATTTCACGATTCTTTGGTTCATCATACGCACACTTATACGGGACAAACACAAACCGCGAGGAAACACTCGAACCGAACAACGAACAACCTTGACGTCATGTGGCTCAAGTTCGTCGCCAAGGGAATAACCAAGTTTATATGTTGTCTCGATCGCCCTCCGAGCGATAAAGCCTACCAAAGCTTTTTTACAACACAAGCTACCACTTTTGGCTCAATACAGATCGATCACCCCAATTCAGAGATAATCGTTTTGGGGGACTTCAATGCTCACAACACCCACTGGCTCAAACATCACAACAAGACCGACAACGAAAATAGAGAAGCTGAAGCATTTGCCATCAGCTGCGGGCTTACTCAACTTGTAGATGAACCAACTCGAATCTCAGAGAGGGGCGAATTCGCCGCCATCCTGGATCTTTTTCTAACCACCAATCCTGACCAGTACACAATAAGTCCCTCCGCCCATCGCCGCAATGCAACTGCAACTATATGCAACTGCAACTTAAGTTGCAGTATTTATCATATCCGTCCACCTAAGCAATCCGATTATTAGTTGCGGTCAAGATGCCGGATAGATCGGCTGCTGTAGTAAAAGCATATTGGGACCTAAAAGGACGGAAAAAGGTAAAACGTAGATGGTGGGTACACCCATTCATCACGAACAATGAAAAACGAAACACATTTATAATGGCAAAATCACTGGAAATAGATGAACACAAGTTTAAAGCGTTCTACAGAATGCCTACAATCCTATTTTTGGAATTTGTAGAACGGTTGCGACCGAATATACAAAAAAGTACACGAACTATAGAACCAGCATAAGTGCAGAAGAACAACTGCTTGTTAAATTGAGGTAAGTTAATTTATAAAAGGCATGGTATCTACAAAATACCACGTTTCGCATGCAACGGTTGCACTAAGGCCCTGCATCCACCGGAGCAACGCAACTGCAACCCTAATTGTCCTTACGTTGTATTACAGTTGCGAACCAGTTGCCTACCAGTTGAGTACATGTTGTAAGATTAGAGCTCATCTACCGACGCAACTCAAACACGATTGGTTTCAGACCGTTGCGTCTGCAACTGATCATGTCACTTTTAGTGCAACCGTTGCATGCGAAACGTGGTATTTTGTAGGTACAATGCCTTTTATAAATTAACTTACCTCAATGTAACAAGCAGTTTTTCTTCTGCGCTTTTATACTAGTTCTATAATTCGTATCCTTTTTTATATATACGGTCGCAGCCGTTCTGCAAGTTCCAAAAATAGAACTCTAGGTATGTTGTAGAACGCTTTAAACTTGTGTTCATCCATTTGCATTGATTTTGCCATTATAAAGACGTTTGGTTTTTTATTGTTCGTGATGAATGAGTGTACCCACCATTTACTTTTCATCTTTTCTCATCTTTTTAGGTATCAATATGCTTTTACTCCAGCTTCCGATCTATCTAGCATCTTAACCGCAACTAATAATAGGGTTGCTTAGGTGGACGGATATCATAAATACTGCAACTTGAGATGCAGTTGCATTGCGGCGGTGGACGGAGGGCCTTAAAGACAATTAGGGTTGCAGTTGCGTTGCTCCGATGGACGGAGGGCCTTACAGTTGGTCCGCCATTAGGTACTTCCGGCCGCAAACTTATTACAACGGTTTGCGAATTGCCACTTCTTCAGAAGGATCCATCATTGCCTCGCAAAATCTGGCATTACAATTCTGCAAACTGGGACGATCTAAGGGAGTTCTACCTAGATTTTCCTTGGCTCGACGTCTGCTTTGGCACTAACGACGCGTCAGTCTGCTGCGTAGAGATTACGGAAATAACCTCCTCAGGAATGGAAGCATACATACCAAATTTCATTAAGTTACCGTCAACAGGACAGCCCTGGTTCGACAGGAGATGCGAAAGAGCTGTAGATAGGAAACAGCAATCCTACAAGTACCGGCAGCTAAATCAGACTGCTGAATATCGCAATAATTTTGTGGAAGCGAGAAATGAATGCAAACGTGTGATCGATGAAACTAAGGACAAACACAATCAAAGGATCAACTTTTGCAATGACCCAGTGGCTCCAGGAATTTCTGGTCGGCAGCAAAGGCAGTAAGTAATAACTTTACAAAAGCGTCTCTCCCACCTGTGACAGACGAACGTGGCATTACTGCGACTACAGCCAAGGAAAAAAGCAAACATGCTTGCCAAAATGTTTTCATCGCAATCTACCTTACATGTCCTCCAAAGCAAGGCTCTCCTCACCATATCGAACATCAACACTACCATGACAGAAGTGAAGTTACATCAGCATGATATTCGTAAAATCCTTAAAGAACTAGATACGCAAAATGCATCAGGACCGGATGGAATACCTGCCATCGTGTTAAAGAACTGCGCCAACGAACTAACACTCGTTTTTTCCAGGCTTTTTTTATCTGTCTTACGGAAAAGGGATTTACCCATCTTCTTCGAAAGTCGCTCGAGTGCAACCTGTTCCAAAAAAAGGCAAGAAAACCACGCCCTCAAACTATCGTCCAATTGCATTGCTTCCATCAATAATCTCCAAAGTCATGGAACGTGTAGTCATTCAGCAACTACTCAAGTACCTCGAGAACAACAAAATAACCAGCGATAATCAATACGGCTTTCGCAATGTCACTCATATATGGAGTAGGGCAATTGAAAACTACGCAGAGTCTCGAGCGATTGCGTTGGATATTTCAAAGACATTCGACAGAGTTTGGCATGACGGACTGTTCAACAAACTACCGTCCTTCGGACTGCCATCCTCTCTTTTCAGCTGGCTTGCCAGTTTCCTTAAGGCTCGATCTCTGCACGTTGCAGTCAATGGACACATCTCGGTCACATTCACCATAAACGCGGGTGTGCCTCAGGGCACAATACTTACACCAACTCTGTTCCTCATCTATATTAATAACCTGCTGCCCGAAACGAACAATTCTGTTTACAGTTTTGCAGATGACAGTACCCTTGTCTCCCAATTTAGATCAGAAAAATATTTACCAGCGACTGAGACTTATCACCGCAAATAGGAGCAGATTACAGCAGTTAATCAAGACCTGGAGAAAGTTCAAACTTGGGCGACAGAAATTTGGTCCAGTTCAATACAGCAAAGAACCAAGCAGCCACGTTTCCAATACGGCAGGCCCTGACATCATTATGGCAGGGTCGACCATTCCTTCATCCTCGTCAATCGGACTGCTGGGTGGCTCGGGTGTTGCTAACATCGCAAAATCAGCCTTTGGCGCGCTATTTCGCAACAAAAAACTCTATACACCGCAGCAGTTGCTCTTGCTCTACAAAGCGCAAATAAGACCGTGCTTAGGATATTGCTCACACATATGGGGTGCCACACCAAAGCACATCCTAATGCTGCTGGATTAAATTCAGAAGAAAGCTGTGAATCTCGTCGGCAACCCGGAGTTGACCCGGAATCTGTATAGTCTGGAGCACCGCAGACATGTGGCCGAGATGTCCCTGTTTTACAGATACTTTCACGGCAGATGTACCCAGGATTTGGCCCGCCTCATCCCGCCCCTGGCAGCGCATGTCAGACAGTCACGACAGACGGCAAGAGCGCACCAGTTCGTCGTACAACTGGAAACACCTAGAACATCCCTTTACAAGAACTCCTTTGTTTAGCGCACTGCATCGCTGTGGAACTCACTCCCCGGACATCTGTTTCCCCATAATTACAACCTACAACTATTCAAGAATCGTGTCAATCAACATCTTCGCACACACACCGCTCGTTGAGCGCCATAGGATCTCCCTTTAGTGTGTGTGCCACTGCCATAAAAAAAAAGAAAGAACTCTATAAATCTTGAATTTATCAAGTTCTTATAATACGTATTTTGTGTTTTTTTATTGGCGCTCAAAGTTGAGCTAAAAATTGTTTGTTAAATTAATATTTCAACTAACCTCTTTCTACAGAAATTCCGAATTTAGCAGGTTCGTAGCATAAATATCGCATCAGAAAATGTTACTTCTCCAGAAAATTTTAAAATTCGATTTGTCCATATAAAATTGTTGCTTGCTGTCCCAAAAAGCTGCACCGATTTTGACATCCGATAATAGGCTTCTGAAGTCTATAAATTTCGTTTTTTGTACCAAATTTCAGCTCAATATGTTGAAAGCTGCGATTTGTACTTAGTTCCAAAAAAAATCTGCCCCCGGAAAAAAATCGACTCAGAATCGATTAGAGTGGGAGCGATCCAACGAGCTGTTTGCGAATTGTAAAGGCGCCATTACACGGCCTGTGGAGTGTCACACCTGGAGTCAGGCTGTCGCCCCACACGCCTCCCGTGTGATTGGGTAGACGCGGCTGGCACGCCGCGTGAAACTCGTTGCGTCAATTAGCGGCAAATTTTGCTCACTTCAAAGCAAACGCGCCGCGCGCCGAGTGAACTGGCATGCCTATACAATCACACGGCGCGATGTCTTCGCCCGTAAAATTTTAATTTAGTAGATATTTAGCTCTTCAAGCGACAACATGTCATGGTCAAACGAAGGAACATTCGAAGGCTATATAAGCAAGAGCCAATAATTTGGAACTCTCAACTATCTCCAGGATTTCCGCCTTCTCCCCATTCTCATGCTCAACTATCTCCAGGATTTCCACTTTCTTTCCACGCCAATTCTCAACCGTCGCGTCCTTAGGATCTCCGCCTTCTCTCCATTCTCACTCTCATCCATCCCCAAGATATCCGCCTTTTCCCCATTCTCATCCTCAACAACCCTCGGGATTTATTCCTTCTTCTCAATCACAACCTCAACTATTTCTAGGGCTTTCGCCCACTCCCCAATCTCACTCTCAGGCATCCTCAGGAATTCCTCATTCACCCTCACAACAGTCATAACCATCCAAAGGATTTTCGTCTGCCCCTAATTCTCACTCTAAACCTTCCCCAGAAGTTTTGCCTTCTCCCCATTATATCTCTTATCTTTCACTTAGAGTTGACGTTAGGGTAAACGGCAAACCAAAAGCAAGAATTATAGTTTATTTTTTTTTAAGTATCACGCTTCTTTCTGTTTTTTGCAAAAAATATTAAATTTATGTTGATTTAC
>MU183401.1:73234-114374 GCA_016904865.1 Pissodes strobi | reverse complement strand
TTCTTAATATTATTTTTATTATAAATTATTAATTGATTAAGCCTAGGTTCGAGGACCTACCTATTCGACTTCTCCACTAAAAGTTGGCTATTGACTTACTAAGAAGTGATCGTTTATTATGCCAACTCCAAAGTTTTCACCGCCAAATGATAATCAGATACACTTGAGGAGCTTGCGTGCAAAACCGGCTAAATCCATTTTAGAAAAATTTTAGGAGAGTTGAAAAACTTCTCACTCATTCGTCTATACACTTATTTTTACTGAGAAGATTTAATTTGCTTCTCGTTAATGTAACCATTTCAACTGACTTAAATAATTTTTACTATTATTGATATCTTTGCAAAAAAAACGAAAAATCAATTTGGATATAGCCGGTTTTGCATCAAAATGAATGAAAAAAATTCAAAATAGTATAATGTTCACATATTTTGTATTAAAATAACTGAAAAATAAGACATTATTGGTAACATTATAACATATTAAACAAAACTAAAAATAATTGACAAAATTATATTATATGTGGACACCAACCTCTTCATGTAAACAGTCGCATTTACACAATACAAGGTATGGATATGGCCGGTTTTGGTGCAAAACCCAAAATTAAATGCATTTTTAACGCAGAAATAGCCGGTTTTGAACGCAAATTTCGATGCTGGACGATAGAGATTGTTCGATTTATATAGAAAACATAAAAATGTTAAAATTGCTGAAAAATGGATTTGGCCGGTTTGCACGCGAGCTCCTCACTTGTGTGTATAATATTTCCCCTGTTTATGCAGCAATAATCAATTCCAATTGGAACAAAAACAGAATATATTTCTAATATGGTCGTGGACCTATTTGATTAAAATTGCTATCATGGACTGACTGACTCCTTATTGTCTGAAAAATAGCTGTATATTTTACAGGATGTTAGATGTTTTGATTAAAATATCACCCGCAGACTATTGTCTGAAAAATAGCTGTATACTTTACAGACTGTTAGCTGTTTTGACTAAAATATTACCCGCAGACTATTGTCTGCAACATAGCTGCATACCTTACAAGGTGTTATGGCAAAACATATTTGGCATTAAGGTCGTGGGCTATATTTTCTTAGGGATAGCCGTGGGCTATTCAGTAAATTCTATCATCACTTGAGCGGTTAAAAAGCTGTGAGCCAACAGTATATATTTTAATATGGTCGTGGACCTATTTAATTAAGATTGCAATCATGGACTCCTTATTGTCTGCAAAATAGCTGCATACTTTACAGGGTGTAAATTGTTTTGACTTAATTATCTCCTGAAGACTATTGTCTGCAAAACAGCTCTATACTTTACAGGGTGTTAGTTATTTGACTAAATATCTCCCACACATTATTTTGTGCAAATTTAATTATTTGCAAAGGTTCCTACAACACCAATTGGGGCATGGGCCAACAGCTGTAGGAGCCGTTAGCTAACAACACCAACCCTTTGTCATGCTTTACTGTTTTGCAATGTGCATAATGCTCCTGAATGGTTTAAGGTTTATTATAAATACAGAAAAAGTCAGTTAATGCCATCATAAAAATAACTTACCTAGGATACTTAGGACTTAATTCAGAGTACCGTTTCCTCGACCGTTTCTTTACCGCTTAAGAAAATGAATTCAATAAAAGAGGCAATTTAAGAAATATGTTAACAAGACAGGTACTACAATTCGAGATTTTGCAAAAATTATTGGTGCTTTGGTAGCAGCGACTCCTGCCGTTCCTCGGAGTCGTCATCGTATCAAAAGATAAGGGCGCGCAAAATTTAAAGCTTTAATAGGAAAGTCGTACAATGACAGAATATTAATTTCAAAAGATACAAAGCAAAAAACTAGCTGGTGGATAGACAATCTAGAATATACTGTAAATATGAAGCCTAGTACGTTTTCATTGGAATTTCGTTTTTTTTTATGCGTCTGCGTCTCCTACAGGCTATTGTAACGGCCAAAAATGTCGCGAGTTTTGGGAAGAAACCGACAAGTCTATGCATATTAGTTACCTTGAAATTAAAGCTGCTTGTCATGACTCGAAATTAAAGTTGCTTGTCATGGCTTACAATTATTATTTACTAAATCAAATGAAAATATTGGAGTCTTACTTAAAATCGATAATAAGACGGCAATATCCTGCATTAATCGTGGGGGAAGCGTAAAATATCGAAACTTAACCAATATAACCTTTCAAATTTTAGGCTGGTGTGAACAAAACGTATAACACTCTTTTCATCTTATATCGCTTTAAAAGAAAAAAGGAAGCCGATAAGGCATCAAGACAAACTTCCCTTGAAACAGAATACGAACTAAACAAGCAGCAACTTTTTATAATGCAAAATGCAATAAATATATTTCCTGGTTTCCGGATCCAACCTCCACAGCAGTCGATGCATTTACAATTTCTTGGCATGATGAGTATTTTTACGCTTTTCCCTTATTTTCTATGATATTTAATGCTTTAGATAAATCTATACAGGATGAAGCCACCGGAATATTGGTAGCACCTTTGTGGCTATTACAACCCTGGTATAACTTGTTTCTTAGTTTATTAGTTGGGAAACCGTTTTTATCGAGTAAAAATTGGTTACTCTCTATAGAGACTATCATCTCTTACACAGGAAAATTTTCCTAGTGGATAAAACACCAGCTTTTACTATTTTTACTTTATGTATTTAAAATATATCTAACAACAACACTGTCAACGTTATCCTACTGTCTAAACTGCTGCTAACTTAATAGTAATAACATAGGCGTACCTATAAATATATTTTGTTAAAACAACTTGTTAATTAATATTTAACATACAACGCTTGTGTTAATAAGTAGATATTATAATTTCTGTAACAGCTAAATTTCGATGTCAGCAAAATTACGATCGACAATAATAGAGACTCTACAGTCAAAATTGAAGATTTCGGAAAAAATTTAAACCTCAGCTCCCTATAAAAACCAGCCTATTTTCCGTATTTTCAAAAACCAGAATTACCTATTATGTGTCGCAAATTCTATAAAACAGCACATTAAAGTCACCGTGCACCTTCATTCCAATTATACATCCCTATTCTTAACTCTCAAAAAACCACATCACCACCCAATAACTCAAAACTTGAGTAGGTGGATCAACTTAATTTTTAAAAGCAGTGGTATGGTATGAACGTTAACGTCTTTACCGGATATAGTGTAAGACACGCCAGCACGTGAGCAGCCTTTAAGTTTGACGTAAACATAAATGTCATTAAGAATATAGCAGGGTAGAGTCCTATAAATCTGACACTTCTTCAGATTCTCTACTCGACCTCTAGGTACGGCCAGTGACATATTTGCCAATACCATTTTAAATTTAAGTATATCTTAGCCCTCATAGGTAGCCTTTTAAGTATTCCGTTGTCTAAGGTTCAATTTATAATATTTGTTTTGCTCTGATTGTATGTCAATAATATATGTTAAATAAAATATATTTATTTAAGTGGTTAAGGAATTTATAAGACAGAATTTTCATTGATTTTTTATTTTCATACTTAAAAATGAGTTGAATTGAACTACTTTGCTGCCTTAGTTGTATTTTTTTGTGGTATTCTCAGGATTGGAGGTAGAATAATGCAAAACTGCACCATCTAGCTTTAAACAGCTACAATGTAATCATATCGGAAGACAAGCGATGGAAAATTGATAGATTAATCGAATACCTACTTACCTGTACGAAGAGTAATCGTAATTTTCCGAGCTTGTCTTCCGATATGATTACAACCCTCCCAACCACATGCCCCTTAGGCGGGCAATTTTGCTCTAAAACAGAATGAGTAAGCATCGAAGTGTGACAGCAGGCTCGGGTTGAAGATAAAAAATTTTATGCTTTAAAAACGTATCGATGGGTATGGTGATTCAGAAACTACAATGTAATCATATCGGAAGACAAGCTCGGAAAATTACGATTAATCTTCATACAGGTAAGTAGGTATTCGATTAATCTATCAATTATCTCATAATTTATTTTACATTATACAAGAAATACAAATCCAGATTGGGATTCGGGTCAAAACACACTGTTTTATTTAATTTCTTGCAAGACCTTGTATACCGTAATGCTAAAAATATTATTCCAAATGTGAAACGAAGATCATATTAAAAATCTTATTAATATATATTTTTATTTGTTTTTATGATTAATCTTTTTCAATTCTAAGTTAATAAATATTTATATGATTACACTATACTCTATTAATTGTTAATTGATTTGCCGAATATCATTTTAAGAATACGAAAATAATTGCCAGTCTTCGTTAATTCAAATTTAAATAAATTGATGTACCAGTATATCCGGAATTTATTATTATTTTTATTTTAATTAATAGGTCGGCGTTTGGTATTAAGAATCCTACTTAATTGTAGGAGTCCTAAAAACAACATCACAAGACTCATTTTAGTATAATTTTCTCAAATTTCAGAAAAGATTTTCAAAAATATATACAGGGTGTTTTTACCTAAATCATGCCTGGATTTTTGGATAGTAAGAAATAAATAATAATAGACCATGTAACAAAAAAAAATTTTCTCCGGAATGAATGTGTTATATTATCTGATTTGCTAATAAATAAAAAAATTGTATTAAGGGGTCGAAGTTGTGGCAGCCCTATTTTTCAAATAGGTTTTGATATTTCAATAAAGATATCTGAAATTATGCTGAAATTATGTTGAAAAAGGTAAGCATTTTTACCTAATCCTGAACTTGGATTTTCAGTTATCAGATAATAAGAAACCCGTAACAAAATACTACTTTAAGAAAAACAAACAAAACGACAAAGGTGTAGTATAACATCGGCAGAAGCCGCTGCTTATGGCTTGAAATAATTTTAGATTCTTGAATCCTGGCCCGTTATTAAACCTTTAAATCGTTTTAAATAAAGCTTACTGTCTATTCCTTTAGAACTAATGTGTGTGTATCTAATCTGATATTAAATATATAAAAACATGTCCGTATTTCTATATTAAAGGGTCAAATATGTGGGAATCGGTAAAGTTGTAAATGGTATTAAATACAGTATTGCAATTTTCTCCCTTTACTGGTCGATTTGTGTTATTGATACTCTCGCTACCTTACTTCTCGCGACCTTACTTTCGAAGTACTAACTTGTTCGACAGGTATATCCGTTTGGAGCACCACTTGACAGATGTGATATATATTCTTTTCTGAGAGAAATGACAGCCCTACTCGCCTGAATACTCAAAGCCAGCAGGCCGTTTTCTGTATCGGAGTTTATCCTTGCTGTTTTTGACCCTCAGGACTAACTACCACCTGATAATACATTTTCTAAAATTATCGGCGATATCGTCTATAAACATTGTGTCATGAACTAGAGTGGTGACGTTTTTTTTAAAGGTATGTTCGACACGAGTGTTTCTATTTACTACAACTTAAGTTATTTATCATTTACCTAGAGCCCTTCTATGTGGTAGAATTTTTTCTGTGAGGTAGAATTTCACGCTGACCTAGCTAATCCCGCCATACCGAGGCCTTTTTTCTCAGGGTGACACAAGTCCATGGTGGAGACGTCCTACGCGCCAGTAGCGCCATCTTGTACAACTCGATCAGAATCGATTTTAATTTATCTAAGTTCATGAATTACCATATATTTCTTGCCGTTATATATTCTTTTAATTAATGAATTTGTAGCTAGGCGACTGTAGGTAGTTTGCCTTAATTGCGGTATATAGCTTACCGGTATATATCATTTTAATTAATGAATATATAATCAAATGATTGCAGGTTATTTATCTTAATTACCGTATATAGCTTACCGGTGTGTATCATTTTAATTAATGAATATGTAATCAAACAACAGTAGGTCACTTGCCTTAATTATCGTATGTTTTTAACCATCCTATATCATTTAAATTCATGATTATATAGTTAGGCGACTGTATGTAGTTTGCCTAAATTTCTTACCGTTATGTATCATTTTAATTAATGAATATATACTCAATCATTTGAGTATATATTCATTAATTAAAATGATACAGGCCATTTGCCTTAATTACCGTATATAGCTTATCGGCGTATATTATTTTATGTTTTTCTGGGAGCATCTGTCGTGAAAGAATCTGTAAAACAGGGACATTTTGGTCACATGTCTACGGTGTTCCAGACTATGCAGATTCCGGGTCGCCGACAAGACGCACAGCTCTCTTCTGAATGGAATCCAGCAGCTTTAGAGTATGCTTTGCTGCGTTGTATATAGTTTCTGGTAGGCTGATTTTGCGATGTTAGCAACGTCGTCATGCCAGGACATATTGCTGTTGCCCGAGACACCCACCAGTCCGATTGACGAGGATGAAGGAATGGTCGATCCTGCCATAATCATGTCAGGGCCGGCCGTATTGGCCCTCTTGATAAACGTGGCTGCTTGGGTCTTTGCTGCATTGAACTGGACCAAATTTCTGTCGCCTCAAGTTTGAACTTTCTCCAGGTCTTGATTAATTGCTGTAATCTGCTCCTGTCTGCGGTGATAAGTCTCAGTCGCTGGTAAGGGTTTTTCTGATCTAAATTGAGAGACAAGGGTCTTGTCATCTGCAAAACTGTAAACAGAATTATTATTTTCGGTCAGCAGGTCATTAATATAGATGAGGAGCAGAGTAGGTGAAAGTATTGGGCCCTGAGGCACGCCCGCATTCATGGTGAATGTGTCTGAGATGTGTCCATCAACTGCAACGTGCAGAGATCGGTTCTCACGGAAACTGGCAAGCCAGCTGCAGAGAGAGACTGGCAGTCCGAAGGACGGCAGTTTGTTAAACAGGCCGTCATACCAAACTCTGTCGAATGCCTTCGAAATATCCAACGCAATCGCTCGAGACTCTCCGTAGTTCTCAATTTCCCTCCTCCATATATGACTGACATAGGCCAATGTATCTCCTGTCGATCTCTCTTTGCAAAAGCCGTATTGATTATCGGTGAGTATTCTGTTGTTCTCGAGGTACTTGAGTAGTTACTGATGGACTACACCTTCCATGACTTTGGAGATTATTGGAAGCAGGGCAATTTTTTGTCGGGGTGACGCAACCACATGGTGTAGACGTACTACACCGGACGCCGGAAGTGCTAGTACCTACAACTCGACCAGAATCAAATAAAATCAATTTTAATTTAATTTATTATTTTTATGTTTCTTATAATAATATATTATTTTAACTAATGATTATATAGTTAGGCGACTGTAGGTAGTTTGCCTAAATTTCCGTAAATTTCTTTCCGTTATGTATCATTTTAATTAATGAATATAATCAAATGACTGTCGGTCATTTGCTTTATAAGTACCGTATACAGCTTATCGTTATATCATTTTAAATAACCCTTAACTGGTATGGTGAAAAATATACACATTAAAGGCATGGCGGGGTCAAATTTGACCCTTAATTTTTTATGTGAAAAATTAAAAAATAATAACACAAATTGAATCAAACATTGTATTTATTATTCTCTTTTCAATACACTAAAAAAACATCATAAAAGGATTTACGCAAAATATATACAGGGGCGTGCTGAAAAGTACATGAATTTCAATAATATTAATAAAAAAAAATTAATAGAAAATCACGAAATAAATTACTGTTTATTCTTCAGAACATCCTAAATGACAAAAAAAAGATACAGAAGGAAAAAATAGGATTAGATAAAAAAGCTAACAAACATGTTCAAGCGAGCTTTTTATCTAATCTGTACATTTACTACATCGAACCGTTTCAACACAGTGGGTCTTACAAATATGTTTATTGCATTTTATAAATACAAGGGAATGTTTGTTATTACTACGCGGACAAGTACAACATCTTGCACGTTTTGGAGCTCTTTCACGGGGCCTCTCACGAATCTCCTCTGGGATGTTGTCCACTAGTCGAATAAGCTCTTTCAATTCCCTGGGGATATTCATCATTTGGACACGTCTGACTAAGTGATCTCGTACCAGTTCTTGTCCCAAATTAATTAGAAACTTTTGATGTGTCATGACAGATCCTGGATTGGAAGAGTTGTAGAGAATATTTGAATTCACCCCAGCAATATCAATAATTCGGAAAAAAATAGCTTGCGGCCACCTTCAAAACATCAACCCCTACTTTAGTGATGTTATAGAAGTCAATTATATCTGGAAGCTTATTTGCTGTTTCCAATATTTTGTCATTGTGGTGAAAACTGGAGATTAAGCAAACTGCTCGATTTTTTTTTGGCACATATGATACTAGGGAAACGTCTTTGGTGAAACCAAATAGGGAGGAATGAACCTCTCGTTGGATATTGGGAAGGAACTCCTTAGGTAAGTCTCTCTTGTTTTTCCGCATAGTCCCAACGTAGATGAGTTTCTGTTTTTGGAGTTCTGTAAGAAGTTCCACCGAAGAAAACCAATTATCGCCTGTAACGTTACGATTGGAATTTACTACTGGCGCAACAAGAGAAAGTAGATTAAGGGTAGGAATTGCCAATTTTCTAGGATTATGAAGATTGCTTTGTTTACCCGTACAAACGAAACCATTTATAAAATAATGCATGCGAGCGTCACAAAGGCACATACTTCTCAGGCTTACTCTTCATATACATCCTAAACCTACACTTTCCTCGAAAACCAACTAGCATCTCGTCCACAGTCACGTATTCTCCACAAGAATAATTATTATGACAATTATTCACAAATCGATTAAAAATTTCAGAAATTGCTGCTAATCGGTCTCCATTTGCAATTCGTTGATCTCTAGTACTGGGGTCATCAAACCGTAGAGCTGTCAAAATAAAACTGAACTTCTTTGCTGTCATAACTGAGCGGAAAATATCACGACCTGTCCCATCGGTAGCAAAAAGTGAATTTATGTCCTCGTTGCTTGATTTGAATACTCCCGCCAAATATAAAAGACCTATGAAAGCCAGCATTTCTGTTTTATCGACATGGTTTGCAAACCATAATTTGCTTGGATATTGCTCATTTTTTCGTTTGTTTTTTCAATAATCTGATCAATGATAGGTTCATCTATAAGCAACTGAAGAGCCTCAGAAGGCCTTGTTGGCTTATTTATTCTAGCTGGTCCAGAAAGCCCTGGGAGATGGGACACAATATCTGATGCTCGAGTGCGACTTGAAGCAGGTACACGCTTTGCCCATTTTTTTCTGTTTCTTCCATAAAAATAGCCTGTCGCTGTATTGGTTTCGCCACTAAAACTAAACTCATCATGACTATACTCATCATCACTTGTATGAGTATTGCCAACAATATCTTCTGCGTCTAGTTCAATCTCCTCATCACTATATTTACTCGATTCTGAATCACTTACAATGGTTCCTGCATTTGAAAGGTCACTGTCACTATCAGTCTTTCGGCTTCCTGTTCCAACTCCCCCTGAGTCAAAGCCCTTTTCATGCCTCTTAGATTTGCCATTATGTTTATATTATTTATACGAAGAAAAGTAACGTCCAAGGTATGGCGGGGTAAAATTTGACCCAACTGACTTCTTACACCTACGTCGCGTCGGTATCCAGTCACTGGCGGCGACCACACTAAATCGTTCTATTTGTCCATATGAAGGAATAGCCTAAGCGCGGTGTTGCCAAGTGTTAAGATTTTTCTTCAAACTCGAATACAATTTTATTCGGGTCAAATTTGACCCCGCCATACCAGTTAAGGGTTAATGAATTTATAATTAAACAAGAGTAGGCCGTTTGACGCCTATCGTTTATATTCTCCTTAATTCTCGCTTCATTTATTGATCTAGCTATCTTGCTTATCGAACTTACCATTAAAAGATATTATGTTGGGGTTTGGAACCTTCGGCAACATGCACTAAAAATGAGCTTTATTCACAATACCGAAATAATTTTTTGCACTCCGCAAAAAATTGTTTCGGTATTGTGGATAAAGCTCAGTTTTAATTAAAAGATATATTTAATTTTATCTTTAGTTAGTTAGATAATTCATTAGGCTAGTGTCGGAATAGCTGATTGAGTTAATTTTTACTGTATTTGGCTGTAAAGCTCATGACAGTAATTTATTGATTTGGTAATACTGAGAACTGTTTATTGGTCTACTGATGTTGTCGCGGCACGGGAATGATTTAGATTAAGTTTGGTTGATAGTTATTTCATTTACACCTGCATATATTTACTGGCTATAAGTACACAATAAGCTTTTAGCAATATTAAGGGTATAAGGCATAGTTTAACAAGTAGTTTCTTATGTTGCTTTGATTCATTATTCTTGTAATATCGGTGGGATACCTTACCAGAGGATTTTCTTATTTGTTTAAGAGCATAACCATAACCTCAAATTGATTCGAGATAGGATTAATTGTCCTTAGAGTTGGTGCCAGTTTACATTTTAACAAGTTTACATTTTTAAATAAATAAGTTATTTGTTATGTTTATTTTGGTTTGCATTCGTCGCTGAGAATCACAGGTTGAGATTTACTAGTTGTCATTTGATTCAGTTCCTCTCTAGCCGGTGCCCGTTTTTATTTTATTCACCTAACTTAATTGTTATTTTAATTTCTCCTTTCACACTTCTGATTACCTTCCCTGACCTTTTTTTCCTCGAAATAATATCATCAAAATCTGCTAAAATTCTCAGGTTAGAAAAATGAATTTTTCTCAAAATATGCCTTCCGTGAAACCAGACATTAAAATACCTACCACTGCTTCAGTTTTATAGTTGAAGTTAAGCTTCTTTTAACCAAATTAAAAATTAAGGTGCAATTAATTTAAGTCGATTCTCTTTTTCGCCGTTACCCGCCCCGTAAACATTAAACCTACATGGCAGCAGAATGAAATCGAACTGCAGGGAAAACCATCCGAATTAATCTAATTTAAATAGCTACCTAAATCAGAATAAGTATTTTCCAGCTTTGAATCGTTTGCAACGTATCCGTTTTCCAATTTTCCCGTGCAGTTATTTCTCGTCGCTTTGAAACAAAAATGAAGCGACAAAAAGAAAAGCGAAGCTTTCGAATTTAGCTTCGGCACCGTATCTCTATCGTCTACTGTATCGGCAGAGGCGTTTCGCTTGTTACGCGGATTTTCATTATATGAAAGAGGGAATTTTAAACGATGTGAGATGTGTTTGAAGAACGTTTCCGCGGGGGTCGACGAAACAAATTTAAAATTATTAATTGCAAAAGTGAAAATCTCAAAGGGTCTGTCAGCGATGCGTGAACTGTCTAAAGCGGTAATAAATAGGGAGCAACTTCAAGGCACAATAGATTCGGCTGAAATGACAATGTCGCATTTATAGGCGACTGAAGTTTAATCACGAGGCGATTTTGAACGCTAACCTTTACCATTCTGGTTGGTTGGCAGACATCAATTGTCAAATTCCAATTGAAGTTTAATCCATTGTATTTCGATCAACTTTGTGCTTGTTCAATTTTATGGGTAATTGGTTTAGTATAAAATAGATTTTTGTGTATAGAAGTGGAGAGAGAAAGACTGCACGAAGAGGGAAGGCTAGCAAGGAGAATCTCGAATGTTACGTCGATTTAATAGTTTTTACTGCAGCTAAATAGGAAATTAATTTAACTTTTCTCACAAGCATCTGCGGATTATATATCCAAGTAAATCGTTTTTCAAAGATACTGACGCCGTAATTTTTATCATTTTCTATTAGGTAAGTGTAGGAGAAAATACCGATGAGCATCTTGGGTTAATGTCACAAGTTCATCGAGACATATCGGAAGTTACAGAGAGAAATGAATCCACAATATGAAGGATTGACAGGACTAACCTGATGCAAAAATTGCATTGCGAACCTATAGACTTACCGGAAGGAAGAGAGCATATAGTTTCTTCCTCGTATGGTTCCTATCAGTTTCGAATGTTGGCAACCATATTGGCTAGCATTATTTGAACAGTTGCTCCCGTTCTTGCTATTAACCATAATAAAATTTTCTTCCTTAAACCCTCTTTTTGCAGAATTTTTTGAAGTAGATAATATCTGTTCTCATTCCTCATGATATAATTAAAACATTTAAGTTTTCTTACATTTACATGCTTAGTTAGCATTTCCTTGTTCTTTCTTTGGGGAATTTAAGTAGTTATGATTTGATCTATCTATGAAACTTTCAGCATCCTACGATGCAGAGGCATCTCGATTTGCATTTTTGTCTCCATGGTCAAATTATTACCCTTGGATATGCAGCTCACCTGGGCCTTCCCTTTCTAAAACCTTCCCTTGGCCTTGGCATATCTTTTGAAGTAGTTGATATTATATGTCCTCACTTCGCAGATTTCTTTATTTTATAGTGTGTATTTGGTATTTTCTTGTATCTTTTCATTCTATTGGAAATTTCAGCAGTTGTAATTTGATCTAAGTGTGAAACTTTCAGCAGCGTACGACATAGTCGCATCCCGCATTGCATTTTTGTCTCCATGGTCAACCTATTCCTCTTGGATATGCAGCTCACCTGGGCCTTCCCTTCCTAAAACCTTCATTTTGCAAATATTTCGAAGCAGATGATATTTGTCCTCACTCCTTAGTTTTCTTAATTTTATTATTTTTATTTCATATTTCCTTGTTCCCCTTTATTCCTTGGGACATTTCAGTAATTGTGATGTGATCTATCTATGAAACTTTCAGCATCCAACGGGGCAGACGCATCTCGATTGATGGTCAAACTATTGCTCTTGGATATGCATCTCACCTGGACCTTCCCTTTCGAAAACCTTCTCTCGGAGGATCCTTTGAAGTAGATGATATTTGTCCTTACTCCTCAGCTTTCTTACTTTTACTATTTTAAGTATTTCCTTGTTCCTATTCATTCCATGAAAAATTTCAACATTTGTGACGCAATCTATAGGATTTTTAGCATCCTACGGTACGGCCCCATCTCGAAGGTCTTTAATTTGTTACTTGCTGCCTCAGTTAACGTTCATGATTGCATCTCACATAATGGGGAAATTGCATTTTTATCTCCATGATCTTGTTGTGGAATGCTGTTCTGGCCCTTCCAATTCCAGTTTTGATCTAGCTAAAGTGACTTCATTGGTTATTAATATCAATCTCGAGATAAGAAAATTTAGTGGCCTGTTCTAATGGTCTTTGATTAATTGTGTAGTCGACTTGCTAGATGGCTTTTGACTATTAATTTTGATTGTTAATAGTAATATCCAGGGTAGAAGAGTTGTAGTTCTTATATGCAGTCCGCAAATATTACCGTATCATAGGCATGCCTGATAATATTTATCTATTCTTGTTGATTGTAGATTGCTAGGGAGTCGTTTCGGTTTTGTGCATGGGTATACAACTTAATTTGCGTCCAAGGGCGTAGGCTTCTTCTAAACAAAGCTGTTTCCTTGGGCGTAGTTGACTCACTTCTTGAAGTGATAGCTGTACTCCTTCAAGGTACTTGAGCCTTTTGCAGAGTTGGGTTGGACATTGTCAGAGTAGATGTTCTGCGGTTTCAGTTGCATTATTGCAAAATCTGCATTGGTCGTCTTCTGCTTTGCTTCTTGCCTTTAGGTGGTATTTTACCGGGCAGGGTGCAGTGAGCAGTCCGGCGACAGTTCTAATATATGCTCTGTTCATATCTAAGGACGGTTCTGCTGTTTTCGCAAAGATGGTGATAAACCTTTTCACCTGTCTTAGTCCTGTATTGCTCCTGCAGTAGGACGACAGTTAGTCTTTCTCCCATTTGTTTAGTTTCTAGGTGATGTGGCTCTTCATAAGGCCACAGTTGGGCTCTCGACCATAATATGATATTCCAGTTCCTTCGCTCGCAAAGCAGTCAATGGCCAGGAACCCACATTAAAGTTATTTGGTTTCTTTTTATAAACGCGATAAGAATGGTTTTTCTAGGATTTAGGGAGAGTCCCTCCCCTTTGCTCCAATTCTTGATCTTTTCTTCGTTCAACATATCTATTTCTACATGGGCTTGTTCAAAAATTGTTCTAAGTAGATGCTCCTCGTAAATTGATCCTCATCTGTATTTTCTTCCTCCCATCTTACAGTTACCGATTGACTCTAATACAAGTTATTTATAAGTCTCAGACATTTATTCAATTATTAAATATTTCTCACGACTTTTATTTAACATCTTCTGATGTTGAATATCGTCAAACGCTTTTTGATGATTCAGAATACAGGCAAAGATGTCGCAATAGTTTACTCTCTCAGTTTACTCAGTTTATTCACATAATTTACAATAGTTTTACAATACAATAAATTGCAACATTTACAATTTCAGCTACTTAAATGGGTTATTGCACCTAGATTACTAGCAATCTGTAGTGCTTCTCATATGCTAATTGCGTTATTTCTGAAGCAAATTCCTGTAAGAAATATTTAGTATTTGCAAGATAGACCTAGAAATATTTATTTGAGTTGACGTTACAAAAACGTTGGATACAAGTCACTAAAAACTGAAAATTAATGACGAATTACGAAACGTACGTAACGGGTTGAGGAGAGTCTGAACTCCAACTTGTCCAGGGAATAGAATATGAGAGGCAATCAAAGGCCTTGCTTAGATATCACAATACAACGGACCGCAATCAATCCTCATCGAGGCCATTCACTACTTTAAGAACAGCCTGGATGGTTTTATAAAACCATACGGATTTTCAACCAAAACTCTATTTATTGAAGTTGCTTTCAAAGCGTTCCAAAAATGGCACAATTGGGTTTGTCTGCAATTATTATCTATAAGGTTCCTCCTATAGCTCTTTTTAAAAAATGATAACTCCTTAGGTACTTACGTTTAAAAGCTCCGGAAAAATCAGAAAAAAAAATTTGGTCCAGAAATAAGTCACAATTTGGAGTTCAACCCAGACTATGCCCAAAACAGAGCATTCTGCTTTTGCTTGCATCCACGGACAGACGCCAACATCACGAACGGACGGAATACCTGCCATCGTGTTAAAAAACTGCGCCAACGAATTAACACCCGTTTCTTCAGGCTTTTTTCTCTGTCTTACGGAAAAGGGATTTACCCATCTTCTTGGAAAGTCGCTCGAGTGCAACCTGTTCCAAAAAAAAGGCAAGAAAACCACGTCCTCAAACTATCGCCCAATTGCCTTGCTTCCAATAATCTCCAAAGTCATGGAACGTGTAGCCAATCAGCAACTACTCAAGTATCTCGAGAACAACAGAATAATCAGCGATAATCAATACGGCTCTCGCAAAAAGAGATCGACGGGAGATATATTGGCCTATGTCACTCATATTTGGAGTAGGGCAATTGAGAACTACGGAGAGTCTCGAGCGATTGCGTTGGATATTTCGAAGGCATTCGACAGAGTTTGGCATGACGGACTGCTCAATAAACTGCCGTCCTTCGTACTGCCAGCCTCTCTCTGCAGTTGGCTTGCCAGTTTCCTTAAGAACCGATCTCTGCATGTTGCACTTGATGGACACATCTCAGACATATTCACTATTGTCGCGGGCCTGCCTCAGGGTTCAATACTTTCACGAACTCTGTTCTTCATCTATATTAATGACCTGCTGACCAAAACGATTAATCCTGTTTACAGTTTTGCAGATGACAGTACCATTGTCTCCCAATTTAGATCAGAGAAACCTTTACCAGCGACTGAGACCTATCACCCCAGACAGGAGCAGATTACAGCAATTATTCGAGACCTGGAGAAAGTTCAAACTTGGGGCGACAGAAATTTGGTCCAGTTCAATGCAGCAGATACCCAAGCATCTTCGTCAATCAGAAGCCCAGAAGGTCGGTGCGCTATTTCACAACATAAAGCTGTATACACCGCAGCAGTCGCATCGTGTTTAGAATATTGCTCACACATCTGGAGTGCCGCACCAAAGCACATCCTAAAGCTGCGGGATTCCATTCGGGAGGGAGCTGTGCGTCTTGTCGGCAACCCGGAGTTGACCCGGAATCTGGTTAGTCTGGAACACCGCAGACATGTGGCCGAGATGTCCCGAGATACTTTCACGATAGATATTCCCAGGATTTGGCCCGCCGGATTTGTCTGGCGCACTGCATCACTGCGGAACTCACTCCCAGGGAGTCTGTTTCCCCCTAACCTTTAGTCTGTGTGCCACTACAAAAAAAAATTAGCTCAAATCTTACGAGGGTTGACCGTTATTTTTAGTTCGCAATTTGGCTATTTTTATTGTCTACCTTATGATTTGTGCGGCAATTTGGAATCACCAGTAATCGTTATTTGAGGTTGTCGATTAATTCACGATTGTACCAGAAATTGTTGAACTGCTCCAATATTGCCAACACTATTACGTTTCTTTCATATTACACTCTTTATCAACAAGCTTCCACTAATTTGTTGATTTAGAATTGAATAAAAACTTATCGTACGAGATCATCTTGGCAACATCAATGATCTGTCAATACGCTAAATATTCAGAAGGAGATCTGGACAGATTTGCTATTATTTTTGAAGTGAAACTCTGATAAGTAAGCTCGTGAACGCGTTACAAAAACTTTATGAAATGTTATAAAATATGTGAGGCAAACGTTATTATCTTCGTCTCTTCCACGTTATCCGCGTCTTACTGTTCTACCTTTCTGAGACAAGAATCGATCGCCGAACGGCCGGTGTTTAGTGTATAGTATGTTCTACCATTCATGTCAGCGAATCTGCATAAAACAAAAAACTATTTTATATCTAACATCTGGTCAAATATAGATAGGGGGAGTTATACGTTGTATACCTAAGGCACCTAAGGCACTCTAAAAGTCTGTAGTCTATTCTCCGTTTCTCTTCTGGCATGTTAAAGCAAAGTGTATATGATTCCAAACCGTGCCTACATTATCTACATTTTATTATGAAGCAGTATGCAATGATTAATAAAAAATTAAATATATGGGAGGATATACATATAAAAATAATGTAACCAGCAAATTTTGTAGGTGACGTAAATCTGGAATAGCTGAGGACGTGACAACCCTGTAAGGTGAGTGGCGCGCGACGCGGCGGCACAGGGAGTCATGAAGTAATCTAATAAAGATAAATATATGTTATGTAATTATGATAACTATACTGGCAAAGGTTTAAGGCGTAAGGTGAAAAATATTAGTGGCTGTAATAATATTGGCGAAATAAAACGAATTAGTAAAAAGTGGTGATTACAATAATAGTTAGCTCTTTTACGGAAAGGCTTTCAAATTATTTAAAATCGAAACAAGATCTGAACAAAATGATTTTGATACCTGAAACTGATTTAGATCATAAGCAGATTTAGGACTTGAACATTTTCTTTTAATGTATAATTTAAAACTATTTTCAAATGATCCGTTGCAGCTCTGCCTGCACCCAATACTTACAATCCTTCCAGAAAAGTATCAGTTGATTACGCTCAAACTACCATCCATTATGTTTCAGTATTCCGTTGAATGACATGTTATTACGACGATGCATACTGAATACATGCCTTCGATAGAAATGGCCGGATTTTAAAACAACTCGAAAAATTCCAATATTTTGCCGACTCGATTGGTACATCTTTAGAGAAAAGTAGATTGTAGGACGTCGAACGATATAAACGATGACAGGAATAGTTCCAATCAGGGGATTGCCCGCAAATTGTTTTCGAGATATTGGTAAATCGCGCAATTCGCCGCAAGTGTTGGTGTTGCCTGGAAATATTTTGCCGAGCTGAACGATAGAGAAATAAATAAGGTTCGGAATTGAAGAGGAAATACCTAACTTTACCTGGAATTACCGTTTAATTTTAAAGGGTACGTTGAGTGGCCCTAGAGCAAAATTGCTGGTACAAACGATGGAATTATTTTCTGAACTAGCTCAACAGCGTTGCTCAACTACATACCTTAGATTTGTTTTGCTCTCACGTGAAAATTATCTGTAATCAAATAAAAATTAAAATTTCCAAAAGATTGATTTCTACAAAACCGACCTACCCGAAAATTTTATCGAGGTTATAAATATGTTCTGAAAAATTTATATTAGCTCAGTAGAGATAGAAGGATATTTCTGCTGCCAGCTGTCACTACCACGTTAATGAGTGGGTCAATTTTTATGAAGTGACATCTGTCAAAATGTGCGCATGTGGTATCTGTAATCTATGATCCATGATGTGCATGATTTTTAGAATGTCGCATGTATCAATGCGCGCCTACCTGGCATGCATCACTTTGGATTTAGTATACGTAATTTTCTATCCACGAAGGCTGTGAACGTGAAAGAATTTTCTGGGATGGTTGTATACTCAAAATATGTATAATCCATATTGAAGCGGCCATTTGTAAAAAAACAGCTAATAATTGTTGTAAAACTAAATAAAATTATATATTTCACAATCTTTTGGCTGTTTCCATAATTCGGTTATTTCCATGAAACCTACGTCAAAAACGCCAACCTTGCCCCAAAACCGAAACCGTCGTTTCGCGAAATAACGTTTTCCAAACAAAAATATAGCTCGAATATCCGTTTCCCGGACTATAGAATTACTAAAATAACTGAGCAAATATCTGAAATATGAAATATTCAATTCCTCTTGTATAGTGTTTTCTCAAATAACATAAAATCTCCGACAGGAAATACGAATTTCGTCTTTGAAAGAAAAATATATATGTCTATTGATAAAAATGCTTATTCTGATGGCAAAGGAATGCAACGCATATATCTGCAATTTTAAAAGGGATGTTTTTTTTTATCGCCCTTTCAAGGAAATGTTTGCTTTTTTTTGTCCATTATTATCTCATAGGCGCCGAAGCTTTTTAAATTCTAGGGCATTCTGCATCGTTATCTTAGAAAGGGGTGGATTTAGAAATCTACTTAGAGAGGGCTGAAAATTTTTAGAACCGCACACAAACATTTTCGCAGCGCATTTGCCATTTTATCATAGCTACACCTTTTTTTAAAACATTTAAAAATGAGACAAAAGATTTTTAAAAATATCTTTTTTTATCGCCGCTACCTAAAGTACCATTATTTTAACTGTTTCAAAGAAACAAAAGGGTTAAAAGAAATTATTTAAAATGCTAAATAAACGTTTTACTTTGCAGATTAATTACATTTATTATAACATTTATTATAAAGAAACATACAAATATCGTGTGTAACTTTTTCTGTAAATTAATAAAGTTTGAAAGCAAAAACAACTTGAAAGTTTTCAGGTTAATACGTTGAAAAGTCATGTACAACATTGTGTTTCCCTGAGCAATATTACTCCACATCCATTCTTTGTTCTTTACTACTAAAAATACCCTAAATTTTACATTAAAACCAATACAAGAAAAAGCTCTCACATTACTATAAACCAATCAGTTAAGCATTTTACGTCAAAAACCTTCTATTTAGAACCCACGCTAACAATACGTAAAAATCACATAAAAACATCATTAGGGGTACTTATCAATGCTCAAACTGCACCTCTGGTACTTTTTTACGAATTCCAAAAACTTTCGGCAACAGCTTTACGAAACTTCTACAATTTTTGGTTACTCTAACACGAAGTCTTAACACCTAATTATCAATTATAACATTACGTTTCTGTAGTAACAAAACTTCCGTATACACTATACATTTTTTAACAATAAAGAAATGCGTTCAAAATTATTAATATTATTATTGTTTAGAGGATATCGAAATTTTCGTGAACGTTAAATAGCGATAAAAATATTATATATAACTTATGGCTAATCACTGTTTTTATACTAATGTGCTTTATAATATAAATGACGCACCTCTTTAGCCACTTGTTATATAAAATACTATTATTACAGCTAGAGGTGCACAAGCTGTAATAAAAAAAATAAGCTTATAAAATTATAACATTTACTCCAGATTAATTTTCTTATATAATTTTCGGGTTTTCGTTGAGTAAGATTCATTTGAGATGTACGGAAAAAAATCATGAAACCTTTTTATTAATGTGTTTATAAAACATTTAATATTTTTCATCTCTTGTGTCCTATATTTTCCACGCATTTTCCCTTTCTGTAGGCGACTAATTAACTGATGGATTTATTACTTAAACAAAATAAATCTCCTATTTGACTTATTTGTCTAAATAAATAACATATTTGATCATTAGACCATGTCAAATATTGTATGGATTTTAAAACATCTGCAAGGGAAAGTATGTGGGCAAGTCACCTGCGAACAAACAACCATGAAAATAATGTCATCATCACAATAAATATGGAATCGAAATTATTAAATCTGCATTTCAAAAACTCATAATATCGTATAGGATTTCAGCAAATGAATTTGCAGTAGATATTAAAACATTTTTTAATACAATGTTGAATAAAATTGTGTCTGTAATTGAAGCCGAACTTAAAAGACTAACAACACTAAAATTAAACATGGAATTATTTGGGTCATATTTCAATCCGACTAGTAACGATTATGATGTAAAAGTCCTTTAACACAGCTCTCCATATTGTCTGTAGCAGTTCAGATTTATTACATATTTTAGAAGAAATGGTGCAAACCATAGACAGAAAATCTGATGAACTAGCAGAACGTAATTCAGGTAAATCATTTTCTTTTGTTGAATAATTATCATATAAAAAAATAGGAAAAATTGCATATTTATCCGTATCTGAACGCCGTTCTACTATAAAAGTCTATTGAAAATATCATAGAAACTGAATTTGAAATTTTGTTGCAAACTGAGTAGTACATTTTGTACTCATCCATATAATTTTCTTCGTATGGTTCAGTCCACTTAAAAACACGCCTTGTCTTAAGCATTTACTTCTTTCAACACGTTTTAGTTGTCAGTAAAACAGAACTATAAATACGCGTTGTTTCTAATTCAAGTTATTAAAAGCAATTCAAAATAACCTTGCAAAGTTTTTACTCTCACCAGTTACAATTTTGGGTAATTACCGGCGTCATTTTTATTCTCCTGTCATTTAGTTCGATTTCTTATTATCAGACTATAACATTATGAAATTTTATTACAAAGAGAAGCGGCACGTGTTGTCGGTGACATTAAGCACTGGAAACAGGAGAAATGTTGCCTGAAAAGTAATCTTTATGGGTTAGTTATTAGTTATTAGAAATTTTCTCAAATTTTTCAGTTAGATGTAAAATATGTAATTTGCATAAAAAAAGGCAAATTGTGCAAAATGCGCATTTGTTTAAATCTAATAATTTATCTCAAGATGGAGAGTGACATTAAGCATTGGAAACCGAGAAATGTTGTTTGAAAAATAAGCTTTATGGGTTTGTTATTAGTTATTAGAAATTTTTTCTATATTTTAAGTAATATGTAAAAAACGGTAACTTGCCTAAAAAAATGCAAATTGTGCAAAATGCGTATTTGCTTAAGTCTAATAATTTATCTAAAGATGGAGAGTGACCTTAAGCACTGGAAACCGAGAATTTTTTCTTGAAAATAAGCTTTATGGGTTAGTTATTAGTTTTTAGAAATATTCTTAAATTTCTCAGTAATATGTAAATAACTGTAACTTGCCTAAAAAATGCAAATTATGCAAAATGCGTATTTGCTTTAGTCTAATAATTTATCTCAAGATGGAGAGTGACATTAAGCACTGGAAACCGAGAAAAGTGGCGTGAAAAATAAGCTTTATGGGTTAGCTATTAGAAATGTTCTCAAATTTCTCAGTAATATGTAAAAAACTGTAGTTTGCCTAAAAAAAAGCAAATTTTGCAAAATGCGTATTTGCTTAAGTCTAATAATTTATCTCAAGTTCGAAAGTAAAATTAACCACTGGAAACCGAAAATTTTTTCTTGAAAAATAAGCTTTATGGGTAGTTATTTTAGAAACTTTCTTAAATTTCTCAGTAATATGTAAAAAACTGTAATTCGCCTAAAAAAATGCAAATTGTGCGAAATGCGTATTTGCTTAAGTCTAATAATTTATCTCAAGTTGGAAAGTGAAATTAAGCACTGGAAACCGAGAAATTTTTCTTGAAGAATGAGCTTTATGGGTTAGTTATTAGTTATTAAAAATTCTCTCAAATTTCTCAGTAATATGTAAAAAAATTAATTTGCCTAAATAATTGCAAGTTATGCAAAATGCGTATTTGCTTAAGTCTAATAATTTATCTCAAGATGGAGAATGACATTAAGCACTGGAAACCGAGAAATTTTACATGGAAAATAAGTTTTATGGATCAGTTATTAGAAAATCTTTCAAATTTCTCAGTAATATGTAAAAAACTGTAATTGGCCTAAAAAAATGCAGCCTAATAATTTATCTCAAGATGGAGAGTGACATTAAGCACGGGCACGAGACATTTCGCTTAAAAACTAAGCTTTATGCGTTAACTATTAGATATTAAAAATGTTCTCAAAGTTCTCATCAATATGTAAAAAACTGTAACTTGCCTTAAAAAACGCAAATTGTGCAAAATGCGTATTTGCTTAAGTCTAATAATTTATCTCAAGTTGGAAAGTGAAATTAAGCGCTGGAAACCGAGAAATTTTTCTTGAAAAATAAGCTTTATTGGTTAGTTATTAGTTATTAGAAATTCTCTCAAATTTCTCAGTAATATGTAAAAAATTTAATTGGCCTAAAAAAATGCAAGTTATGCAAAATGCGTATTTGCTTAAGTCTAATAATTTATCTCAAGATGGAGAGTGACATTAAGCACTGGAAACGGAGAAATTTTGCATGGAAAATAACCTTTATGGGTCAGTTATTAGTTATTAGAAACTCTCTCAAATTTCTCAGTAATATGTAAAAAACTGTAATTTGCCTAAAAAAAATGGAGTCTAATAATTTATCTCAAGATGGAGAGTGACATTAAGCATTGGCACGAGACATTTTGCTTAAAAAATAAACTTTATGCGTTAGCTATTAGATATTAAAAATGTTCTCAAAGTTCTCATCAATATGTAAAAAACTGTAATTTGCCCCTAAAAACGCAAACTGTGCAAAATGCGTATTTGCTTAAGTATAAGGCCTGTTTCACACATACACGGCGACCGCGCAAACGGCGCCATTTGAACGGTGCTGTTCCATTATGTTACCGCACACACGGCTCCGGTGCATGTGAAAGCACTCATTATTTCATGCATCCTTTAGCCGTTTAAACGGCGCCGTTTGGACGGCCACCGTGTATGTGTGAAACAGGCCTAATAATTTATCTCAAGTTGGCAAGTGAAATTAGGCACTGGAAACCGAGAAATTTTTCTTGAAAAATAAGCTTTATTGGTTAGTTATTAGTTATTAGAAATTCTCTCAAATTTCTCAGTAATATGCAAAAAATTTAATCTAAAAAAATGCAAGTTATGCAAAATGCGTATTTGCTTAAGTCTAATAATTTATCTCAAGATGGAGAGTGACATTAAGCACTGGCACGAGACATTTTGCTTGAAAAATAAGCTTTATGCGTTAGCTATTAGATATTAGAAATGTTCTCAAAGTTCTCATCAATATGTAAAAAACTGTAACTTGCCTTAAAAAACGCAAATTGTGCAAAATGCGTATTTGCTTAAGTCTAATAACTTATTTCAAGTTGGAAAGTGAAATTAAGCACTGGAAACCGAGAAATTTTTCTTGAAAAATTAGCTTTATGGGTTAGTTATTAGTTATTAGAAATTCTCTCAAATTTCTCAGTAATATGTAAAAAAATTAATTTGCTTAAAAAATTGGAAGTTATGCAAAATGCGTATTTGCGTAAGTCTAATAATTTATCTCAAGATGGAGAATGGCATTAAGCACTGGAAACCGAGAAATTTTACATGGAAAATAAGCTTTATGGGTCAGGTATTAGTTATTAGAAATTCTCTAAAATTTCTCAGTAATATGAAAAAAAATTGTACTTTGCGTAAAAAAATCTAGTAATTTGTCTCAAGATGGAGAATGACATTAAGCACTGGTACGAGACATTGTGCTTAAAAATTAAGCTTTATGGGTTAGTTATTAGTTATTATAAATTGTCTCAAATGTCTCAGTAATATGTAAAAAACTGTAATTTACGTATTTGCTTAAGTCTAATAATTTATCTCCTGATGCAGAGCGGAAATTTTAAGATCATTTCCGGCAATATTTGAGAAAATTTTGAAAATATTCCAAATATTATTAAAAACAAAAACACTTAAAGAACTAAACAACTAAAATAAATTATTATGCAGAATTAGGTGCATTCAAAAGCATACATTGAAGAGCAAAAACATGTCTCAAATTAACAAATATGAACAAAAAAATTATGTTTGGGAATCAAAATTCACGCCTAAAGCTAGCAAGATCGCAAAGAGACATCTTTATCGCCCTCATCATAATCGATAAAAGCAGGCACGGTCTCTAGTGCATTTGGTGATGATTTTCCTTCGGTTTCATTTTCATAATTACCATCACCATCAATAATTTCTTCATGTCCATTAACTTCTTCCATATTTTCTTCAACAATCACGACCTTGACAAAAATTAAAATTTATCTGTGGCACTTTTTAATAAGTTTTTGTTGTGAGAGACGTAGAATAGTTTAGCTGCACTGTCTCTTTTTTCCCAAATACTGCTGAAAAAAGCTGTCATAATCAAGCATCTTTTGGATAATATAGATGTCGCCAGCTATGATAATATGTAAGTATTTATAATGCCCTTTTATGACAATTCTGAACTTACCCAAAATCATATGAATTTAATTTATACTTCTCTTTCTTTTCTCTTTCACGTCGTCAAGATATTAATGATCGAATCGTTAGTCTTCATTTGTTGCATGATCTTAGTCATCGAGTCACTGTCTTGGCGTGTTTAATTGATTTTCGTGACCCATAATATAGCCGTATTTGTATAGTAAATATATCTAATTTACTGGTCCTAATTGTAAGCTAATAGCCAATAGCCATATCCAATCCGTTCGGTCAGAAACGGAGAATATGATTTGGTGATTAATGATTATTAATATTAATATATGTTATTCCGCGGTCAAAATAGAATAATATACCATTCAATGCCATATGCCATATATTAGTGTTATTGGGTGATTAATCACTCTATGCACGGCCATAATATTATTGGGCGTAATAGCTGAAATTTCCACGCAAGCTGCTGCAGATAAATGTGTTTAAAACGTAGTTAAAAGTTAGCATGCGATATCTACCTTGGCCCTAAAAACGTTACATTAGTTTAATCCGCCCTTTTTTAAACGAGACGGGAGTTGCTTCGAATTCGACGTCTTTGCACCCAGTTTTGGAGTCACTGAAAGAATTGTTAAACTCAAATTAATAGAATTAATAATTATATTATTTTTTAAATTTGTAACCAGCCATTGCTACTTATGTTAAGTGTGGCGTATTGTCGATTTTCAGCTGCAAACTTCTTCTATTCATTCTTCGGAGATGTATGGCTTTTTTTTTTGATATTTGGCCCCATTTAAACCAGGCTGGGAGGAAGAACCGGGTTCTATCCAGCTTATTTCTACGCTCTTGCATTGAGCTTATTAGAATTGAAAGGATGTTAAATGGAGCTTGAGCCTCTGTGTCCACTGGTTTCATTTTTTATATTCACCGTGCCTCATTTTTATCCGACTCAGAACTAGAAACGATATAAATAGTCCATTTGTCTTCGATAATGCTCGCGACGAATATGGTGGAATTTCAAATAGACGTCTGGTTGAATTTCAGAGTCTTATTTCGTTTTTCCAATAAAATTTCACGCGAACTTATTAGAAAAAGAAGGCGGTTGCTATTCTACTATGGAGGCTAAGTGCATCTCCTTGTATCTCCTTCTATCAACAGTTTGTTTTTTTTTACCTAAAAATCTTACAAAAGCTGCTGCTACAGCAATTTCAGCTCCAAACTTTTTTTTGCGATATTTTTGCAATTTAATGATTTTTGTAGATCTAATCCTGCTTGGTGGTAACATAATATATAATCACCAAATCCCTAAACCTAAAACCATTTTCTCTCTCCTCTGAGTCTTAAAAACCCATTTGGTTCATCTTATATTAAAAAATTTCACGCTTCCCATCGATTTTTAATCGATTCAATTTACAACTCGAAAACTAGAAACTGCCTCAACAGGTAATTTATTCTTGTATTACATGTCGGTTTTAATTAAGGTAAACGTTAGGCGAGAATGAAAAGTTAATTAGCAGTTGTGATGAGGTGTGTCTACTTATGGCTTCTAACGAACGAACATCAACTTCTTGGTTCGTTTGTATTGAAATGTGATTAACTTTGCCGATATTTTTAATAGGAAAAATATGTATACGATTATCGATATATTTTGATTGAAGCAATTATCGGCTTTTTCATAATTAAAACGGGTACGGAGGGTATAATTTTTTATTTCGAGCTGTCTCTAGTGGACAAGAAATTGATAATTATATTGATAAATACGAGCATATGGATGATATTATATCGGCCGCTACCAGAAACTATTTGAGCATTACAAATAATTTTTGCTGAAGAAAACTACTTTTTATCTTAAACTCCATGACGTCGCTAATCTGGCATTACAGGAGAACATGTAAGTAAAATTAAGTTCTAATATGGTTCGTTATTTCTAACAATAATTGGCTAGCATTTTCTGTCATATAATACTAAAATACACTGACGATGACGGGTATACACCGAAACTATATTAGTAAAGTTTGGACAGTTTCATCCTAATGTTGTAAAAGGGACACTAAATGGACATACGCCTTTTTGTTAGATTTCTCTCGCGGCGGCATGTCAGATACGCCCAGATGGATATATGCAAAAATTACAATGGGTATAAAATGCAAATAAAAGCAGCTGGATCTTCTAATGAACTTAAAATATTTATATTGAAAAGAAACACACTTATTCCAAAAGAATGGGGTAATAGAAGCAACCTAAAATTATGTAATTATAACATTAAAAATAAAAATCTGAAAAATGACTGAAAAATTCACTAGGTAAAACAAGAAATAGCTTAACATCCTATTCTGAATGAAAATAATACATTTTTTGAACTTAAACAATATTAGCTCTAATTATTATTATGAGAGATCCCTGAAAAAATGTTTGAAAAAGTTCATCTGGTATCACTGGTGTATGTCCTCCACAAAGTTGAACGAGGTCATTGTATTTTTTGCATCCAATTTGATGGGATCCAAAGCATTTCGCCTTAAAGATACTGTACCGTAAAGTGGGGTTATTTTGCTGCACTTTTAAATGAAATAAGCCAAATGCTGTGAGAGAAAGTAAAAGCATTTTGATAAAATTCCAAAATTTGTAGCAGATGGTAAAAATATGTTTTTAAAATAGTTGAAAAAAAGTGAAAAAATGTCTTTCTAAGTATTTAGTTTTTTTTAATTAAAAGTGGCGCAAACCATACCAATTCGGAAGGCAACTTTTCTCCATCAATAACTGAAAAACTCAATAGGCAAAACTAGAAATACCTTAACATCCTATTCTGAAAGAAAAAAATATTTTTTTTTAACTTAAACAATATTAGCTCTATTTATTATTATGAGAGATCTCTGAAAAATTTTTGGAAAAGTTAATCTCGTATCAATGATGCACGTCCTTCACAAAGTTGAACGAGGTCATTGTATTTTTTTGCATCCAATTTGATGTGATCCAGGTCATTTCTCCTTACAGACAATGTACCGTAAAGTGGGGTTATTTTGCTCCACTTTTAAATGAAATAAGCCAAATGCTGTGAGAGAGGGTACATGTAAATTGGTTCCCAAACTAAGAAGGGTCAAAAATAATTTGTAAATTGGTTCCTAATATTTTTGGTTGACTTGATCTTTATGTGTAAATTGGTTCCCAACATTTTTTGTTTACCTGACCTTTATGTGTAAATTGGTTCCCGAGATTTATCGAATAAAGCACGGTTTGATTTTTATAGATCTGTTTATTATACAACATAGTGTTTTACATTTAAAATAGCAACTAATACAAAATAATAACTTTCATAATTTCAATCTTTAGTAGGTAACAGCACAGCAAAAAGAAACACATTTAATAATATGTTGTCGACTAATTTCCTTTCTTCAATAAGATTTTATCATTTTTTCTGTAAATTTTTGGCGGTTCTTGACTTTACCATTATGTATTTTAGCCGTAATATTGACGCTTTGTAATTTTACATAATTTTCAGTTTGAAATTCTTTAAGTTTTTGTGTTTTATAAAAAGACGCATTGAAATATTTGTGAGAGGACTCACAGGCATTAGTAGTGCACGTAAGTTCAGCTGAGTGCTGATCCCAAAGGTAAGGTGGAAAGAGAGAATCTTGTGTTATATAATTATCTACTAAATAATCCGAATACTTTTGAACATTTTCGTCTGTTGGTGCTATCGCAAGTAAATCAAAAACAAAGCAGTCGCTAACATCATGAGGACTTAAAAATGTACGACCAAAAGTCATTCGTAACCATCTACCAATTTCAGAATGTTTGTTTCTATATTTGGGTGTAAGGCCGTATTCTTGAATATTTCTATACCACGACTGGGCAAGGTGAAACCGACACCCGATTATTTCTACTGAAGGAAAAATTTGCACTACTGCTTTACGGATGGCTTGCTCAAAATCAATAACAATTTTCGAAATTCTTAATGTAATACCACTATCCATACAAATATTGATTATTAAGTTGAACAGATTTTTATACGTTTCTGTTCACTTATTTGGTAACAATGAAAAAAGTAATGGAATATAATGTAAAGTAAAAAACTGGCAGAAAAACTGTGTGCCAAAATGTACCATCATCTAAATAAATATGTGTCAGTAACAAGTTTGGATGTTTGCCTTGTCAAGGAAGTCAAAAGTTTCCTGGATGTTTTTCGGTAAACTTGACTGCATTTTTCTACGAACAGTCTAGTCTTTGGACATAAGCAACGTCAGATGTAACAATTGTGGATGGCAGATTTTCTTGAAGCACTCTGCGAATAATGTTGGCAGGTTTTTCGGATAGGTGCTTTACAGCTTTTCGTTTGCAAGCAGTATTAACGATTTCACGGGATAAATAAGTATATACGGTAGGTTCACTCGAAACAAATTTCCAATTTCGCCGACAGTTTTTAGCTTCGAAGTGAATCCGGATCAATCTCGTTCGCGGCCAGCGGTGGCTACACTACGAGGGAGAATTTACGGTCAGTGTGCAAATGCCTTGATATTCTGTACTGTTGTGTCGCGTTGAATTAAATAATTATTAAGGTCGCTACAATGGCCAGATATTGTTGTGCGGATAATTGCATTATAAAAGTGGGTGAAGGATTATAATTTTTTAGATGCCCCAAAGACCCTATCAGGTAAGATTTATAATAATTTTTTAATAATATGCAGTTTTCAATTACACGTATAATCGGTTTAACAAATATGTCTTTATTAAAATTCTGTTATTTACCTAAATTTGGATAAAGGCAATAGTGAGAAAAGAAAACAAGTTCGGCAAACGTCACCAGTAGCGTGAGCAAAAATCCGTTTAAGTTTTAATAATTGCGAATTTTTACATTGAAAATGTTTCTATTATCCTAGTAGGTATAGGGTCTCAAATCGTGAAAAAGTGCATGCTACATTTGACACATGACATATGACGTATAGAGATCGTGTTAGTTTATTTACTAAACCTAAATTTGATTTATAAGGTATCGGAATGGATAAAAATGACTAAAATAAATTGGAACTAACTGAAACTAACCGAAAGTTGATTGAATGACTAACCAAAACTCGCCAAAAGTAACCAATACGGGCTTAAACGTACCGATACAGGCTACAAAAATTAAAGTAAGTTAAAACTAACCAAAACGAACGGAATTTTAACGACTAACCAAATCTAACCAAAAACATTAAAATAAATTGGAACTAACTGAAAGTAACCGAAAAATGATTGAAAAACTAACCAAAAGTAATTAAAAGCACCAAAAAGAGCTAAAACGTATCGGAACAGATTAAAAATATTAAAGCAAGTTGAAACTAACCCAAAGTAACCGAATTTTGGCGACTAACCAAAATCATTAAAATTGGTTATAAAGTATCGGAATCGGTTCAAATGACTAATATAAATTGAAACTAACTGTAATGTTAGTTGTCACAGCTGATGGAATCCAACCAAGCGTTAAGAAAGGGAAAAATTTCGAATTATTACCGAAGATATGAAAAAAAAGAATGCGCAATCCTGACACTTGGAAACGAAAAAAAGCGGCAATATTGAGAGGAAAGGGCGAAGAGTACGTTTCACAAAACGGAAAAGTTATGCAGAAAAAAGTAATAAAGGAAGGGGTCCTCTGCAAAGAAAACTGTCGCATGAAATGCAGTGAAAAATTTAGTGCTGAAGATAGAGAAGTAATTTTAAGCAAGTTTTATGGATTGGATGTAAATGCTAAAAATGCTCTAGTATTTAAAAGCATTCAAATTTTACCAGTTTCTCGCCATCGATCGACCAGGATATCATCAAAAAAATACACCTTCAAATATTCAGTAACATATAAGAAACAACTTATTCGAGTGTGTAGGGACTCATTTTGCAACTTATATGGAATTGGCAGAAAAAGAGTAGAAATAACACAAAATTTACTAAAAAATGGTTATCCGATCCCATCACCAGATAAGCGAGGACGTCATACAAATCGTCCTAGGAAGATAGATGACGATGTAGTACAAAATATTGTGAATCACATGAATCAGTTTCCTGCTGAAGAATCCCATTACTCTAGGAATAAGAACCATAACAGAAAATACCTCTCTCCTTTACTCAATATCACTCGACTACACCAGCTTTATATTGAACAATGTAAAGGAGAAAAAATGGATGACAAATATAAGGTCAAGGTTTCATTCTACAGACACATTTTTGAAACCAAATTTAATTTGTCCTTCGGGCTCCCAAAAAGTGACACTTGTAGTGTGTGTGATGCTGGAGAAAAATCGCAAGAACACTAAGAAAACTATGAGTTTGCTTTTAAGGCACAAAAATTAGACCGAACAACTCCTGCCATTGACCAAAAATCGTGCTACATTACTATGGATCTTCAACAAACCATGCCGTTGCAGAAGATATCTACATCGAAAGCGTTTTATTTGCGACAAATGTAGCTGTATAATTTTGGCATCCATTGCATTACCTATTCTGGACATAAGTCGTTTTTTTTTACTTGGACTGAAGATTTTGCAAATAGGGGAAGTAATGAAATTGGTAGTTGTTTGCTGCGATTTTGTAAGATGCTTAAAGAGGAACATCCTGAAATTGAGCACTTGATAATCTGGTCTGATTCATGCGCTGGCCAGAACAAGAACTTTTTTATACTGTGCCTCTACCAGTATCTATATGTTTTTGAATTTAGTACACATTACTATTTTGTATAACTTTATTACATAGTTTTATTCATTTGAATCACGTATTAAAAATTACCTTAATCGCTCTTTGAAATATCGTGTATCAAATAATAACCGAGGAAAAAATCAGCTAATACTTTTTGAATCTCCCCTCACAGACTGCTCGCTGCTGCAGGTGGAGTAAAAACTAATTTTTTACCGTGCTGCGGCTTTTGCGTTTGATCCAAAAACATCAAACGATTTTTGCTGAGTAAATCTACTCGATATTATTTGTACTCTGACGATTTGATGGTTTAACTCCCCCACAACGGCATCATGGGAATATTCTTGTATATGTTTTGTAATAGTTGTATTATCGTCACCTTCGCTCAAAGTAAGGACAAATGATTTGCACTTTCTATTTGTGGAAGTCTATCGCTTCTCACCAGTTTTCAGGTGCTTTTGGAACCATATTTGTAGTTATTAATAACTATTACCTGTTTTCGTCGCTCACTTGAAATTATTTCGAAATTCATGACGAAAATACAACACAACTTTAAACACAAGTGATAGCCACAGAACCGGGAACCAATTTACCAACACCCGTGAGAGAAAGTAAAAGAATTTTGATAAAATTCCAAAATTTGTAGCAGATGGTAAAAATATGTTTTTAAAATAGATTTGTGAAAAAAAAGTGAAAAAATGTCTTTCTAAGTATTTAATTTTTTTTAATTAAAAGTGGCGCAAATCATACCAATTGGGAAGGCAACTTTTCTCCACCAATAACTGAAAAACTCAATAGGCAAAACTAGAAATAGCTTATTATCCTATTCTGAAAGAAAATAATAATTTTTTTGAACTTAAATAATATTAGCTCTAATTATTATTATGAGAGATCTCTGAAAAATTTTTGGAAAAGTTAATCTCGTATCAATAGTGTACGTCCTTCACAAAGTTAGACGAGGTCATTGTATTTTTTGCATCCAATTTGATGTGATCCAGATCATTTCTCCTTAAAGACAGTGTACCGTAAAGTGGGGTTATTTTGCTCCACTTTTAAATGAAATAAGCCAAATGCTGTGAGAGAAAGTAAGAGAATTTTGATAAAATTCCCAAATTTGTAGCAGATGATAAAAATATGTTTTTAAAATAGATTTGTGAAAAAAAGTGAAAAAATGTCTTTCTAAGTATTTATTTTTTTTTAATTAAAAGTGGCGCAAACCATACCAATTGGGAAGGCAACTTTTCTCTATCAATAACTGAAAAACTCAATAGGCAAAACTAGAAATAGCTTAACATCCTATTCTGAAAGAAAATAATAATTTTTTTGAACTTAAACAATATTAGCTCTAATTATTATTATGAGAGATCTCTGAAAAATTTTTGGAAAAGTTAATCTCGTATCAATGGTGTACGTCGTTCACAAAGTTGAACGAGGTCATTGTATTTTTTGCATCCAATTTGATGGGATCCAGATCATTTCTCCTTAAAGACAGTGTACCGTAAAGTGGGGATATTTCGCTCCACTTTTAAATGAAATAAGACAAATGCTGTGAGAGAAAGTGAAAGAATTTTGATAAAATTCCAAAATTTGTAGCAGATGGTAAAAATATGTTTTTAAAATAGATTTGTGAAAAAGAAACGTCTTTCTAAGTTTTTAATTTTTTTTAATTAAAAGTGGCGCAAACCATACCAATTGGGAAGGCAACTTTTCTCCATCAAATTCTACCGATTGAAACTAACGCTATATTTATCTGTGGTGCAAAGTAACTACATAGGTATGATTGTATTATTTTATCTTATATGGAAATGCATTTTTTTAGTTTCTTAATAATTTTTATTAGTCAAAAAACAGGGAAAACTAAAAATGATACAAAAAATCATGATTTTCAAATTGTTTTTAAAACAAAACAGTACGTATCCTTAAAAATAGTTGGTTCAAATGCAACACTAAATATTATATTTACGATCACCAAGCTTTTAACTCTGGAACATCAAAAAATCCCCTCTTAGAGATCTGGTTTTATTGATCCTAATACGGCGTCCCAGAGGTAGGCCATTTGGTCGAGTTTTTGGGGCCATTTCCATGCTTTCAAAGATTTTTGCATTGCTTTAATTGTAACTTCTTTGTCCGTGAAGCTGACTATTTCACCTGGGAATACTTCTCCTTCATAAGTAAACACAGCAAATTTACCAACTTTTCTTTCAACATCTGAGAATTGTTTACTTTTATCGCTTGATGATCCGTTCCCGATGTAATCAATAAATTCTGATTCTTTTTCATATTCTTCAACCGTCTCGTCAAAGTCAACATCGTCAGAGGAATTATCAGAAAACATATCTAAGGGATTCTTTTTTGACCTGACTGAAGTCGTAAGTTCAGGAAGCAAACTTAGGGGTATATTTTCGTCACTACTGTTTTCCGCTTCAATGCAGACACTTTTTCCTGCTGGAACGTTCAATTTCTTTCTGCGTTCCTGAACAACTTTAGTTGAATCAGATCTTCTAGCTTCCAGATTTTGTAAAAAGACAGAGTGAACTTCATTTGGATCGCAAGTATTTCTAGGAATGCGGTTCAAAAGTTCTTCCACATTTACTGGATAAATCCCCCACTTACGAAAACCAGATTTTAAATTGTCAGGAACGGATGGAGCAAGAATTTGAAGCATTTTATTTAGGAGTGGTGGAAATTGTTGCTTCTGAATGGTAATGCTGTGGATGCCTTGTGGAGTATCTTTCCAATCCGAGAGTACTTGCCTCCAGGCAATTTTTAGCGGTCTGAACATAGCCACATCAAGCGGTTGTGTTAAGTGCGTACTATTGGGAGGTAGACATATTAGGGTAATGTCGTTATCATGACAAAGGCGAAGTGCGTGTACAGTTATGTGTGAAGAAAGATTGTCACAAATCAAGATCTTTTTTCCTTCCAACTTTTTAGTCGAGGCACCATTTAATTTTTGAGCTAGTCGATAAAAATTGCAGCATCAAACCATCCACTGGCGCTAGCGTTATATCTACAACCTTTCGGTCCGTTTTCTGCCCAGGTGGTCCACATAATATGTTGAGCCCCATAAACCACATACGGCGGAAGGAGGCCTCCAGCAGCACTTCCAGAAAACATTACGGAAATCGAAACTTTTGAGGCATTTCTAATAGTTTCTGGGTATTTGCAGCCTTTTTTAACCAAGACTTTTTTTCCCGGGATCATCGACAAGATTCGTCTCGTCGAAGTTCCAAATATTTGCTGGTAGAACGTCTCTTATTTCTTCGCGTAAATTTTCAATAAAAGCCCTTAGAGCAGTTTCGTCTACTGCATCCCTTGTTTTTTTTACATTTTCTGCAAATCTCTCAGACAGCCTTGGATGGCGCTTTAAAAATGATCTAATCCATTCTCGCCCAGGTAAATTATTTTTGAACACTTTAACTTGTCTTCCACCTTGTTCCAAATAATTTTCCATTATGTGCCGAAGTTCTCTGACATTTACGGGAAAACCAAATTCTCCTATCGAGATTATGCACTTCTCAAATTGGTCTTCTTCATCGATACTAAAAATTGGTTGTTTACTAATCTTTTTCAGATGTTTTCCTTTCAATTTATTGAAAATTGTTCTTCTCGGAATTTTATATTTCCTTTCTGCTTGTCTATGTGAAAGGTTTTCGGCTCTGATTTCAGCCAAACATGCTTCAAGTGATTCGTTACTATAATCGCTGTATCTTCTTGCTCCAGGCTTTCTTATGTGTTTTCTAGGCATTTCTGAAATAAAAGTAATGAATATCAAGCTTTGCGCCACTAATTATTAATAAAACATGCAACGCAGGTTCGAACAAATACGGGGGATACGTATCCCCACGCTTGCACTATTTTGACACTCAAAGTGTTTTTTATTTTTTTATGTTTATAGCTATTTATAGACAGAAAATACTATTTGTAGCTTCTAGATAATGCAATAAAGATATGATACAAAAATACATCGATGGATGCCCAATATAAAACAAGATTTTTGGAGAGCTGATGCAACACCGTTTTTAACAGAAGTTTCGACATGCGTGTTAAAATACCTTTTGAATTTGTAAATGCTCGAACTCACCTCGTTATCAATTGAGACATATCCAACAATGAATACAGTTACGCGTTTGTTTGGTTGCCTACAGTATAGCACTTCGGAGAACAGTTATGAATTTTTTTCCCAATTGGGGCAAAGTATCCCCTTATGGCGCAAAATAACCCCACTTTAGGGTACTGTAATTTTCGTTAAGGTAACTGTTTTTTACAAGAACTTTCGTATTTTGATGTTTGGTGACCATGACTTCTTCAGGGTGATGCAAGATAGGGTCATTCATTAGGATTTCCTTGCATAACTGAATTCTCTTGACAAATTCTGGCGTGTGTTCTGCCATTTTGTTTTTATTTAAGCAGTTTGTCAGAGGTTTTGGTATTTAAGCAAATCCTTTAATGCATTTTCGATAATAGGCTACTAAACCAAGGAATGATTTGATTTCTTTTGGATTTTTTGGGATGCTAAGTTTTTTTATGGCCATTATCTTCCTGGGATTGGGTTTAATGCCCTCCAGGGTTATTATGTGACCTAGGAACTCTATCGTTTTCTGAAGGAGTTCGGATTTGTCGAGTTGGATTTTCATATTGTTGTCGGCTAGTCGTTGGAAAATTGCTTTTAATTGTATGATGTGCTCTTGGAGAGAGGTTGAAAAGATGATTATATCATCCATGTAAACGAGAAATTTTTTTCCTTGTAATCCCTGAAGCACGTTGTCCATTAGGCGCTGAAAAGCCGCGGGTGTATTTTTGAGACCAAATGGCATGCGAGTGTACTCGTAATGACCATTTTTACGTTGAAGGCGGTCTTTTGATTAGAATCAGGGTGCATTTCTATTTGATGGAATCCCGAGGCGAGATCTAGAACGGTGAAATATTGGGCTCTGTCTAGTTTGTCAAAGATGTTCGAGATATTTGGCAGCGGATAAAGATCATCAATTGTTTTTTCATTGATTTTCCGATAATCGATGACCACGCGCCACTTTTTTTTCCTGATGCGTCGGCTTTCTTAGACACTATGCAAACTGGGGCAGACTAGGGGCTGGCTGCTAGTCGTATAACTCCGTCATTGAGCATCTGCTCTATTTGTCTGTTAATATCTTGTTTATGGACGAAAGGGTAACGATAGGATTTCGTGTATATGGGTATTTCGTCTGTTGTTTTAATCTCGTGTTTGACTTGATTGGAAAATGTTAGTTTGTCTTCAGTTTATGTAGGATATTTGGGATTTGTAGGATGACTTTTCTTAATGCTTGCTCTTCTTCGGAATTGAGGTGATCATGGCGAATATTTTTGTCCAGTCAACATCTTCTCCTGGGTCAAATTTTCTTATTGAACAAATGCGATTTGTTTCATTGCTCATTGTGATTACATTATAAGGCATCGCTTTCCTGGCTAGTTTAAGACTAGGAGGTAATTGTGCAAGAATAAAGATATCGCCAGCTAAATATATCGCATTTGAAATTGAGCTGTGGGCAGAATCGCCCTCGTTTTGACCATGATTTGTTTGAAAGAAACTCAGAACGATTCTTTCCATATTCTTTGCATTAGTAATCACGTAAAGCATCATACTTGCAACAATCGTGTTGCGGTTTTGGCCGATGGAACCATCTGCAAATAATTTACCTTCCTTGATCCCCGAGTATCTAATTCGTTTAGATATCTTGTTACACATGTTGAAATTTCGCTAGCCTCTCGCTTACTATAATAGTTTCGTCCCAAAAGCATTCTTTATTTCCGATATTGTAAATAGTAAAGTTAAATGTAGAGAGCCGGCGACGATAATATAGGGCACTTTCTTTACTCATTGGGAGCTGTAAAAACTGTTGTAGGTCAAATACTGCAGCAACCACAACGGTAGTATTTAACTTTGATGTTTCCTTGGCTTCTTCCTTTTTCCCTCAAACAGAGATCTTTTCGGCAGTATGAGTATTATAAGCGTCCTCGGGTTCGAACTTTCTCTTCCCATCAGCTTGCCTATACGTTAAGCACAATGTGCATTGATCCTTCTTATGATGATGGAAGGAAAGATTCATAGATTTAAAAACGCGTCTGTATGTATGGTAACTACAATCTGTTTGGTTAATATTATCGTTTCGGTAAAGATAGTACATTCTCTTAACCGTCAAATCAGCGTGTAAGTACTCTGGTGAAGTAGACTGTCTACAAAAATGAAACTCCATTCGAAGAAATGTCTTAATGTGATCTAATAATTAAGCTTTTATTTTTGCATCATTTTCTTTTTGCATTTAATGACGTCCTCCCCGTCTCAAGCTGAGCTAGCCCTTCTTCTGTTCTCTTAGTCAAAGCCATACGCATTGTTTTTTAAGAAATTCCCAACGTATGTAGAAACATCGTTTTACAAACCGTGGACATTCCCTTTCCTTTTGGAAGGTGGTATGTTATTGTTTTGGTCCTACGTGAAATTTCCTTGTCTGTTCTTTTTCTCTTGATATTTTTGGTCTATACGTGTCAAACAATAAACTACCTTTGAAGTGCAGCTTCTCGTCCCATAAAAAGCCTTAAATAATTTCTGCCTTTGCTCATCACTTATCATGCTGCACTCTTTACTCTTCAATTTTTCAGTACCGCAACGAGGCTTCAGCACTTTAGAAAAAACAGCCTTTCCAGAGATGCTGTTTATGTAATATTCTCCCGCTGCTGTTCTCTTATCATGTGCAATCTCCCTTTTATTGCCTTTCTTTACTTTCTAAAGGGGTACCTCTCTTTGCTCTCCACCCACAGCATATCTTTTATGAATCTTTAGGTTAGCTTCCGTAGTTTTGGTGTGTGAATTAAGCGGTATGTTTTCCGGCTCATCTTCGGAAAACTCATTTTCAACATGCTCACTACAACTTTCGTTGTTGAAAAAATGTTCCCAACAAAGCAACTGAAAACTCCTTTCACATGCTGCCCATATTTCATCTCTACTGCTTCTAAATGCACAAGTGGGGTCGTGGTCGCTATCAGTACCGTCAAATGGGTCACATTCACTTTCAATACAATCCTCCAAAAATTGTTTCAATTTTTTTCCTAGATCGCTTAGTGGCACATTTTCGTCATACTCGCTGCCACTCTCGCTAATTGGCTTCAAATCTAGCTCCATAACAATGGAAGCTGTCTTGTATTCTTGCTTTTTCCTGGCGTCATTATCCGTGATTTCGTTTGCACTTCTCGAATTTTCCAGGAAATTTTCATAATCTGAAGAATCTTTTTTGATTTTTTGTTTTAAAATGCTTAAGGGCAAGTGTTCGTCCTCGTCACTTTCCATTTCGCCTTCTATTTGTATCACCATCCCAAAATAACATTTGTCTTCTTGAGGCCAGTACATTTTAATACTAACACCACTTTGAATATCAGTGTTTTTCTCAATAGTCTCAAGGTCAGTAGACACTACGACGTTGCTTGTGCCGTCTTGCCATTTGAACCAATTCATTATTGTTTATTTCCTGTAACAAACAGATTAATAACAGAAATAAAACAAATGATTTTAACGGTTCGAAAACAGCGAACAGCGAACAATCAAGCCAAAATTTGGAAAATTATTTAATATGCAAAATAAAAGAAAAATATGCGTAATAAAACCTAGCAATCCAAAATTGGAACAAATGTAGATACAGGGAACATTAAAGATACTTCAAGAATAAACATTTGAATAAAAGTAGAAGTAAGGCCTGATTTATTATAAGATACCACTCTCGCTGAACATGCCCATAACCATACTTACTTCAATAAAAATTCGTTAAAAGAACACAACTAATTGAAATAATGCAACTTACCTTCAAATAAATCGGATATATTGCAAACTACACTTTATACAATAGAATTGGTCGATTTGACACTGCTAACACAAATTGCTTCTAACACAAATTTGAAATTTTGACGCTTACGCCACTTTGCCAGATCAGCGACGATGATTCAAATGGTACTAGATGTTAACAACGAGCACGAAGTGTTTTATAGCCTTTGAAAAGATGTTCGAATGAGTGAATGATAGAGAGTTGATGAGGATGTTGCAGCATAGGGCGATCTTTCTCGGGAAAAATTTTAAAATGGTCAACATATAAAAGAAGGGAAAGTTGGAAAAAACTCATAGAAAAACAGATGCCAATACGAGAACTAGAAGGCGATTTATGACCCGATACAACTGAGTGGAGGTGAGGTGTTGGAAAGCGTCGTAGAATGATATAGACTGATATGTATATAAATACTGGTAGTCAAATAGCGAAAAACATAATCGGGTGTTGTGTTGTAAATCATTCTCTTCTGGTGCTTTAATCCAGATATGACTTCACAATCCTGCAACATGTTTGCAAATAACAATTTATTATTTTCTGCAAATTCATAATAATAATAAATTACTCAAGTAAAATTGTTTATTTTCTTTCCTGAATAAATGCGCTAATTAATCATTACCGGTAGCGGTATCATTATAGCGCGACAACTTTAAGCTAAAAGCAAATTCGGCCTTATGTCTGTCGCCACTGCATAAAAATGTATTAGGCAAAGTAAAGTACGTTTTAAAGCCAATTCCATTATATCTGCATAATCATAAAAATTGACTGACATGCGACTGGCGCGTGGCCTACAGATCGACATCTGCCCGTTATCAGGGCCATAAAGATGTCTTTATAAAAATGTTGGTTCAGCTTTTCGATCTTCAATAAACATTGGCAAGTGTTTTATAAACATATGGTTTACATTCGTTTTTGTTAAGTGAGTTGATAGGTTTACCGCTGAACTTTCTCCAGTGGCGTGTGCACATTTTTATCGGGGTTTTCTCTCAGCACTTTAAGCGTCCGTTAGAATTATTTTACTAGCTTTATAATTTTTTCGCGCCCTAAAGAAGTTTCACTTTAAGAATAGAAGTGTGATGAAAATGTAATGAATTTCTAGAAATTTTTAAACGTTAAGCTAATAAGGTTTTTTTTCTTTTGTAAGGCATTTTTGTTGATTAAAAAATAAATGCTTAATAAAAATTTGGGATGTGTGATTTATAAAAATATAATTTTGCCTCGTCGCAATGAGCAATGAAGAAACATATTTGACAGCTGTCATTATTTTTTAAGTGTCATGTGAAGTACCGCAATGACAAATGTCAAAATCATACTAGAAAATTTTGACATTTGTGGTTGTCATACTGAAAATTTGACATCTGTCATATGTGAATTTTGGCAAGATGTCAAATTTTAACCATTATGGTAATATTTTTTCGATCCAAACACATTTTTATTGAACTATTTATTTAATCAAGTAAACATTTGAATAAAAGAGAAATGGGCGAAGAAATTTTAACGAATTTCGGCAGATTTGAAATGTTAGTTTAGGCCAACAGTATTTGTTTTCCATTTATCGCATTTTTGTTGAATTATGTATGTATTTAACTCAATATGTGAATAAAAAATTACTCTGTAACAAGAATCTGACATCATTTGAAAAAATATAATTATGCCTTGCTACAAAAATGAGCAATGGAGAAACATGGGCGCCGGCAGGGGAGCAAGGGGGGACATTTGCCCCCCTGGAATGTTAAAATAACGCTTAGTATAAAAGTCAATTTCAAATTCAGTGAAATATGCATAGGTACCTGAAAATTATATTGACCATTTTCTTACAATACCACAATAATAATTGAAAGATCTTTCAGTACCCTCCGACGTGTAAAAACCTGGTTGAGATCAGCCATGTCTGAGGAAACACTCTCTGTTCTCTGGTCTCTGCATGCTTAGCGTTCACAGAGAATTTGTGAATAATATTAAAGAGAGAGTTATTGGAAAAGCAATAAATCGGTTTTCACAAAAGAGAATAAATCTGCTATTATATTTCTCCGATTAGGAAAATATACGTATATATATTTTTCAGGGTAGATATATTTCCAATAAAAATTTAAGTCAAAGTTACACTAGAGTTAATTTGAAGTTAAAGTCTAGCAAACCGAAACCGTATATATGTATTTTTGA